>CM019068.1:173339471-173761321 GCA_009667805.1 Leptobrachium leishanense
ATATCCTCAGAGGGGTTACGGTGTGACGGCACTGTTGGGGACGCTAAGGACCAATTTTGAAGCACCTATTGTTACTTTCATCCAAAGCCTGCATAAGTTTCACAATAATTTAGCCCAAAAAATCTGTAAACTTTTTCTGCGTGTCCGAAAATGTCTCCTCTTTTCATACAGACTGCCGCTCCAAGCAGTTGTTTATGGATAGATTAAAGGAAAAGCATTTACCGTCATTTGAAACGTCATTTTTGGTTTTTAAGTGTTTCTATAGATCCTAGAAATCCGCCACTTCACAGGCAGGTTATGGGGACCTCCTAGGCACGATATTTGAAGGAATTTTTCGTTTTTATTTTTAACCCTTATTTCATGGAAAACTCACTGTCCCTTTAAAATGTTTTTTTTTAAACTTTTTGTCCTTGTTTCCTGTCCCCAGGGCACTACCCGGACCCCCATACACCTTTTATGGCAAATATCTAGCATATATGCCCTCTTGGAGGGCACTCTAAAAACAGAATTTTCAGCCCCATTGACTTGCATGGAGTTCGAGTTCGGGTTCGGACCCGAACATATGGGAAGTTCGGGTTCGGGTCCGAACCAAACTCGGGGGGTGTTCGGCTCATCCCTAATTAGGATCACATTAGACACTTCTAATAAAAGGGAAGCTGCAGACTGGGATAGTGTACATAACGGTAAACCAGGAGGGGGTTGGATGATCTGCGTGCTCCAGGTTGACAGACATAGATAAGGATTTTAAATGAATGCTGAACACTGGAGGCTCCGTGGGGAATAATTGGAAGCTTAAAAGACAGCAGCCAGGAATAAAAAAAAAAGCCGAGTGGCCGTTGAGAGGCTGAGCCGGAGGCTGGGGGCACGTAAGAGCAGAGCTCACAGCATCATACGCAGCAGTGCAGGCATATCTGGTCCTGGTGCAGAGGTAGTGGTGTCATCAGGACTAAGGAAGAGACTCTCTGAGCTGCTGCAGCCTGAGTGAGGGGATCCGTCGGGGAGCAGTCAGGCCCAGTGCAGGCCCGAGTCACCAGCGGGACTCAAGCGGCAAGTGTTCTCAGCAGCCTGCAGCATGAAGGAATCCTTTATCCCGCTCTTCACTGGCCCGGCTAGAGCATGTCACGTGCGTGGTCACTGCTCTGACTCTAAGCCGGGCCGGCCTACATGAGATCCTGCCGCCGGTGCAGGTTAAAAAATAGTGCAGTGCCGGTCAAAATATGGCGCCCCTGGGATCTGCCGCCTGGAGCGGCTGCTCCGTTGTGCACCATGGTCAGGCCAGCCATGTATATCATCATCATCTGTGTTCTCTCCTCCTCAGGTACAAAGACTTTACCAGGAGGTTTTTCAAGAGGAGCAACACCTTGGACAGCTTGAATTCTCTCCAACAATGGAGAAGACACAGTCAGAACAGTTGTACCCAATATCCTTTCGTGAGGAATGATTGGACTATGATCGAACGTATGCTGTTCATATGACTCGAATTGCCTGGACAAAGCATCAGCTTTCGTGTTTTTTGAACCAGGACGATAAGTCAGCAAGAAATTGAAACTGGACAGGAACAAGGACCACCGAGCCTGCCTGGAATTCAAACGTTTCACGTCTCCCATGTAAATAAGATTCTTATGATCTGTTATTATTATCACGGGATCTTTGGTACCTTCAAGCAAATAGCGCCATTCATACAGACGTACTGACGGTAGATACTGCAGACACCACACGGTCCGTTTTTCTTGACAAACGTAGAAAAAAAAAGGTACCTATGGGAAATAAAATGTAATATGAAAAATGATAAAAATGTGAAAAGGATATGAAAAGCCATTGTGTGCGTCAAGGTGCTGGACGTTGCAAATGCGCTGCGTCTGACATCTCCTCATCAGTCACACAGAACGCTACGCGGACGTGGCGCACTCTGCGTGTCCATGCTAGCGGTTTTACGTTCTTGCCTAACTTGCGTCTGTTTGCCACGTGCGTTGTACGTGCGCAGTTCGGTGCGGACGCACTTAGGCCCCGTTCACACCTAGCCGTTTTAAAGCGCGTTTGCCCGCGCTTTAAAAACGCCTGAACGGGGAAATCCCATGCTTTGCCATGGGCCCCGTTCAGACCTAAGCGTTTTAAAGCGTGCAGGAACGTGCATTAAAACAGCCGACCCGAAAAGAAGTTCAGGAGCTTCTTTTCGGGCATACAGCAGCGCGTTCGCGGCCATATCATAGTCGTGAACGCGCTGCAACGCGAACGAGCGTTAAAAAAAACACGCGCGTTGCGCGACTCAGCGCAGCGCCGTGGTGTGAACCCAGCCTAAGTGTGTGGGTCTCTATTGATCATGATTCTATGCTACAACCAGAGCCGTAGCGAGCTCCTTTTGCACCCGAGGCAAAAACAGAAAATTGTGCCCCCCCCCCACATAATTTTAAAAATCAGAGTCCCCGACCAGTGGCGCAGTGCTAAACTCCTGGATGCTCCCCGTGACCAGAAGTAGTGGATCAAACCACCCTTTGAACTGTGGGATGAGAGGCAAGTATGTGATTTTTGGGGGGTTCCAGCTGGTACTGACTGATTCTGCAGAAGCGGCATCACTTAGCACCAGCGTCTAGCTGTGGGTAACTTTTGTAGCTATGGCGGGATGGTAATTAGCGTTAGGACTTTGTTATCCTAACGCTATTTACTCTTTGCGCTCCCCATGTTAAGTATAGGGAGCGTAAAGTACAGTAACCTCGCGCTGAAAAGCACAATCTCCTGGATTTTTTAACCTGTTACCGTTGGGATTGTAATATGAGGGTCCTGTGCTAGGATGTGATATGGGCAGCATGCAGTAACCTCATTTAACCTAGCACCAACGCTCACATGTGTGAGTGCTAGCGTTAAGGAGGTGATGGGGCCCTACATATATAGTGCACACACAGAATACATGCACGTATAGCAAAAGAACATTTAGCATAATATACACCCCCCCAGAATAATATATACAGCACTGAGCCCCCAGAATATTTTCCCCAGTTCACATGGATATAATTGCCCCCAGTTCACATGGATATTATTGACCCCAGCTCATATGGATATTATTGACCCCAGCTTATATGGGTATATATTGCCCCAGTTCACATGGATATGGCCCAGCTCATGGATATGCCCCCCAGCTCTCATGGATATTGCCCCAGCTCTCATGGATAATGCCCCCAGGTCTCATGGATATGCCCCCAGGTCTCATGGATAATGCCCCCAGGTCTCATCATGGATATGCCCCAGTTCTCATGGATATTGCCCCCAGGTCTCATGGATATTGCCCCCAGGTCTCATGGATATGCCCCAGCTGTCATGGATATGCCCCCCCAGGTCTCATGGATAATGCCCCCCCCCCAGGTCTCATGGAAAATGCCCCAGCTCTCATGGTTAATGCCCCCAGGTCTCATGGATATGCCCCCAGGTCTCATGAATATGCCCCCCAGGTCTCATGGATAATGCCCCAGGTCTCATGGATAATGCCCCCAGGTCTCATGGATATGCCCCCAGGTCTCATGGATAATGTCCCCAGGTCTCATGGATAATGCCCCCAGGTCTCATGGATATGCCCCCAGGTCTCATAGATAATGCCCCCAGGTCTCATGGATATTGCCCCAGCTCTCATGGATAATGCCCCCAGGTCTCATGGATATTGCCCCCAGGTCTCATGGATAATGCCCCCAGGTCTCATGGATATTGCCCCCAGGTCTCATGGATAATGCCCCCAGCTCTCATGGATAATGCCCCCAGGTCTCATGGATAATGCCCCCAGGTCTCATCATGGATATGCCCCCAGGTCTCATTGCAATTGCCCCCAGGTCTCATGGATAATGCCCAAGCTCACCTCTCATTGCCGCCGCACATTGCCAGCGGCCGCGTGCTTCCTGCTAGAACGGCCACTGACAGGAAGTGCAGCCGCTCGCCTGGGATTGATGAAACAGCCTGCCGCGATCTTGCGAGATCGCGGCTGGCTGTTAGATCCCACAATCGTTCCCGCAGGACTCGAGTTAGGGCTGCGCCCCTTCACAGCTGTGCCCGAGGCACGTGCCACACTCGCCTCGTCCTTCCTACGGCCCTGGCTACAACGGACGTTAAACTGCAGCAAAACGGACGTGATCACTGCGTTCGTCTGACATCAGCCTTAAAAAATGCCCTGTTTTGCCGAGTTTTACTAGTTTGTCAGGTTTAAAAACAGGCGAATTTCTACATTGAAACCTATAGGATTAACCTTTTCTTAAACCTGTCATGGGGTTCAATGTAGAAAAGTTTATATTTTGTTTTAATCCTTGTATTCATTTCCAGCAAAAAGTCTTTTTATTTATTGATTTTTCTGCTGTTTTTGTTTCAGCCGGCGAACTCTCCAGTATGGATTGTCTAACAGCGCATCCAGCGCCTCCAGATCCATTTTCGCACAAAGGACGGCAGTGTTTACAAAAGCAGAATGCAATATTATATAGTCTCAGAAAAAAATACAAGAATAAACAGCTTTTTGGGTCCATAGCCGCTGATCGCTAGTCTGCTGCAGTGAACGACCCTCGTCAGACCAAGTCGTGCGACCGATATCGCTCACAGTCTGACGACCAAGTCGATCGCACAACTATGGACCCAGTGGAGGTCCAGCCTAGAGCTCTATGGGAAATGCAGCTTGCTAACCCATGTGACCTGAGCACCTGTCATGTGACTACAGAGCCCTGCAGCCAGTCACATGAGCTGTGATGTCATCAGAGCGCGCCCCTCCCCCTGTGCTGTTGCAGGAGATGGTGTGTGTGAGAAGCTGAGGATGTGCCGGGAATGTCCGGCCCTGACCCCTTACTACGGGCTCCATGAGGCTGCTCACACCCCCATGTGACTGGAGAGGACACACACAGGAGTAGCACACACAGGGCTGGTGTCCTGGGAGAGGAGGCTCAGGTATGTGCGGGCGCCATGTCCCACATGCTGGTTATTGCATGGAAAGCTGTCTGGTGTCATTGTGGGACAGTCACGGCGCAGCCCTCATAGCCGCGTAGCTCCATTACAGCGCCGTGCGAGTCGCCGCGCAGGGAGGAGCTCTGCCGTCACTTTAAACATGGGGACGTGTCACCTGGCTGAGGATCATGGGAGTTACAGTGCGCGGCTCCTCCCAGGCAGGTCCCATTAACCCTATCCAATCCCCACACTCCCCTTGGCGCTATAAAGTGGCGCTGTAATGACTCTGTATGAACGCCGCGTCCTCCGGCCTCTCACGCCGCACACACAGTATATCATCTCTGCTTCACACTAAACCAGGTCAGCTCTGACACGCATGTTATTATTCTCTTATTCCAGACACATTGTGCTTCCTCTAATCGTTCCTCCACAAGATCCCGCCGTCCAGGTAACCTGTGATAATGAATCCACTCACAGCCAGGGATCCGCTGAGCCAGAGGATCCTGGATCTAACTCTGGAGATGATCTTTCTGCTGACTGGAGAGGTAAGAGATCCCATGAGATTCCATATTGCTGCTGATATTAAATCCCCCTGGAGCTGTGTGACCCAGGAGACATTTCAGAGGCAGATCAGTAGTAGATTCATGTGTAAATAAAGGTTCCAGCGCATCATACAGCACACTATGGAGATAACACACTGACACATACACAAAAGCATGGGGGGGCCCAGGGGGGCGACATGTTTATACCTCTCTATATTGGGGTCACTCTCAATGTTTAGGGTCATATGGTGGTGAAGATCCATGAGATGGTCAGTGACAGCAGCCGTCACCAAATATCAGAAGGACACGGCAGGAGCCAAAGCTTCAATACGGAGCCTCCACCTCACTCAGGAATCCATGAGCAAAACCATGAGAAGATAATGGAGCTGAGCAATCAGATCATCCGTCTGCTGACTGGAGAGGTGAGGCTGCTGGGAATGGGACATTATACGCTAACACCAAGGCATGTGTCTGGATGGTGACTGTGTCATTGTGTGTGTCAGGTTCCTATACGCTGTGAGGATGTCACTGTCTATCTCTCCATGGAGGAGTGGGAGTATGTGGAGCGACACAAGGAGCTCTATGAGGACGTCATGATGGAGGATCACCAGCCTGTTATTACACCGGGTAAGAGATGCTTTAATTCTCATAATGTTTGTGTCCAATCCCAGAGCAACGTGTCCCAATAATCCCCTGAAATGTTGGCTGTGCCGTGTAATAGACGTGTTCCTGAATGAACGTCTCACGTGTTCATGTGATTTTCCCTCCAATAGATAAATCTGTATGGGGTGAATTTCACGCTGCGGTTTCTTTATGGGATATTGGAAGTGAAAATGGAAGTGAAATTCTAAGCAATAATGTGGAAAAGGATCTGAACAAGACGAGAAAAGGACCAGCTGAATCTGCAACATACACAGAGCGAGAATCTCTGGCGTCTGAAGAAGGACACGTCCCAGAGAAAGAGATTTATCCAATCACAGAACCCCCAGAATATTCACCCCCTGATATTAAGGAGGAACCGACCTCATGTGACGAAGGAAATCTCACAGACAGCGACATGTATGAACCCCCAGAACATACACAGACACAATATACCTCTACTTATACAGGGGCAGAATCCGAGTCACATGGAGAAGGAGATATCTCACATCCTGACATTTCTCCCCTCCCAGAACATACACAGACTGAATATCCATCTACTGACATTAAGGAGGAATCACCCACATATGGAGAAGGAAATCTCCCAGACAGCGACATGTATGAACCCCAGAACATACACAGACTGAATATCCATCCACTGACATTAAGGAGGAATCACCCACATATGGAGAAGGAAATCTCCCAGACAGCGACATGTATGAACCCCCAGAACATACACAGACTGAATGCTCAGCTGATAATAATGGAGAATATGTAAAATCCAATCCAAACCCAGTGGAAATAAACCATAGCGAGTCCTTAATAGAATCCAGAAAGCCAGATCACAGAATATATTATACAGATCCCCTTACTCATAATTCAGTTTATAAAGGACATTCAGCGTCTTCTTCTGAAATGGGGAAAGTCTCATATTCTGAGTCTGACCCTGTGATACATGAAACAAGTTGCAATGTAACACAACCATTTTCAACAGTGTTTAGGGGAGATAATTCTGCCCCAAAATTGTTCCTTACCCTCCAACATGTTCACACCCCAGAGCAACCATTCTCATGCTCTGAATGTGGGAAACATTTTACAGACAGTATTGCTCTTAAAAAGCATCATAGGATTCACACAGGAAACACACAGTCTAAATGCACTGAATGTGGGAAATGTTTTACCTGCTCCTCAAATCTTACAAAACATAAAAGGATTCACGCAGGAGAAAAGCCATTTAAATGTGATGAATGTGGGAAATGTTGTATGAAGGCCTCATCTCTTGCAGAACATAAAAGGATTCACACGGGAGAAAAGCCATTTAAATGTGACGAATGTGGGAAATGTTTTACCCAGGCCTCAAATCTTGCAGACCATATAAGGATTCACACAGGAGAGAAACCATTCATTTGTACTGAATGTGGGAAATGTTTCACCTCGTCCTCAAATCTTGCACATCATATAAGGATTCATACAGGAGAAAAACTGTTTAAATGTGATGAATGTGGGAAATGTTTTACTGGGTCTTCAGATCTTGCAAAACATAAAAGGATTCACACAGGAGAAAAACTGTTTAAATGTGATGAATGTGGGAAATGTTTTACTGGGTCTTCAGATCTTGCAAAACATAAAAAGATTCATACTGGAGAAAATCCATTTAAATGTGAGGAATGTGGGAAACCTTTTACTGTTTTCTCAAATCTTGCAACGCATAAAAGGATTCACAAAGGAGAAAAACCATTTAAATGTAATGAATGTGGGAAATGCTTTACCCAGGCCTCATCCCTTGCAGAACATAAAAGGATTCACACAGGAGAAAAACCATTTAATTGTGAGGAATGTGGGAAATGTTTTACTGTTCAGTCAAATCTTGCAATGCATAAAAGGGTTCACACAGGAGAAAAACCCTTTAAATGTGATGAATGTGGGAAATGTTATACACAGGCTTCATCTCTAGCAAAACATAAGTGGGTTCACACTGAAGAAAAACCATTTAAA
The DNA here is from genome assembly GCA_009667805.1 of Leptobrachium leishanense. Lineage (NCBI taxonomy): Eukaryota > Metazoa > Chordata > Amphibia > Anura > Megophryidae > Leptobrachium > Leptobrachium leishanense. The sequence continues at coordinate 173,347,553 of CM019068.1, forward strand.
TGTGAGGAATGTGGGAAATATTTTACTGTTCAGTCAAATCTTGCAATGCATAAAAGGATTCATACAGGAGAAAAACCCTTTAAATGTGATGAATGTGGGAAATGTTATGCACAGGTCTCATCGCTTGCAAAACATAAAAAGATTCATACAGTATAAAAACCAAATTGCTTAGATTCATTGTTTATAATGGGAAATGTTTTAACTGCTGGACTTTTCTTATTGAGCCTGTGAGGACTCGTAAGGTGAAAAACATTTATAAATAGCTATAGGTACTTACACAGCATCATCAGATTCCGTATCAATTTACAATAGGGAAGAATGAACAGGTAACACAATAGATAATTAAACGTAAGGAGCCTGACAACAACTTCCGCATGATAGGGACAAGGATAACGATGAGGCGGGCAGCCTAGCCACTAGAGCTGACATATGGGCCTTAAATCATTCATAGCGGCTGAGTTGGACAAAACGTCCCGTTGCCTGTCTAATGAGATCCAGGCCGTGGGAGAGCGTACGGCGCGGCTCGAGGACAGAGCAGGACATAATACGGCCTATTGCAACAACCTGGCCGCTCACGCCGACAACCCGGAGACACGTGTGCACCACCTGGAGGAAGCATTGGAGGACCAATCTAGTCATTCTCGCTGGAACAATATTCACCTCAGGGTTGCCTGAATCGGTGCCTGGAGACCAACTTCCATCCACGATAACCAGTATCGTAAAACATCTTCTGCCTGAACTCTCCCCAGCCAAACTACTATTCGACCGTGTCCACCGCACCCTAGGTCCCAGGCGCGAAGCAACCGCACCCCCCTGATGTGGTGGCGCGGTTCCACTATTACACCACTAAGGATGAGGGATCAAAATGTGAAGTATGACCATGCCGCCCTATCCTTCTATCAAGATCTATCCCCTACACCTTAGCAAGAAGGAAGGAATGGTGCAAAGTTACAGAGCTTCTTCGCTAACATAACATCTGCTATGCTTGGGGCTTCCCTTTCAATATTTTGGTGACCAAAAACAACCGCATCTGCGCATTTTCAGATTTGTAACAGGCCAAGGATCTCCTACGCCTCGTGGATATACCAGTACCACCTGCTCTGGCAGAATTGGGCCCATAATCTGCCGCTTCCCCGCCTGGACTAGAACTGGTCTACAGTGGGGGACTGACTGTGGTTTACCTAGGGTGTAAGTCCTTTTTTGGGCTAATTTTTTTGGGGGTCGCAGCTTTGAACTGCGGTTGATGGTGTTTATGCCCCCTGGCACAGGGCCTGGGTTCTTGGGTAGTTCACCCCCCAAAAGTAGTTAATATCCTTTTTCTTTTATTGGTTGATATGTAGTTGCACTGCAGGTTTACGATGATTGTGGTTTTTTTTATGTTATATGTAGGAGAAGTTACTCGCTCCAATGTTATATACAGTATACGTGTATTAATCTTGGCGGGTAGAGGGTGACATTCTTGCGACCTTCCCTCCACGTGTGGAATGGTCGTAGGCTTACCCCTTCCCGTTTTTCATCTCTCCTTCCCCCTTCACACCCTTCCTCCGGTATCCCCGTTCGGAAGGTGCTCTCCTTGGTCCTCGGGTCTGGCCTCCTCGGGACCCCTTTTCTTTTTCTCTCTCTGCTCTATCCTTCACTTTACATCTTTTTTATTTCTTTCTCTCTTCCTTTTCACCCTCTCTACCACTTCGCTCTACCTCTGTCCTCTTCCTGGCTTCCCTTCGGGCTCCTCCGGGGGGGGGCCCTGGATGGCCTTCACGCTCACCCATGAACATATACCCGAATGGCCTTGGTGAATATTTTATCCCTTAATGTGAAGGGTCTTAATTCACCTCGTAAACGGCGATTATTATTCCGTGAATTGAAACGTAAAAAGGTTGATATTGCCATAATCCAGGAAACCAGAATCCCTAAATTGGTAGCTTTCCACCTTTCAAATTCGGCCGATTCCAGGGTCTACCTTTCCTGCGCCACCCCAAAGGTAATGGTGTTGCCATACTGATTCGCACCTCCTGCCAGATAGTTGTGAATGACTGTCATACAGATGAAGTGGGCCGTTGTGTAGTAGTGATAGGGACAGTGTCCACCCAACATTATACTTTTGCCTCGGCATATGGCCCGAATACCCCTGATGCTGACTTTTGGTACTCTACCCAGACTTTTATCTCTTCCCACTCTCCAGGACGGATTGTGGTGGGGGACTTTAACGCCACCCTCTGTCCACCACTAGACAGGTCCAGTAAGCCCGGTGACAGGCCCTCCCTCGCCACAGGATAAACAATTCTATAGCTTCGTCCAACAAGCGAGATTTGCTGACGTTTGGAGGATTCAACATCCTTCCGTCAAAGATTATATGTGTAGTGCTCATCCCCGAAGGAGTCGCTGAATAACCCGGAACTTGTCCCACCGCATTAACAATTAACTACTCACCAGCACACCTTTATAGATTTTTCTGGGATATAATTTACTGTAAGCAATAATCTCAAGAATTACACATGTAACTTGAGCTGTAAGAATAAAGCACTCTACGATCTAAATAACTGGTAATATGAACGTGAAATTGTACAGCGACTAAACTGTCAATGCAACTCTCAGTCCCTTGTTTCAAAGTCCCATTTAGAAATACATAGCTAATAGTACCCGGGTACCCTACGACAAAACTAAGTCCACTGGCCAGTGGATGAATGAATATCTTCGACTAGTCAACGTTGGGGCCCAAAACAAATGTAGCAAACAAATACGTGCACTGTTAGCAATATCATAGGCCGGAGGCCTCTCACCCAACCACCGAAACAGCTTGTCCCGGACCAGTGAAACGCTGATGAAAGGTCCCTCGAGAGAAGATTCGTTCTCTCAGCCGTGTGGAGCCCAATGCTGTCAAAATTCACACTCTCAATCCGGTTCTCCGTCAGAATCCGAATACTGCCAGCACTCTGCTCCACCTGCGGCCTCCTCACTCGCGATCTCTCTTGAACACCCTCGAGACTGGAACAGTTTGGAGTGATATACAGCACGGCAATATGCACTCTCCCCGATCACTCCAGCAATGGATGCCATCCGGTTCTCGGCGCTCCAACTTGCAAGATCCCAGAGAGTGTCACACAAGCCGACTGCCTTCTCTCACTGCTCACTCTCTTCTCCCCACGCTGCACACACTGTTCTTTACTTCCTGGCGCCAGACACCTTACTTCCTTCCTTTCCCCCAAGGGTTTCTGAGAGACATAGTCCATATGTCCATCACAGTCTTTCCCCATACGTTGCACTCTGGCTCCCTCTATGGGCATAACCGCTGCAGTTCTTAAGAGCCAAATTAACTACAGGGCTACATACGTATTACTCCCCGGTCCACGGCACCTATTCAAGAATTGACAGTATTCTCACCTCCTCGAACTTCGTTCCCACGGTCATGTCCTCTTCCATTGGCTCCATCTCTTGGTTCGACCATGCGGATGTCCCCCTTCAACTTCAGCCCGTTGCCCCCTCCTCGGGGCGCCGCTGGCACCTCGAACCATTCCTACTCAACAAACCGGAGGTGTGAGACTCGGCGGCCAAAACCTTAAAGGAATATTTCCAACTTAATGATACATCGGACATCTCCACCCAGACTCTCTGGGCTGCACATAAGCCCGTAGTTCGGGGCACGCTGTTAAGTTTAGCTGCCCATCATAAAAAGGCAAAATTATTCGATATCTGGACTCCAATACCAACTATGTGATATGGAAATGGCACATAAGGCCGCCCCATCCCAGGAGACTTATGACGCACTATTCTAGGTCAGGCATGCCCTTAATAGACTGTTCCTGGATAAAGTAAGGAGGTCACTCCTTTGGTCTAAACAAAAATACTATCAGGGTTATTCAAAGAGAATCGAAAAGCCACCGCACGTTCAGTGACTTTTCGTTCTCTTCGGTTTGATTTGGTGATCCCATTTCAGCAACCCTGCGGTGTATTCAGCAAGCACCACAGGGTCCCCGAATTGCAGGGAATGTTCGCCGCAAACCCGCCCAAAACTCACCACAAAACGAGGGCGAACGCACACCGAAACCCGCAAACACATCTGGATTAAACCGCTGAAAATGACAGAAAAACCCCAGCAGGAGCCGATCACACGCAGCGCAACCGCCAGAAAAGCCGACACCGCAGACGAATGCAGTGAATAAATTAGAAAAACCGTCTGCTTGAATGTTTAAAAAGTGAAACGCTGTTTGCAAAGAAACTACTGAGCGAAAATGTCTGAAATTTACATATGAGGTCCAAGAAATGATAATAAAAATGTCTGTCACAGAAAAAATAAGTAAAGTTAAAAAATCACAAAAAATGCTTATAATATCCTAAAAAAAATCTATAAATAAAGAGATTTTTTACTGCAGAATATTATAATCAATGGTTTATTAGATATTGAATGAAAACAGGAATATTTTTAACATTGAAGCCTATGGGATTCGCCTGAATAAACCTGCCGAATTAAACCACCGAATGACAGGGCATTTAGGGAGCCTTTCACCGCTGTTTTTTGTTCTCTGAATAGACGAAGCATTGCTTCTCTATGGGGATTCATTGCCCTCAAACAGGCACCGTATGTGCAGGCAATGCGCCAGGATTTGGCGAATTGCATGCTCTCTGGATAGCTGAATGGCCAAGAAAGGTAACTGAACGCTGATTTTCAGCATTCAGTTCCCTTTCGGCAGCCAGTCGGATCTCTTTGAATAACCCTGTATGAGATCTAACAAAATGGACACCTCCCTAGCACACCTGCTTATACCACGGCCTCAGAGGCGCAGACAATATCACTTCTCAGGGACGCCTCTGGTTCCTTGCATACTGACCCAGCCGCAATACGGGATGCCTTTACCAGCTACTTCTGTTCCCTAGACAATCACTCACACTCTCATACCAGCGCTGACCCCCTTCACATGGAAGGTATACGGGAATACCTCTCCAGGGCCTAGCTGCTCTCCCTTTCGGAGGATCAGATGGTAGCTTTGGCTGCCCCGTTCTTGGAGGAGGAGATCAGTAGGGCCTAATGAAACTGCATAAAGCTCCGGGCCCAGATGGTCTGACGTATCATTACTATTAAGCATTTTACCCTTATTTCTCTTCCACCATTACCTTACTCTTAAATTACCTTTACTTCCCTTCAACTCCCAAAACCATCCCCCCTCCCCGCCCCCGCTCTCCCCATAAATGAAACACATGACAAGAGTATTGGCGGTTTGAAAAGGTCACGTCTTTTATTTATAATCAAGGCCAAAAAATCACTGCCTTTGTGGCAGAATTATCAGCGATCCTCGCTTTCTTGGAATAGGTAACACCAGATAACACTGGCAACCACAATGAACCACCAGCATTGCCCAGAAATAGCGGCCGGCCCCACGTGGCTGAGCTAGCATGACCACATGCTGCTCTCTTTATAGCAGATAGCAGGTCGAGAGGATCTGCAAACCAGGAGGCACCTGTGTTTGGCCGCACAAACCACCACACAAGCCCCCTAACCTACAGATCCTCCCCCTCTATCGCCTCTCCACGTGCCAGGGCCGCATATTTCACCGCCACCAAAAATGAGGACCCTCTTTTTCCGCCACCAATAAAAGACCGTGACCCTTTCACTTACCTTACACAAGGGTCTTTATCAGCCCTTTGATGTTGCCAACGAAAAGGTTGTTCACTCGGACAAATGGACGCCGTCATTCCTAAACAATTCCTCCTGCATTGTCATTATGTTCTGATGCTCCAGAACCTTACCTCCCATCTCCAGCATAATCTTTTTCACTGCCTGGTTTAGCTTCTTTCTCTGGATGTATCCTGCGCCCTGCTCCCTGCAGTTCCTCCACACTAATCTAGCAATTACATTAGACCACACTACCTGAACGTCCGGCCATTCCTTCCTGAACCACCTAAGTGTTTCCCGGACCCTATTCTGCAAATCTATCGTCGTCATAGCCCCTATCATTATATTTGGCTTCCCCCATCTTCTCCTAGATTCCTGTGCTACCCCTAAAAGCTGCGCCCACCCCATACCCCTCCTTCCTATCCACCTAGTGCCCGTTTTAGTGAGGCTGAACCCTAGGTTCACTCCCATCGTTGTGCTTGCAGCGTAAACAGCCGCCCAGTGCACATAGGAGTGTCCCAGGATCCATACTCTCTTCGCCCGCTCTGAAAGAAAAAAACAAAAACAAAATATCCCCTATCATTATATCTGGCTTCCCCCACCTTCTCCTAGATTGAATATAGAATATTTGATACAGTCGTAACCTCAACATCTGAGGGTTGGGATTTAGGGGTTATTATTGCAGAGGATCTAAGGGTAAGTAATCAATGTAATAGAAGAGCAGGAAATGCTAGCAGAATTCTTGGTTGTGTAGGGAGAGGTATTAGCAGTAGGAAAAGGGAAGTGCTCATGCCACTCTACAGAGCACTGGTGAGACCTCACTTGGAGTACTGTGTGCAGTACTGGAGACCGTATCTCCAGAAGGATATAGACATCTTAGAGAGAGTTCAGAGAAGGGCTACTAAAATGGTGTACGGCTTGAAGGAGAAAAGTTACCAGGAAAGGCTTAATGATCTTAACATGTATAGCTTGGAAAAAAGACGAGACAGATGAGATATGATAGAAACATTTAAATACGTAAAGGGAATCCACAAGGTAGAGGAAGGGAGTATATTTAAAAGGAAACAAAGTAGCAAAACAAGAGGACATAGTCTTAGATTAGAGGGGCAAAGGTTTAAAAGTAACATCAGGAAGCATTATTTTACTGAGAGGGTGGTGGATTCATGGAACAGCCTTCCAGTTGAAGTGGTAGAGGCCAAAACAGTAATTGAATTTAAGCAGGCATGGGATAGGCATAAGGCTATCCTAAACAAAAGATAAATCCAGGTAAAGTATCCATGTAATTGGCCAGACTAGATGGGCCGAAAGGTTCTTATCTGCCGACATTTTTCTATGTTTCTAAATTGCTAACCGCTTCGCTGAGTATTACACCCAACTATACAATCTACACCTAGATGGAGCGACGCACCAACCCTCCTTACCGGAAGTGTTCTCCTATCTGACTTCTGTCGCTTTACCTCAACTCTCTACAACTTGCCAGGATGCTTTGACAATTCCGATCTCCCATGAGGAATTGATGAAAATGCTCTCCTCCCTGCCTCCTCGTAAATCTCCTGGCCCAGACGGTTTCTCCACTAAATATTATACAACGTTTGCAGAACAACTCACCCCACATATGTTATCGCTATTTAATTTCCTTTTTGATTCTGGCACGGCCCCCCCTGAGCTCCTTAAGGCTACGATTCTCACCATACCGAAACCTGGCAAGGACCCCACACTTTGCTCTAATTATCGCCCCATCTCCCTATTGAGCGTAGACATTAAAATTTATGCAAAAATCTTGGCAAATAGACTGGTGCCATTGCTCCTGGGATTGGTGGCAGACGATCAGGTGGGATTTATTTAAGGGCAACAGGGCACAGACAACACCGTTAGACTTTTAAATATCATAGACGGCGTTTTCTGTGACTCGGCACCTTGCCTTCTCCTCTCCTTAGATGCAGAGAAGGCGTTTGACAGACTTAATTGGCTCTTCCTGCGCCATGTCCTCTTAAAATTTAATTTTCCTCTCCCATTTATAAATGCAGTTTTCACGCTATACTCTTCTCCGACGGCGCAGGTGTTAAATGCTGGGTACAGAAAAAAATGGCGTCGCGCCCATACTCACTTATTTTCGGAGGGGCAGCAACTGCCAGGAGTAACAGCCCAGGCAATGTATAAAACATAACAAGGAAAAAGAGTGTCATCTGCGCTCGTTTCTATGTGTTCCATGTACAACAAAAATTAGGTTTTTGTTTGTTTCAATGGCCATTGCAACGTAAGCCCACTCGCCACTTCAAGGCACCTCTTTAGAGTGGGTACCTAACAATTGTAACCAAAAGGCCGCTCTACTGAGCAGCTCCAAGCCCCTCCAGCTGCTTTTTCAGCGAAGGAGAGGCAAAGATGGTGGCTTTTATTTATACACGCACCAAACACTTCCCATTTGGGATCAAAAACAAAAACATGGAAAGAGGAACAGCTGCAGAACGACGGACTGGTGTTACAAGCATGATATACATAAATACAGAAAAAATGGCGTCGCGCCCATACTCACTTATTTTCGGAGGGGCAGCAACTGCCAGGAGTAACAGCCCAGTGGCGAGTGGGCTTACGTTGCAATGGCCATTGAAACAAACTAAAACCTAATTTTTGTTGTACATGGAACACATAGAAACGAGCGCACATGACACTCTTTTTCCTTGTTATGTTTTATACATTGACTGGGCTGTTACTCCTGGCAGTTGCTGCCCCTCCGAAAATAAGTGAGTATGGGCGCGACGCCATTTTTTCTGTATTTATGTATATCATGCTTGTAACACCAGTCCGTCGTTCTGCATCTGTTCCTCTTTCCATGTTTTTGTTTTTGATCCCAAATGGGAAGTGTTTGGTGCGTGTATAAATAAAAGCCACCATCTTTGCCTCTCCTTCGCTGAAAAGCAGCTGGAGGGGCTTGGAGCTGCTCAGTAGAGCGGCCTTTTGGTTACAATTGTTAGGTACCCACTCTAAAGAGGTGCCTTGAAGTGGCGAGTGGGCTTACGTTGCAATGGCCATTGAAACAAACAAAAACCTCATTTTTGTTGTACATGGAACACATAGAAACGAGCGCAGATGACACTCTTTTTCCTTGTTAAATGCTGGGTGTCTGTCTGACACTATCGACATCACGAATGGAAACCGTCAAGGGTGTCTGTTGTCCCCTCTTCTGTACGCTTTGGCGCTAGAGCCGTTAGCTCAGACGATCCGAGCAGATGCACAGATTACAGGCATCCAAATCGGCCCTACAGAAAGTAAAATCAGCCTTTTTGCTGATGATATTCTCCTTACCCTTGTTGACCCCATTAACTCTTTGTCCCATCTCCACCATTCACTCACTCTATATGGGAAAGTCTCCTATCATCGAATAAACATAGCAAAAATGCAAGCCCTAAGTGCTCACCTCCCACCTACTGATCTTATCTATTTGAAAATAACCTACAGCTACGACTGGAGAACCGTTTATTTAACCTATTTGGGGATCAAAATTTCTTTCTCACGCCCCACTCTATATCGATTGAACTATGGTTCTATGTTGTCGACAATCCGAGAGTTGTGTTGGAAGTGGTCACGATTTGAATTCTCCTGGTTGGGTAGGATAGCGGTCACTAAAATGTCCATCCTCCCTAAAATATTATATGTATTCAGGGCTTTACCGTTTTCTCCACACCCGGCCTTTTTTAAAACATTACAAGCTACAATTAATGAGTTCATTTGGAAAAAGAGGAAGCCACGGGTTAGTTTCCAAGTTCTCGCTACTTCGGTTATACAAGGGGGCCTAGGCCTTCCAAATATCTTGTTATACCACAAGGCAGCCCTTATGGCTTTACTGGGCTCGGGTTTGGCGTCCTCTCCTGTCCCACAGTGGACCTTGCCCATTTTTCCGTTGTTTTCCCCGTTTCGATTACCTGATATAGTCTGGCTCCTGAAACATATTCGCCCCCGTTTGACCGATTTATTGCCCTTATCTACTCTCCTTTTACATGTTTGGGATACGGTACGAGGACGACTATGCCATTACCATCCTCTACACTTAGCGACACCGCGTACAGCTTTGACTCACAAAATTCCTAGTTTTGACGCCTGCCCATGGGCGGCTTATGGCCTCTCCAGACTGGTTGATTTTTACTCCCCTAGGGGATTCATGACTTATACCACTTTAACTGGCCGATATAATATAACTCGTCCCCTTCAATTTTCCTATTTACAGATTAGAATGTTATTAGCGACATTTGATATGACTGGCTCGGAGAGACTGTCATTGCCAGCCCTGTCCCCTTTTGAAACGTTCTGTGTCTCCCCATATACTAACACTAGATTGCTCTCACTCTGTTATACAATGTTGTCTACTCCGAGTCCTTTACAGAAATGTAAATTTCAGGTGACGTGGGAGAAGGACTTAAATATCACTGTATCTCCTGTATCTCCTTTAAGGGAGATAAGGGTAAATTCAGAAGTGCTTCCCTCCATGAAGCGAGGAAAAAATTGTTATATCGCTGGTATTTGACTCCGGACAAGCTTAGACATTTCTTGACTTCAGGGATCTCGACTTGCTGGCGTTGTTCTGCGACTCATGGCTCCTTCGTACATTTGTGGTGGCACTGCCCTCCTCTGCAGATGCTCTGGTGGGATATAGTGATATTCCTGAATAAGTTCTTAGGTACTGCCCTCCACCTTGACCCGAAAATCCTCCTACTCCAGATATTTCCAAAAGAGATGTCGGTGACACAGCGTAAATTAGTAGCGCACATTCTTAACTCTGCTTATACCCTTATTGCATCTCATTGGCGCTCCTCCTCCCTTCCCACTATGGCAGAGCTTAAACACAGAGTGGGAGAAGTTAGTCGTTAGATGCTCTCGCTGCCTCGGTAGCTGGAATTCCATTCTCGACCCGAGATCACTGGTATATTTGGGACGTATATTCAAGTACTTAATGTGTTCCCTGTTTGCTCGAGGTGACGCTTTGAATTTTGGTACTTTTCATGATGACAGTCTGGTAGAATTTCTCCCTCCCCCCTTGTTTTTGGTTTGTTATTATTTATTCCCCCCCCTTTTTTTTTTCTCCTCATTGATGTTTCTTACGGCTCATTTTTGTAATTTGGTTGCTGAAGTGCTCTTTAATTACTGCCTACTATGTCTTATGCTAGTTTCGTTACTGATTTAAATACTATATCTGTTGATGTGCATCTTCTGCTACTACTTGGCACCATTTTGTATTGTTTTGTATTATTTGACAAAATAAATTTCTTATATTAACCCCTTAAGGACGGGAGTAATTTTACAACTTCGGCGCTGTTTCGAAGTAGAAGTTTGCTGAGCTCGTTTTGACCATTTTTAAACGCAGTTTTAAGTCACGTATTATTATACCACCCAGACAAATTATATATCGTTCTTTCCGGCAGACTCGGAAGATTAATAATATATCATTATTATATGTATAGGTCATGCCCTGCCAAAATGCTATAACAAAAAATGTAAAAAAAAATAAAAAATGTGAATTTTCAATAAAATTTTAATCATCCACAGTGCGTAAAGTGTTTTTTTTTTTAAAATTTATTATCCGAGCCTTTGCGGTCATATATGCTATGGGGTAGATTTGTTAAAAAAATTAGAACGGGGAACCCATTTTTTTTTTGGGGAGAAATTGCGTGATTTTAGCTAAACCCCCCCAAAAAAAAATCATTAGTGAAGCATCATTGTTCACATTATAATTGAAATGTGAACAATAGTGCTGCATTAGAAGAAAAAAACTTTATTTTTTTATTATTATTTTAATTTTTACTTTTTTTTAACTTTTATTTTACTTTTAACATGGTCATGTTTGATATCATTGGAAAGGCCATGTTCTGGCCTTTCCAGCAATGTCAGACATGACCCCCTAGCTGTCACCGATCAGGAGATAAATGGGTTCAAAGAACCCCCCTATCTCCTCTAGGGGGTTCCCCAGTTAACTGACATCATCGCGCATAGCGCGATGAGTTAGTTGACTCGGGGGGACCCAGAGTTGGGGGCTGTCATCCAAGATGGCGGCCTCCACCGCAAAAAGGCCACGGTCTTGCACCGATTGGTGCCAGGCCGCGACCTGGCAACTAAGGGGTTAACCCCTACATCGCTGGAAAGGTCAGGCTGTGACCCTTCCAGTGATGCTGGCCACAGCCGCCTAGTCCCCGGCGATGGGGATATAGAGGGATCCAAAGGATCCCTCCCTCCCCTTCAGGCGCTTCCCCTGCGCCGGCGGGGGGGGGACGCCTGAAACTGACGTCATCGCGCCACTGGCGCGATGACGTCAGTGCGCCGAGAGGAGGGATTCACGCAGATCTGACTCCGCGGGAGTCAGAGCAGCGTGGGAGCGACCGGAGGAGGTGAGTATTCCCGGAGGGGGGCTGCAAACGCCGAGGACGTACAATTACATCCTGCGGCGTTAAAGCCCACCTAATGCAGGACGTCATTGTACGTCCTGTGGCGTTAAGGGGTTAAAAAAAAAAAAGATCATATGGTCTAGTGTAATTTCAAATGGTGAGCAGGCAAATGGCCCAGGAGTGGATTCAAAGAGGATGGGTTCAAAGCTTGGTGTTACTGTAATTTTTTATTTTCCAATCGTCGTAGCAATACAACTGTGGGGGATAGAATTAGAGAATAAAAGTATCCCCCCTTTTTTTGCTCTGATATTCAAGGTGTGGTGCAAATACTGAATAACATGTCTGCATCATCACCGCAGGTTGTAGCCTATGTCAGGTATTTGGTGTTGATATGTTTGAAAAGCAATATTAATTTCACGGAAAATCACATACCGGGGGTAAGGAAGGTGGTGGCGGATACATTGTCCAGTTTCAGGTGGGATGTGTTCCGACATTTGACACCTGGGGAAAAAATTTCCAGGGTGAAGACTGCCCTCCGTTTCTTTGGCAGATGGGGAGCAGTTAGAGGGCATCAATGATTTGATGAGGAGATTGTTGTTGCAGAGGACATGGGCATCGTAGAGCAAGCAGTGAAAGGGTTGGATCGAGTTTTAAAGGGACAGAGAAGGTAGGGCAGAATGTTGTTTTCAAAATATCTACTGAAGTTTGGCGGTAAGTCAATAAAGAAAGGACAGCCTGGTAACAATTTAGTGGTATTTCATACTTGGCCCGGTTAAAGGAAGAGGAGGACTGGGCTAAACAGTTCGTGGTGAGGAAGATCTTGAAAGCGTGGGGTACAAGGGAGGAGATAAGATGGAGCTGATAACAATAATTTTAGGGCGGCATTTGTTTTAGCTTTTCAGCTGCCCTAAGGATTGAGGAACTAATTGATCTAGGTGAAAATTCTTCTCAATTAAGAAAGGAGGATGTGAGAGTAACGGATGGAGTGGTATTGATGCGCAGTTTGAGTTGTGTTGCTGCTAAGGCCCATGGTGGGGAAGTATGCCCAGTGGTATGTATGAGGGCATACTTGGAGGCGGCTCCTTCAAACGGTCGCATGTTCCAGGGGCACAAGGGTGGTACTAACTTGTCTGGGTATCAATTCAAAATGGTTTCGCAGCAGGCCACGGAGGGGCTTGGTTGAAAGGGGAGTTGCATTTGCCCCCATTCTTTCAGGATAGGAGCTGCTAGTACTGAGGCAGAATTGGGTTACCCAAAGGACCAAATTAAAAAAGATGGCGAGAGGGAAATGGGAAGTATATAGGAGATATGTGAGGCCATTAAAGAAATGAAGGGAAAACTTATGGGGAATAATTGTTTTGTTTTAATCATAATAATTTGTTTTCTTTTGGTTTCTTTTCAGTTCGGGTACACTGGTGTGTGTGTGTGTGTGCATTACAGTTAATAGTTTACATTTTGGTTATTTGCAGGACAAGCAATGAGAGTGCGGATCCTGGGACACTCCTATGTGCACTGGACAGAGAGTCATGCTGCTGGCACCAAGAGAGGAGCGACCCTGGGGTGCAGCGTAATTGAAGTAGGGATTAGATGGATAGGGAAGCAAGGTATGGGGTGGGGGCAGTCATTGGAAATAGCAAAGACATCCAGGAGAAAGTGGGGTAAGCCAGATATTATGGTACTACATTTAGGGGACAGCTAGAGAAGAGATAGGTATTGTGAGTGGTGAAATAGTGGCCTGGCACGTGGGGAGGCAATAGTAGGGGGAGGGTCTTATAGTGTATGCTTCTTTCCTATGGTATACAATAAAGAACAGATTTTAATATATATATTTTCTTCTTTTGAGATTACTGTGGTTCTAATGGGATCAGTGAGATCCCTAGGATTTCTAACTTTGGATATCAGTTTATTTTCATGTGTCAACATATCCAGAAAAGGTCTGGACAGTAAGTATGCCCACGGGTCCATTGGGGTCTCCTTCGGGAACAGGGCCAAAAAGAGGGTATGCAACTTCATCCAGAAATGTTGCACTTGAGGGCACGACCACCATGTATGTAAGTGCCCTGGAGTCCACAGCCCCTCCAGCATAGGTCCGGTGACATGTGGGAAACCTGGACCCGTGTGGTGTACCATCGAAAGATTGTCTTTATGAGCTGCTCCTGATGAGTGGTGCAGATGGATGTGCTTTTCATAAAGTCCCATATGTTGCCCCAGTCCTCGGAGTCAAGGGTTTCACCAAGGTTCCGTTCCCAGGCCTGGATGTAAAACAGCTCCCTCCAGTCCAAGAGAACTGTGAGCCTGTAATAAAGTGAGGAGATGAGGCCCTTAGGGTAGGAGCCATATAGGAGGCAAAGGGATTCAAAATAAGAGGGTGTGGTCAGGGCTGCAGAGTTGATATGCGGTCTAGTAGAGTAGGTTTTCAGTTGTATGTAGGGGAGACGGTGAGCCATCCGGGTTCGTAACAACACAGAGAAGTCCGTGAGTTGAGTCAATTTCCCTTTGGGATACTGGTGGCATAAGAGGCTGACGGGAGAGCCCATCCAACCCTCAGTGGGGGAAGATGTAAGGCCAGGGAGAAATTCTCTGTTCCGCAGGATCGGTGACAGTGGTGAGGGGAAGGAACGAGACCACATTTTGTTGCCAGTTTATCCCAGAATGTGATCAAATTCAGTATAGCCGGGCATGTAGTCCATAATATCAGGCGGTGAGCTCGGAGGAGCCACATCCACATATGAGGGCGCTCCGGAGACATAATGTCCTTTTCCAAATCTACCTGTCTTGAAGCAGGGTGTGCCAAGTGACATTTTGGGTGAGTTGCACTGCATAATAAGAGAATAGGCAAGGCAAGCCCAGACCGTCCGCCTCCTTAGGTCTGTAAAGCGTGGCCCTTGCAACACGTTGATGCTTTCCCTCCAAATGAAATGTCAATAGCCCCTTGCAGGTTACGGAGGTCCTCTGGGTACTTGGTGACGGGGAGTGCCTGGAAAAAATATAGTATACGCAGCAGAATGTTCATTTTTATACAGTATATATGGCCAACCCACGATATCATATATCGGTCCCAACATTCCAGGTCTTTCTTAAGCTGTACCCATAATCCTGTGTAATTAGCCCTATACAGGTCATGAGGGTCATTAGTAAGTGTGATACCAAGATATTTAAAGGGAGAAGGGGAAATTCTACGCCCTTATAGCGGAGATGTAAGTCTTTGGTAAGCCCAAATGTTGTCAAAGAGAAAATAGGAAGGGCCATTCCGCCCTGTCGAACACCTTCTCATCCAAAGAAAGAAACAGAAGAGGGTCTGTGTGTCCGAAGCCCACCACACTAGCCGTAGTGAGACAATTTTAACTAGCAATTTCAAATCAATATTGATAAGAGAGATTGGTGGTAGTTCTCCACTAACTGGGGATCCCTGCCCAGTTTAGGAAGTAAAACTATAGAGGCTGACAATGAGTCAGGGAATTGCCATCACGTAGGTCATTGAACATTTTAAGGAGAGGTGGAAACAGTATTTTGGGGAAGGTTTTGTACTGATGAGAGACTGAATGGGAGCGAAGAAGCTTAAGCAATTTCCCTGTTTAAAGAAAAAGTAGAAAGTTGGGAGGAGTTACAATGGTTCCCCTTTTGTTTCTGGAGTATTGCTGGGATTGGGTCTCGGGGGCAGATAACAGAAAGTGGAGGGGCAGGGGTAATAGAAAAGGGTAAGCAAGGGACAGAAAAAAAAATCAGTCTAACCTTTGTCTTTTTGGACAGCCAACTCCATTTTACCATCACCATCATCATATGAAAACCAACGACTGGATAAGTATTACTGGCTGTATCAATCTGTTATGTATTCTCTATTATTATAGTCTGCTAAATATATATATTCCTAGTTCTATTATTACTTGGATAAATAGGGGCAGGTTTTTCCATTGTAATGATTTGCATGTTTTATGTAGTAGATGCTTTTGACATTCGTTACACTTTGCAATACTGTATTCCCTTGTTAATTTTGTGTAGTATCTGCATGATAGTAATTATGAATAGGTTAATTGTTCTGGTATAACTCGGCCAGAATTCAGTGATTTGTTGTTTTGTATGTTATTAGGTGCATTTGGGTTTCAGTAATTTTGCCTGTGTCTGTCTGAGGATCGCTGTGCCTTATAGTTAAAGTGCTCACCCTAGCAAATGACTGACGGTCAATTTAAAGAATCACACACATGAATAGTGCGTGTTCTAGCACAAAATAGCACTCCAAAATAGATACATTTTAATGAGCTGCAGTCATTTTTGTACTGAACAGGCAGGAAGCATACAAAGCAACCTGTGAAAAAACGGCCGCCCCAATGTTTATTTGCAAGTATTTTTCTTTACAGTTTATTGTCTCTCTATATAGTGTAGAGTGTGTGTGATGTGCTATGCTGTTGTCAAAGTGTGTATCTGTATGTTAGTTATAAGTTGTTATATTTTGCACTCATTAAACAGTAGGAGAGGCCCCTTGCTCAAGAGCTTGCACTCTAACATCCTGGGTTTCCCTAAGCACACTGTTTAGAGAAGCATGGGTAAACATTCCATTGTGATAACTGGTTTTTTTTCTATTGTCCAGTGGCTGGAGCTTTTCTATTGTCCAGTGGCTGGAGCCTGTTGTTATCTGTAATGTGTTCTGGAAGGGAGGGGGGGGTTGTCTCACCGTGTGTGTATTTGAAATAAATAAAGTAACCCCAAGAGCTAAGAAATAAGTTAATGAATAAATTAATTTGTATACTGTATTTAAGTTCACTAATTGAGGCAATTTTTGAAGTGACACAGCAGTAATGTACAATCTTTCTTGCGCACTTGCTACAGTTGAGTAAATAATTATTTCAGAACGGTAACTTTGTCTTGAGGGAGACAAATGGAGGAAACATGAGCAGCAACTCCCACATCTTTCCCACTCGTACCCTCATTATAAGAAAGCCTGGTAGTGGATAAGTATTAAGTGTATTAATTCCGTGAATGTGTCTCTATTTTGACATTATACTATATGTGTGTGTGTGTGTAATCTATTGGGTTAAATACGTGCTAATTTACCCGTTCTAGTGATTTGCATTTTAGCTAGAATATGCTCGTTGATATTTGCTTCACTTTGTAATACTTGCTCAAACCTTATTATTTGTATAGTCTGTATGATCTTATAAACATAGGCAATCAGTGACCGCATGGCTGGCAGCCATCTTAAGCCTCAAAAAGTCACCTGGTCTGCTGTCAATGAGGAAGTGCTGCAGCAGTAACTGTACAATCTGTTTAAGCTTACATTTGTGCAACTAAATTAATCCAGATCATTTCTGCCAGACTTATGAATATATAACAATTATTAACCAAATACACATCTAAATGTATCTGTTATAATTTCTGAAGAGGCTTATCAACTAAACAGTGATTTTGGATGTTAGCAAATGCTGTTTCACTATTTTGGGTAGGTTGACTTAACTTCGGGCCTATAGATTAAAATACTAAGCAAGAAACCGTTTCATTGGTGGACGTGGGTTAAAGACTTTCACATATGTAGCCTCGTACTATTGGTAAAGGATTCCAGGGCTGGTGAGCCTTAAGATGGAGGATATGGAAAATGGAGTAAGGGTTTTTTAAGGAAGGCTTCAAGATACTGATTAGGGGTGAAGCGAAGGGGGGTAGGAAAGTAAAGCAGTTGAAATCAGCATATGAACTGCCAGAAATATTGAGAGAAAAGTGGGGGAAGGAGGTGCTGTTAGGTAGAATGGCTGGTCCTTTGGAGAAGTCCCCATTTAGCTTAACCCAGAGGGCATTCGGGGAACGAGGCTGTAACGTGGGGGTTCCTGTCCACTTGCAGACTGCTCCCCTTGAAGTCAGTATTCCGCAGAAGTACTGCTTATGGCCCAGAATGCGGGCAATAACGTACATAAGATCCTTGATTTGTTTTTTTCTTTCAACTCAAAATGGAGACTGCATTTATTTACATTTTACAAGGGACACACACACACAGAGAGGAAAGGTGCAGAGACAATGTAATCACACCCAGCTAGGAACAATGCATCAGATAACCGTGAGCTGGGCGACCTTGGTTGCTGGGGGGGGGGACGAGGGGCTGACGGAAGCATGTGAAAACAAAAGGAATCCATTACTTAGAGGGGGGAGGGTATATTACACAAAGACTGGTGCGTAATACAGAGGTTAAGTGGAGGTATGCCCGGTGTTATGTGTAAGAGGTTATTTGGAGGCGGCTCCTGCAAACGGCCATATGTTTTTTGAGGCATGAGGATGGAACCAATTATGTCCAGGTTTCAATTCAAAGCGGCTTTGGAAAAGGCTGTAATGTTGCTGGGATGGAAAGAAACATAGAAAATGTCGGCAGACTGAGGGCTGCAATGTGTGTGTATGTAAATACACACACGCAGGGTTGCAGTGTGTGTGTGTGTATACATACTGAGTTTTGAAGTGTGTATATATACACACATACACACATTTCAGAACTCTGTATATATACAAACACATTGCAGCTGTGTGTGTAACACACACACACAGGTGCTATGTATTTATATATACAGAGTTCTGAAATGTGTGAGTATATATATATATAACACACACACACACACACACACACTTCAAAACTCAGTATGTATACACACACACACACACTGCAACCCTCAGTGTGTATGTATGCAATTATAAACATATGTATGTATACACACACTGCAGCCCTGCGTGTGTGTGTGTATTTACATACATACACATTGCAGCCATGTGTGTGTATACATACATACAATGTGTATGTATACACACACACACACACACACACGGTACATACATGTGTATATATGTAAACACACAGACACAGGGCTGAGATATATATATATATATAATAACCAGTGGCAACCTGCAAATAATCCACTCAAAATATACATGCCTGGGTGCAAAATCCGGAAATCATCTATGTAAAAATCGTTAGTAAAGAGCTAGAATTTGATGCTTTATTAAGATGACATTAAAAAGTGCCCGTAGGTACTTGCCTAGTACCTACAGGCACTTTTTAATGTCGTCTAATAAAGCATCAAATCTAGCTCTTTACTTAAGCCCTGGAGTGCGTCCTTTCCTAACATTATATATATATATATATATATATAACACAAAACGAGAGGAGAGCACACCTAACAATACAAAAGAAACCACAACAGCAGCTAAATACGTTTAAACAGAGTTTCCAGATTTAACCCTTTCAGTGCGTAAAAACATTTCTAAGTATAATTATCTGAACTAATTTGTTTGACAATATTTTCAACCAAGGCATTAATTTCTTTATCTAGCTCTGGGAGCTGATTCTTCCTAAAGTCGATGATATATTCCATAGTTCTTGCAGCGAAACCCTCCAACATAGTTAGCCAACCATCCATGAAGGACTGATTGTTTTTATTATGTGTGGGCATTTTTTCATATCTTAGTCCTCTTGGACTGATTTTTTCACTTAAATACTTTTCTAGAGTAGCTACCTGTAAGGGTTTGACTGCGGTGGGTGTAGCAGGTTGGGGTTGTGAGCCCAGGATGCAGTGATGAAGGCAGATTCAGAATAGCAATGAGTGTTTATTGCAGGTAAACACAGTGGCATGAAATCAAACAGGGTACAGGCAATGGCGTCGTCAGGGTTCAGCAAGGGGGTTCGGTACACGGCAAGGCTGGCAGAGAATAGTCAGTGGTACAGCAGGGGTTCGGTACACGACAAGGCTGGCAGAGAATAGTCGGTGGTACAGCAGGGGTTCGGTACACGGCAAGGCTTAGATGGGGGCAGAGGGGGAGCAGGATGGGAGGGTTACCGGTAAGTGAAGCAATGAGAGTCCAGATAAATACAGAGGGTCCTTGGAGTCTTTGGTTGTAGAATTCAGGAGATGGTCAGGAGGTTTCAGGGAGTTTGGCAGATAGGGTTGCAGTCAGTAACTTCAATGTGGAAGTCCAGGGTTGAGGGTGGGTGTGATATCTCCATATCTTTGAAAGCAGAGACAGGCTGTGGAAGGTTCTTATTCTTTATTTACTGGAGCTGCGCACAGCGTCCGCACGCTGCCTTAGAACTCTACCATGTGATCAGGAAACTTTATTTACAATGAACAGGAACACAGATAATACCTACAACATGCGCCCTCTAGTGGTGGATAGATATAACACTATGATATACTACATCCCCTTCCCTCTGATAACACTAGTTTCAAAAATACCACCCACATGACCCTAGGCACAGAAAAACTCCCACTAAACTTGAGACTTTGGGTAGACTACCTCCGTCCCAGTGAGTTCCAGGACGCATTCTTGTCCTGTGGCTGGGGAACTCACTACTAAGCTAAGTATAATCCTGTAGATAAGTTGGTGCTTTCTTTGTTCTGGTGGATCGCCGTAATTCTTGCTCCCCCTCCACATGAGCAGTCTCTGATGATTTCTCTGTGACAAGCTCCCCCTCCATCTGTCCCTCTTCCCCGGCTTCTGCAAGTACAACACCGGAAAGGGGAGCCAAAATCTCCATATCTTGCGTTAATGGTTCCGCCAAACTCTGTAGATCCTCTGGATATGCAACATGTCTATTTCTCACCTGATCTATGTGACGACGCACAAGCTGGCCATTTCCAAGTGCAACAGTGCATGACACAGGACCTGTCTGCGTCTGAACAGTCCCCGGAATCCAGGAAGGTCCCACACCAAAATTTCTAGTGTATACTTTGTCACCTTCCCGCAGATGTCTCTCCTTGGCATGTTGATCATGATAAAGTTTTTGCTTCACCTGCTTTTCTTGCACCTGGCCTTTAAAATCCGGATGTATGAGATCCAACGTGGAACGCAATTTCCTCCCACACAAGAGCTCTGCAGGTGATTTTCCAGTCGTGGACTGAGGAGTTATCCTGTAACTAAACAACGCTCTGGCCATCTTGACCTCAATGGAATCTCCTGAACTTTTTTTTATCAGCCCTTTAAATGTCTGCACCGCCCTTTCGGCCAGTCCATTGGACGCTGCATGGTAAGGCGCTGTGGTCACGTGCTTAATACCATTTCGAGCCATGAATTCTTGAAACTCCATACTCGTAAAACTGGTGCCATTGTCCGACACCACCATTTCGGGAATTCCATGCTGGCTAAAGCTCTGTCTGAGGCATTGAATAGTCACTGCGGAGGTGGATTTACTTAACGGGTACGCCTCTATCCATTTAGAGTAAGCATCCACCAAAATCAAAAACATCTTGCCCATCCACGGGCCCGCATAATCAATGTGAAGTCTTCTCCATGGAAGGTTTGGTACTTCCCAAGGATGTAAAGGTGCACACTGGGGAGAATTTCTATTTTCTTGGCACATGGTGCAAGTTTTTACCATTGCTTCTATATCGGCATCCATCTTCGGCCACCACATATAGCTCCGCGCCAGCCCCTTCATCCTGATTATTCCTGGGTGAGTCGTGTGTAAGTGCTTCAGTAGGTCTGTGCGACCTGGGGGTGGAATGACCACACGGGCACCCCACAAGACACAACCTGCCTCCACACTAAGTTCCTCCTTCCTTTTCACATAAGCTCCAAACACTGATTTCTCCACTCTTTTTGGCCATCCTCTGAGGACGAACTCTCTAACCCGTGCTAAAACGGTATCTTTATCTGTCCATTTCCTCACCTGGTCGGCTTTAACCAATGGTACGCCATTTTCTTCCAATAGAAGTACTCTCTCTTCCTCCGCAGGCGTCTCCACCCCTGTTTCCGCGACTGGCAACCGGCTCAAGCCATCAGCATTTTGATGATCCTTGCCTGCTTTGTACACGATGGAGTACTCATATCCACATAATGTCACAGCCCATCTTTGAATGCGTGGCGAGGCCATTTGTGGAACCTCCTTCAGTTCATTAAATAATGAGATCAGTGGTTTATGATCTGTAACAATGGTGAATTGTCTCCCATACAAGTATGTGTGAAACTTCTTCACCCCAAATATCACCGCAAGGCCCTCCTTCTCAATTTGAGAATAATTTTTCTCAGCTGCATTCAGTGTACGTGAGACGAACCCTATTGGCCGTTCAGATCCATCCCCCATCCTGTGCGACAACACAGCACCCACACCATAAGGTGAAGCGTCACAAGCCAGGATAATAGGTTTGTTGACATCATAATGTACCAACAAGGCATCCGACTGGAGAAGATTTTTGGACTTTTCAAAAGGCCTCTTTTTGCTCACAACTCCAGGTCCATTTAGTCTCTTTCCTCAATAGTGCATGCAGCGGTGCCAGTAACGTGGACAGGCTCGGTAAGAATTTGTGGTAATAGTTCAATAGGCCTAAGTAAGCCTTTAGTTCACTCACAGACCGCGGTGTGGGTGCCTCTTGTATGGCCTGGACCTTTTCTGCGACTGGCTGCACACCCGCAGCACTGATCTTGTGACCCAGAAAAACCACTTCTGTTCCCAGGAACTTGCACTTGCTCCTTTTTAGTCTCAGGCCACTTTGTTTTAGCCGAGACAAGACCTCCTCCAGATTTCTTAAATGATCGTCCTCGCTGACCCCAGTAACTAAAATGTCATCTAAGTAGACTGTGACGTGCGGCATGTTTTGTAGGATGCCCTCCATAGTGCGCTGGAAAATGGCTGGACTCGACGCCACACCAAACGGCAATCTACCATAAGTATACAGTCCTTTGTGTGTATTAACAGTCACATACTTTTTGGCGCTTTCATCCAGCACGATCTGCTGATACGCATGACTCATATCCAGTTTGGAGAATTTGTTGCCGCCCGCCAACTGAGCAAATAAGTCTTCCACTTTAGGAATAGGATATTGTTCCACACTGGATGCTCGGTTTACTGTGAGTTTGTAATCTCCACAGATGCGGATTGAACCATCCGGCTTCCTCACCGGTACTATGGGAGCTGCCCATTCCGAAAATTGTACTGGTTCTATAATTTTCTCATCTACCAGCCTCTGCAGTTCTGCCTCCACCAGAGGTTTGACAGCAAAAGGTATCCGTCGTGGCTTATAGAATCGTGGCTGGGCCTCTGAGTTCACATGAATTTTGGCCGTGGTGCCTTTCAGCTGACCTAGCTCATCTTTGAACACCTCAGCATATCGATCTAGCAGGTCAGCCAAATGTAGCGTTGGACTGGCTGTTACTGTATTCACCAGTTGTGGCAACACTCTTAAGTCTTTCAGCCAGTTTCGTCCCAATAAATTTGGCCCGGCCCCTTCAACCACTACCATAGTAAGTTTCTTGTTGTCCATCTGACTCTGCACTGTTCCTATAACCTGACCTAACACCAGCATCTTCTCACCTGTATATGTTTTTAATGTCAGGTTGCATGGTTCCCACTCTGGTATGTCGGTGTTTTTCCATAGCTTAGAGTATTGCTTTTTGCTAATAATTGTAATGCCACAACCTGTGTCCACCTCAAATTCGATGTTCATGCCATTCACCTTTAACTTCTGTAGAATAGGAGCCACTTTAGGCATTTTATGTGAGACACTGTATATCGTGTTTATGTCACCTGCATCTTCTGTCTCACTAACGTCTTCTTCTTTCACTAAATGCGACCTCCCAGCCTTCTCCTTTCCTTTCCTCTCCCCCCTCAGTCCTTGAAATGGGGTTTTGTGACTCTGCATCACGTGCTTGGATTTGCACGCCCGCTTGATGTGTCCACGTTTCTGACAATGGTGGCACAGTTCATTTATAAATTTGCATTCGTGGGGTGCATGATTCCCTTTGCACCTGAAACACTCATAGTCCGTCTTCCACCCCCTCTTATCCACTGCACCCACATTATGCACCACCGATTGTCCCTGATGAGACCTTTGAGACTGTGATTCTTCATCCCCAGAGAAGCCTTGGAGATCTTTTATATTTCTGTCAGCCGACTCCATCGCCAGACACATAGTAAGAGCCTTTTCAAAGGTTAAATCCACTTCTGACAACAGCCGTCTCTGCATCCTGTCGTCATTTACTCCACACACCAGCCTGTCCCGCAGCATTTGTGGCAGTGTAGGCCCGTATTCACAATACTGTGCTAACTTTTTCAACTCCGCCACATAATCAGCCACCTTCTCGCCAGTATGCCGTGTGCGTGAATTAAATTTATATCTCTGCACAATTTCACTTGGTTTTGGATTATAATGGGCTTTGAGCACGACGACAAGTTCCTGATATGTTTTCTCTGCTGGCGTCATAGGACACAGCAAACTTCTCAGCAAACTATAAGTTGACGCGCCGACCCCGCTTAATAACACTGCTTTCCTCTTACCGGCATCAGTAATCTCATTAGCTTGAAAGAAATAGTCCAACACTTCAATATATTCGTCCCACGATTGCAACTCACAGTCAAAGGGGCTCACTGTTCCCACAAGAGCAGCCATTCTGTCTCAGCAATTCACGTCCTTGTAGTTTCTTCTGTTTCTTATTTTTTTTTTTTTTTTCTTTTCTGCTCTGCAGACCTTGCAACTGCACATACACGTTCCACAGTACAACCTGTTTACCCTCGTCGCCAATGTGATATCTCCATATCTTTGAAAGCAGAGACAGGCTGTGGAAGGTTCTTATTCTTTATTTACTGGAGCTGCGCACAGCGTCCGCACGCTGCCTTAGAACTCTACCATGTGATCAGGAAACTTTATTTACAATGAACAGGAACACAGATAATACCTACAACATGCGCCCTCTAGTGGTGGATAGATATAACACTATGATATACTACAGTGGGACTCCCTTATATGCAGGGCTAATCAAGGAGGATAAAGGGCAGGTTTGGATCCAGGGCCAGGACGTCAAAATGAGGAAGGTGCATTGTTCATACCAGAGCCTTGAAATCTGCAGGGGACATGCAGGAAAACATAACAAGAGCGGTCGTCTTTGGGTCAGAGCCCCCAGGGCCTGACATAGCCCCCCCCGACAAGGGGCAACCTCTGGGTGCCCCAGACGTGGTTGAGGACAGGCAGGCCTAATGTTCAGGGATCCAGGGTCCCACCCCGGATGAATAAGGACTGTCCACGGGATGCAATGTCCACGTTCCCGATACCCGGTCCCAGATGGGCGTGACAAAGGTGCCCTGTATGGTGTAGGAGCCCGTGTCTTCAGGTACAGGAACTTGGGCAACAACATCGGCACGGTTCTGCGGCGACGATACTGTAATTTGCCGTGGCTGGGCAGCGCCCTTGACGACGACTGGTGGGGCAGCGCCCTTGACAATGACTGGTGGGGCAGCGCCCCTGACGAGGCACGGAGGGGCAGCGCCCCTGGCGAGGCACGGAGGGGCAGCGCCCTTGGCGAGGCACGGAGGGGCAGCGCCCTTGGCGAGGCACGGAGGGGCAGCGCCCTTGGCGAGGCACGGAGGGGCAGCGCCCTTGGCGAGGCACGGAGGGGCAGCGCCCTTGGAGAGGACCGGAGGGGCAGCGCCCTTGGAGAGGACCGGCGGGGCAGCGCCCTTGGAGAGGACCGGCGGGGCAGCACCCGTGGAGAGGACCGGCGGGGCAGCACCCGTGGAGAGGACCGGCGGGGCAGCGCCCGTGGAAAGGACCGGCGGGGCAGCGCCCGTGAAAGGACCGGCGGGGCAGCGCCCGTGGAAAGGACCGGCGGGGCAGCGCCCCTGGAAAGGACCGGCGGAGCAGCGCCCATGGAAAGGACCGGCGGGGCAGCGCCCATGGAAAGGACCGGCGGGGCAGCGCCCATGGAAAGGACCGGCGGGGCAGCGCCCATGGAAAGGACCGGTGGGGCAGCGCCCATGGAAAGGACCGGTGGGGCAGCGCCCTTGGCAACCTCCTTGGCACTGCACGGCTCTGCGGCGGCGACCTCCTTGGCACTGCACGGCTCTTGCAGGGCAGTTAGTGGCTTGGCCTTACGGCGGCGGCGGCGGCCCCGTGGCGGTGACAGGTCAGGAGATCCTGCAGGTTGCAGGGCAGCGACGTCCTGAGATCCCGCGGGTTGCAGGGCAGCGACGTCCTGAGATCCCGCGGGTTGCAGGGCAGCGACGTCCTGAGATCCCGCGGGTTGCAGGGCAGCGACGTCCTGAGATCCCGCGGGTTGCAGGGCAGCGACGTCCTGAGATCCCGCGGGTTGCAGGGCAGCGACGTCCTGAGATCCCGCGGGTTGCAGGGCAGCGACGTCCTGAGATCCCGCGGGTTGCAGGGCAGCGACGTCCTGAGATCCCGCGGGTTGCAGGGCAGCGACGTCCGGAGATCCCGCGGGTTGCAGGGCAGCGACGTCCTGAGATCCCGCGGGTTGCAGGGCAGCGACGTCCTGAGATCCCGCGGGTTGCAGGGCAGCGACGTCCTGAGATCCCGCGGGTTGCAGGGCAGCGACGTCCTGAGATCCCGCGGGTTGCAGGGCAGCGACGTCCTGAGATCCCGCGGGTTGCAGGGCAGCGACGTCCTGAGATTCCGCGGGTTGCAGGGCAGCGACGTCCTGAGAACCCGCGGGTTGCAGGGCAGCGACGTCCTGAGATCCGCGGGTTGCAGGGCAGCGACGTCCTGAGATCCCGCGGGTTGCAGGGCAGCGACGTCCTGAGATCCCGCGGGTTGCAGGGCAGCGACGTCCTGAGATCCCGCGGGTTGCAGGGCAGCGACGTCCTGAGATCCCGCGGGTTGCAGGGCAGCGACGTCCTGAGATCCCGCGGGTTGCAGGGCAGCGACGTCCTGAGATCCTGCGGGTTGCAGGGCAGCGACGTCCTGAGATCCTGCGGGTTGCAGGGCAGCGACGTCCTGAGATCCTGCGGGTTGCAGGGCAGCGACGTCCTGAGATCCTGCGGGTTGCAGGGCAGCGACGTCCTGAGATCCTGCGGGTTGCAGGGCAGCGACGTCCTGAGATCCTGCGGGTTGCAGGGCAGCGACGTCCTGAGATCCTGCGGGTTGCAGGGCAGCGACGTCCTGAGATCCTGCGGGTTGCAGGGCAGCGACGTCCTGAGATCCTGCGGGTTGCAGGGCAGCGACGTCCTGAGATCCTGCGGGTTGCAGGGCAGCGACGTCCTGAGATCCTGCGGGTTGCAGGGCAGCGACGTCCTGAGAACCTGCGGGTTGCAGGGCAGCGACGTCCTGAGATCCTGCGGGTTGCAGGGCAGCGACGTCCTGAGATCCTGCGGGTTGCAGGGCAGCGACGTCCTGAGATCCTGCGGGTTGCAGGGCAGCGACGTCCTGAGATCCTGCGGGTTGCAGGGCAGCGACGTCCTGAGATCCTGCGGGTTGCAGGGCAGCGACGTCCTGAGATCCTGCGGGTTGCAGGGCAGCGACGTCCTGAGATCCTGCGGGTTGCAGGGCAGCGACGTCCTGAGATCCTGCGGGTTGCAGGGCAGCGACGTCCTGAGATCCTGCGGGTTGCAGGGCAGCGAACTCAGGTTTTTGCTCAACCTCCAATTTAATGAGGTATGGGTGAGCCTCCAGCCCCAGAGGTTTCGGTTTAACAGACAACCGAACAACGGTGGGTGACATGGAGAAGAGGGCACCAATGAAGGCAGATCTTGGGCAAGGTGTACTCGAGATGGTTCTGATTGCTGGAGTTATGTAGTCCGTCTCCATGTGATAGCAAGGTACAGTGGTACGGTGAGTCATTCCAGCCGGGCGACAAACAGATGCTGCAACGCCAACATACAACTTATGCTGACCTGGGGGTCCCTGGGTGCGGCGTGCAGTCTGTCTGGAAAGGTCCAGACCAGCATCAGCGGCTTTCTCTTCTGACTCCGAGTCATCAGAAGGATATGGTGAAGGTGGCACAGCGTGCTGGTGAGGAGCGGCTTCCCGGAGTCTCAGGGCCGATTCGAAGACCTCCAGGTCCTCTCTGCGAACAACAGTCCCGTCTGAGGCATATGTGCAACAAGGAGATAGAGGGCTGGGTTCTGGCTTCTTGGCAACACTAGCCATGATGTATTGGTTAGGCTCAGTCTCCATGGGCATGGCTGACTCAACATCTATGGAATCTTGCTCCATTGGCACGTCGGGATCGGAATCCGGTTCGGCGTACTCAATAGGGGTTTCCTGGTCTGACCCCTCAGAAGAAGCTTCTTGGGTAACCTGGTCTCTGGGTGCAGAGAGTCTGGTAGCTCTTGGCTCAGGTTCCCTGGGGAGCAGGGACACGCTTAGGTGCAGGAGGTTTGCTTACCCGGCTTCTTTTGGGAGTAGGCTGGGATAGGGGTCTTTCTTTGGGTGCTTGCTTGATGGGTGATGAAGTCTTTTTCTGCAGGGCAGGCACCGGCTTCCCCAACGAAGACTTTGTGGGCTTGATCGTTGGTGTAGCTCTTTTTGGCTTGGTGGGTACGGTTTTAACCACCAGCCTGGTGGTTTTGACAGGTGCAGGCTCGGTACCAACAGGCTTTACAGGAACAGGGGTATGAAAGCATTTTGTACTTGGCTTAGGTGGGCGCAGCGGGCAGGCCGAGATCTGATGCAAGGGGTCCCCGCAGTAGAAGCAGAGGTCTAGCGCCCTCCTCCTTGCCTTTTCTTCTGGGGTCAGTGGTCCTCTGGCTCCCTCTGTAGCAGGAACGCGCACCTTAGTTGAGGTGCCCCTTGGGTTTTGCTGCACATAATCAAGCAGGGAGTCCAGGTGCTGCTGGATCTGTAGAAAGGCACCTTTCAGGTTCTCCACCATGGCATGGATCACCGCGGGCTCACAGGTTTTCGACTTCCACATTCTGTAAGGGTTTGACTGCGGTGGGTGTAGCAGGTTGGGGTTGTGAGCCCAGGATGCAGTGATGAAGGCAGATTCAGAATAGCAATGAGTGTTTATTGCAGGTAAACACAGTGGCATGAAATCAAACAGGGTACAGGCAATGGCGTCGGCAGGGTTCAGCAAGGGGGTTCGTTACACGGCAAGGCTGGCAGAGAATAGTCGGTGGTACAGCAGGGGTTCGGTACACGACAAGGCTGGCAGAGAATAGTCGGTGGTACAGCAGGGGTTCGGTACACGGCAAGGCTTAGATGGGGGCAGAGGGGGAGCAGGATGGGAGGGTTACCGGTAAGTGAAGCAATGAGAGTCCAGATAAATACAGAGGGTCCTTGGAGTCTTTGGTTGTAGAATTCAGGAGATGGTCAGGAGGTTTCAGGGAGTTTGGCAGATAGGGTTGCAGTCAGTAACTTCAATGTGGAAGTCCAGGGTTGAGGGTGGGACTCCCTTATATGCAGGGCTAATCAAGGAGGATAAAGGGCAGGTTTGGATCCAGGGCCAGGACGTCAAAATGAGGAAGGTGCATTGTTCATACCAGAGCCTTGAAATCTGCAGGGGACATGCAGGAAAACATAACAAGAGCGGTCGTCTGGGGGTCAGAGCCCCCAGGGCCTGACACTACCTCTAATTTAGTATTAACCTCCTGGATCAGACATCGTTTAAGAGATACAATATTCTCCACACTATCTCTGTGGTCTATATTGATGTCCTCCCCATTTAGAAAAAGGTTATTTAAACTTCTCCCCACCTGTTGTCTAAAAGGTAGAGAGGTCATAATCAGCAGCACACACAAAAACAAGTAGATACAAAATACAAAGAGAGGTAGGTAGCGCTGATAAATGATGATAGGAGATCGCTGATACACCTGAATGGTCCTTGTTTCTCAACCATCAACAAATAACAGAGAAAAATGGAAATGGTGTAGCGATGTCTATGTCCTTTCACAGAATGGAGTCAGAGTCACATGAATTGTATTCTTAGGCTTCTCTTCTTTAGTGCTCCTCAAAGAAAACACAAGAGATACATATACTTCTCTCACTCAGGATTTAGAAGCATTGGTCTTGAAAAAAGAAAAGGAAGTTTTGATAAATAAAAAAAGGAAATTTTTGAGAGATCAAAACGATTATAAAAATGGAGAAGTCCACAACTATGGGAATTCTAATATAAATAAGTCAAAACATCTATCCAATCAGATTAAAACCAATGACCATTCTGCTAGGATAGATCCTCCATCCAAAGAGGATCGGCCATATAATCCTGTTTTTCAGAATCAGAGACCAGGATGGCAACAAGTGAAACCCCAACGACAATCATGGAGGAGAGATACATCCAGACATCTATCATGGAGACAGGATTCATGGATGTCTCCTAGATCTAATGGTCCAAGACATAAAAGATCAATGTTGAAACCGCCCTATATATATAATCATTCCACCAATAGGGGGAACCACCATGTCCAGGATAGGGGTGGCAATGAAGTTAGGTCCTTTGGGGGAAGAGGCCATCCAGCCCCTATCCCCATGTCCAACAGATATAATGCTCTATATGAGGAAGAGGTTTTTCGGCTACCATCGACAGACCCGTCATTCAATATAGACAAAAGAAGTATCCCCTTGGAACCAGATATTTAAACGAGTCCTCGATCAATAAAAAGAAGAAATCAGGAAGAACTAGAAGGAACAGACGAGGAGGAAGGAGAATATCCCAAAGAAGAAAAAAGGGGACGATGGTAAAATCCGTTGGTATTTTCAATTGGAGTGAAGTCACGCTACAAGATAATGAAATCCAGGTTTTGAAAAAGGGTCTCAAATTTGCTCCAAGTCAGAACCTTAATAAGTACAATGTCTACGTGGATCTGCAGAAATTCAAACGTAAATTATGCCTCAAGAAATTCTTTAGTAGGACCCCTCTGGAGAGAACAGTAGACATGGGAAGGTATACTTCATTGAAAAATGCATCCACATTCTATCCTAAACATATGTTGTCAGATCCTATCAAGGCCTTTGAAAATATGGTCTTGTCAGAGATTGATAAAATACCCATAGATCATGGAAAACAAAATTTAACTAAGAAGGAAAGAGAAGCCCTTGTATCTTTGAGTGAGAATGACAAAATTGTCATAAAACTGGTGGACAAGGGGGGGATAGTTATTCTATCTGCATCTAACTATCAGAAGGAAGCGATGAGAATTCTGTCAGACATGGAAATTTACCAATCTATTAATCATAATCCCACTCAGAGAGTACAGGAGGAGATTAAACAGCTACTAGAATATGGGTCATCGTCAGAAGTAATTAATGAAAAAGAGAATAGTTACATCTTTGTGAATTTCCCCATGATCCCCGTGTTCTATTGGTTACCCAAACTACACAAGAATGCGAATAACCCCCTGGGCCGCCCTATTATAGCAGGGATCGATTCAGCCACAAGTCATCTGTCCAGATATATAGACACTATCTTGCAAACTATGGTGAAGACTGTACCATCATAGCTTAAGGACAGTATAAGTGTCCTTCAGATACTGCAAGATATCACATGGGAAGAGGGTCTAATTTTGGCTACATGCGATGTCCAATCCTTATATAGTGTGATACCCCATGCAAGGGATTGTGAGGCTGTTCAGAAATTTCTGGGGAATAATCCGACTATTTCTAAAGAACATGCGGACTTCATTCTAAGGGGAATCAAATTTATTCTTAATTGTAATTTTTTTAGGTTCGAGGATCAGCATTAGTTTCAAGTTAAAGGTACCAATATGGGGACCAGGTTTGCACCCAGTTACGCCAATTTGTTCATGGCGGACTGGGAGGACCAGTTCGTGCATGGAAGGCGTGCCTGGGCGCATAGCCTGGTCCTCTATAAGCGGTATATCAATGATATCCTTATCCTATGGAGAGGAGATGAGGAGTCTTTGCGGCTCTTTTTTCAACATCTTAACCAGAATGACTGGGGAATAGTTCTTGATTGCAATATCAGTACTACATCTATTAATTTCCTGGATCTCAACATTTACATTGAAAGCAATAGTATTAAAACTAGAACGTATTTCAAACCAGTCGACGTCAATAGTTATATTGAGCAAACAAGTTGCCATGCCAATCATTGGCTAAAAGGTGTCCCGAAGGGGCAGTTCAAATGGTTACGTAGAAAGTGCACTGAAAGAGATCAATTTATACAACAAGCAAATAGGCTTAAAATGGATTTTGTTGAGAAAGGGTATAGGGAAGAATCCCTGGATGCCACTATTGAAGAGATAAGTACTATAGATAGGAAGGATATTCTAGAGTATAAATTGGATGACAATACACACGAGAGCAAGATTAAGTTTATCACTGATTTTAATACACATACCAAAACTATACATCATATCATCAGGAAAAATTGGCATTTACTTAAACGCGACCCTATTCTTAAGGATTTTATAGGAGATAGACCCAAACTGATAAATAGCGGGGCAAGTAATATCAAGAAAATTCTGGTAAAGAGCCATAAGAACCCTCAGATAAGGACTAACCTTTTTAATCTGAAAGAAGGATTCTATTGATGCGGGCTTTGCCCAGCGTGTGTTAATCTAAAATTAAAGAAGCAAACTATATCCGAGTTTGCGGGAAGTGCTAAACAGTATAATATTAAGGGAGTGCTTACATGTAGAACCAAAAATGTCATATATAGACTCACATGTCCGTGTGGATTACATTATATAGGCCACACTACGAGATTGTTATCCATTAGAATTAGAAAACAGATATATAACATAACAAGAGGCCTAGAAACTCATTCAGTATCAGCCCACTTTAAGAATGTTCATGGACAATCTCCATATGGTATGTCATTCATTGCAATACAAAAGATAGAACGTCATTGGAGAGGGGGAGATTTTAATAGAAAGATCCACCGTGCTGAGATGAAATGGATCTACACCCTTAATACACTTATTCCCCTGGGCTTAAATGCAGATTTTGAGCTATGTCATTTCTTATAGTATTTTTTACAGGCATTATTTTCTATTGTATATGGTAGTTGCTATATGGTTTTATTTATACATGGTTTTTATGTTTATAACAATGTTTGTTAGATGCATGGTAGTTATCTCTTTTTATGGGATCCTGCCCATTCCAATTGTATAGCGTTCCCAATGGTAGTTGCAGGATCTGCTATTTTGAATGTATATGAAAGGAAACCTTCAAATGTTAGAGTATATATAGATATATCTTATATTGGGCTGCGATTTGCTTCCGTGTGGTCTTTGCTGACTATATGTCGATCCGCTCTCTATTATGAGGTGTCCGTCTATTCGAGATTCCATCGGGTCGAACAGTCATTAAGACTATAAGAGGCAGCCTCGTATACTATGATACACCACTATCGTTCGATATGTCAGGTGGTTTCCCTCCTTCGCATGGGGATAGGTGGTTGGAGATCCCTCATATGATGGGTGGTGGATTTGGATGCGCATGCGCGGTGTCCCACTTACAAGTGATAGTTGGCGAGAGCATTTCCGGGTGTTAATGCGCATGTGCGAGGTTTCATTTTTTAAGCGACTTACGCTTTCTGCGGCA
Source organism: Leptobrachium leishanense (assembly GCA_009667805.1). NCBI lineage: Eukaryota > Metazoa > Chordata > Amphibia > Anura > Megophryidae > Leptobrachium > Leptobrachium leishanense. Next base: position 173,380,726 of record CM019068.1, read on the forward strand.
TAGTTTATACTATGACCGCTATCCACGTTTATATTATTCGTTTGGGGTTTGGATTAGAATAGAATTGGGTATTTCCCTACCATATCCCTAAAACAATGGACCAATTGAGCAAATGAACAATTCCGGTTTTATAATGATGTCATTTCGGGGTCATAATGAGTGGAACATAATGAAAGTAATACTCTTATTGGTTGTACTAATTTCCCGCCAAATCTAACGGCTGGGATTGGTTGGCAGCTAACAGAAAGGAGTATATTAATGACAATATGGTCACTTGAAAGTCAGCCAGCTGAGGAAGCCTGTGATACATTATTGTATTGGCGAAACGCGTTCTGATGCTATCTTTTATTTGTTTTTGCTTTTATTAAAAGTTTTTATTTTTGTCCTAAAGTCTCCCTGTAAATATTTTCGGGGGAACTCTATATCTTTGGAATTTGGAGATACAGAAATCTATTCCATCTTGGATCTTCCATTGGATCAAGTGAACCCCGTCTGAAAGGGCAATTGGGAAGCCGATAACATCCCTAAGGCACATTATCCAGAACCAGGAGGGTTCTATTACATGTGAGTGCAACTATTTATCCACACGTGTGTGTCAGGTTGATGGGTCGCACTATGATGTATCTCTTGTGTTTTCTTTGAAGAGCACTAAAGAAGAGAAGCCTAAGAATACAATTCATGTGACTCTGACTCCATTCTGTGAAAGGACATAGACATCGCTACACCATTTCCATTTTTCTCTGATAAAAGATTTATAGATGTGGAAAAGCAGCATAAATTGCTCCAGAAGTCACCATTCACTTTCACAGGGAGTCCTTCTCTGCAGAAGCATTCCAGACTTCAAATCCACCTTCCTCGTCTCCAGAAACCCATTGGAGAAGCCGAGCTGGATAAACGTTCTGGGGACTCAAACACAACGGACTAATGGACCCCCCAATATAACACAGAGCAAGCAGGAAAACATTACAGGGTCTCAATAAAACAAACAATAATAAAAGTCTGTAATAAGTACTTTAGTGAGCGACGCGTTTTATCCATAAAACTTCATCTGGAGCTATGGATTCCTCTATAATCTGACATTATATACCCTCATTTTCTCAACACGATGATCAACTAGGGCAGTGGTTCCCAACCTTTTTACACCTGAGTACCCCCTGGCAGCCCATTTCCATAAATTGTTCCCTTCATATTAAAAAAAAAATCTTTCTAATTAATACAATTGACATTTTTTCAGATGTTTTTCTCTCCTCCATGCTCCATCTGTCCATTTGTCTCACAACCACCTCTCCATTTTCTCTGCCTTATCTACTCTTTTCTCGCATCTTCTACCCAGCTTTTGCTCTTCTCCCCATCTCCCCTCTAGGTTCTCCTTATCTACCACTGCTTCTCCTTATCTTCTCTCCCTATTCCCTCACCACCTTCTCCCAGTTTCCTCACTAGCTTTTCCATATCTCATCCCCAGCTTCTTGTAACTTCCATATCTTTTCATTATCTCCACCCCAGCTTCTCCATATCTCCTTACAGCACCCTCTTATCTCCACTTTTCCATATCTTCTCCCCTGCACCTCCTCAGCTCCTCCTTATCTCTTCCCATCTATTCACACTAATTAAATAAATGTTAATGAAAATATAATACGTATATGTGGGTGTCAGAATGGCGGCCAGTGATGCCAGTCTCTTGCAGCTACCCCAGGTTCCAGCTCCTGCAGCCATGTTCCCCTAGCAGCTGTGAAGCCGTCCTTTGGTAAGTGGGAAATTGGCAGAGCCCGGCACAGCAGTGGGCCTTTCCTCCTTCCATGGGGGGAATCCTCCTCCCTGGACCACCTGCACTCAGCCTCTGCCCTCTGAGGGGCACAGGCTGGTGAGGGCACACTGGGTGGCACATATTATGTATGGGCCTGGAGCAGGGAGAGCTGTCTGGGCAGGCAGGAAGAATGCTGGTTTCCTGTGACAGGACAGGTGGTGCTCTGAGTGTGAGGGCCCTGCACACTGTATAGGGGCGCTGCCATATAAACAGTAATGGTGGCACTGCCATGTATTTGTTCTGTGGGCATCACAACACAAGCAGTGGTGTCATTAGGGTTGGTGTCACCCAGTGTGGTAATGCATGATGTCACCCGGATACAGTCCACACCCCTTTGAAGCCACTAGAGACGTGCTGTATGTTACCCTCATTGATAACAAGGCTGAGTCCGGAAAAGTGTCTGTATGTGGATTATTTACTCTTTTTGTAAAAAAATTAAATACTATTGCAAAAAAATTACAAAGACCTCACAATACCCACACTATATATTGAGGCTGATTGCAACCCGCCCTCAAAAATCTTCTGTATGGGAATTCGCTTTTGTTTTGAAAGTCCCACTTTTTCTGTTCTGCTCCCTGGAATATTACGTTGACAGAAACTGTGCTCCACATGCCCTGCCTCAAAATTGCCGCAAACCCACATTCCATCACGTCTTCCTGATGACCCTGCGCTATCTGCAGCAAGATTTTCTGATGCGCATTCCTCAAACGCCGCCATAGATGGAGCAGAAGTCAGACAGCTCCGGTACACTTTTCACCCTCCCCCCACTCTCACGGCTTCTTCCTCCAGGCGATGAATCAATTCCTCCATAACTGCTACTCGCTGAACGCTGGAACACGCTGGTGCAGAGTAAAATCCTCTTGTCTATCAGCTTCGCAGACTAAGCCCTACACTGCTATAATTTATAGCTTGGTCTCGTGCTTCCAAACAACTGATAAACCAATCAGCTGTTTGAATTTTCCCGCCACTCAGCTGTACCTCATGCTGCTGAACAGCTGATAACCAATCCGCTCTTTGGGTTTTCCCGCCGCTCAGCTGTACCTCATGCTGCTAAACTGATAACCAATCAGCTGTTCACAAACTCCCGCTGCAAAAACAACTTCATGTCTTCTCTGTGCTGAAATACAAAACGGAAAAGGCTCCCTGGCTTCTGGTTCTTCTCTTTGCATCATGTTGTCTAGGGCCTTATGGTGGTCCTCTTCATTCATGGACACATAATTTGGCATGGTTATGCACCCACAGAACAGTGCCTCATTCTTGACAAGCCATTCCATAGCAATGTGTAGATCTGTAATGATTGCTAGCTCCTGTGTCAAGCACATGGGAGGAAACATAGTTATAGTATGATTCAAAACTGTTATTTTCAGAATCAAAGATCATTTTCCATTTAATTACAGTATTGTTTAAAGTGAACACTGACCTGACTAACTTCTACATAAGTGTGTTTTCCCAGTCTGAATACTGGCACGTGTTGACCATGAAGGACAGGTTTTGACTCGTCTGTTCAGTGTGCAAAGTTAACCCTTTCCCGCCACAGGGCATACTATGCAATCCCAGTGGCAGGTGGACCTTGAAGCTGCAGGGCGGCATGTTACACCCTGACTTCAATGGGCATCCTCCAGCCCCGCCCACTAGCTGGCACACATCGTGCACCGTTCGCTGCTGTATGTTGTAGAAATTAATCTACTTTTAATTTCTGTGTAGTTTGATCCGCTGCACTTACAAGCAGCTCTCTGCTATCCCTGCCATACTTACCTGACTTCCCTGTATAATGGATCCCTTCTCTAGCCCAGAAAGAGTCACACACACACGCTGCTTTTGCTGGAGTTCATCTGACCAAGAGGCCCCAAGAGCCCCTGATCCGCTTAATTTATTACACAATAGGACAACGCCCAGTGGCTAACTGGCTTTACAACAGGAACCAGTCAGACCGGTAATTACATTTATATATCAAAAGGACAAGGGAGTGGACTGGGATGACCGACCAGCCCCCTGTACATGACTCATCCCTGAGTCATGTCCATTGTCTGTCAGCCATGCCTGTCCAACCATCCCCCATCACGGTCAGTATGGACCCCATTCAATACTGATCAGATTTGATCAGTATTTAGTGAAGATCAGAGTATTTTCAAATTGTAAATAAATTTTATTCAAAATTAAACACGCAATAAACAAAAAATCAGTTTAAAACCAATGAAAATGGAAAATCAAATTTTCTGGCAACAGGTGGATATCTTAGATCATTTTTAGAAAAAACTCTTTTGTTCAGTCATTTAAAGGTCCACATTGAGACTCAGCATATAATTGCCTCGATGAAATCACAGGTGTCCATTTCAAGATTTAGTTTCAATGCTCACATTAATTAGATTGACACCATATGAAGTCATAGAGGTTTTTTAAGTTCAAGCAAATTCGCCCCCTCTCTTTCCCAAGGTTATTCCACAACACAGAGAGAGACAAAAATTAGTCACTGAGTGTTGGTGCAGTAGCTTTTAAATTAAGCAGGCACATTCAATCATAAAGAGATTATTAGGCAAATTCAAGGAGGAGTCATAGGGCACCAAATCGGCCCATCAAGCCAAAGTCAAACCAAATGTGTATGACCAAATACAAATTCCATCACTTAGTTGCCAGAAACCAGGACATATGGACAAAACAGTTTAAAAGGTAGAAAAGCACCCAACGCGTTTCGTCATTACTCAGAACGACTTCATTAGGAGTGATCCTACTAAGTGTGTGGTCCTCGTTTAAGTAGTATCGCCGAAGAAGAGCTCACAGGTGCGTTCAATTGGCGCATGCATTGTCGGATTTCCGGCATGACGTTCAAGCCGTCACTTCCGGTTATACGGCTACTTCCGGTCAGCCAAAAAATTGCCCCAAGTGTCACAAAAGGCGAGCCATCCACAGATCGGACGCCAAATTCGAGCTATTCCTTCCTCAAATTCAAGGGACACAATATTCCCCCCATTATTACCAATTGATTCACAATGGTGCCCGTTCTCATAGGGTATCTAAAGGAGCGATAACCGGATGTTTTTATTATTGAACTTCCGGCATAACAGATCGGCATCATTTCCGGTCGCCGGAGTTTCCGGTTGCTCTTTAATGGTCACAGAAGTGGATAAGTGTATAGGAGGCTTGATTGTATAGCACTCCAAATTTCTTAAAGTGAGGACTAAGGTCAACGGCTCGAATAGGGCGAATTCCCACCCCAGTCGCTCAAAAACAATAATTAAACGTTCAATTGAACAGAGGACCTCGTTGTGAACAGTAAACCCTCAATCATTTCGAGCAAACACTGACCATCTCCTAAATATATATTAGGGAGGGCACTCTTGAAGGAAAATATAAGGAATTATTTATCTCTTCTTTTAAGGATACCATTTTTATAGACGGGCATAACGAATAGAGCTCTCATTAGCATAAGGAACTCAAATGTTGGGAAATTTTCAAGCACCTAAGGAGGGAATCCCTATAAAACCTTTAAGATGAAGTAATAATTATATTGAGGAGCAAAAAAATTGCCCCAAGTGTCAAAAAAAGGCGAGCCTCATTTAGTGAAGATCAGTCTACTTGTTCTTATTGATTTGTGACATATCTGCGGAAACATTACAGTTATTGTCAGTACACGGTACGAGTGTACAGACAAGGCTTAAATGTCTTAAAAGCAGGTATGTCGTCTCTAAACCCAGAAGAAGGTTTTCACACTGACGATATTGCTGCTGGTTGGATTAAACCCAAGTACACTCTGCTAGAGCGTTTCTCCGTTTAATCCTCACACAGGGAGACAGATGACAACTTATAAAACTCACACATCCTAGAATATAATGTCCACATAATAAAATTTCCACAACATGTGGAACAGCCTGGTTCAGCCCACCTCCCACCAGCCAAATGACGTCCACTTCATGGGTATGCCGAGGGAGGGGTTTCAATGTAAAGCAATATTATCATTTTGTTTCATTTTATTAACCCCTTAATGAGGGGTGGTCGGTGCCCATCATTGGAGGGTAAACGCTGCAAAGGTGTCCAGGTACACCTCGCTGACAGGTGCCGTCAAGTGAGGCTGATTGCGACCCACCCCACAGCCGATAAGCAACGCGCGTCATTGGCTGCAGGGGAACGGCCTAAGTTATTATTATTATTATTATTCTTTATTTATAAAGCGCCAACATATTCCGCAGCGCTGTACAATAAGCACAGTATAGACAGGGTTACAATACATTGAACAACATTTGACAAACAGCACAGGAGGAGATGAGGGCCCTATTCCCGTAGGAACTCACAATCTGGGAGGGTTGGGGTTGGAAACAGACATGGGGCGGCTGTTCGAATGCTCTATCGGCATTCGGACAGCCGCCCCATGAGCTCCTTATATTTACCTTCCCGAGCGGCGAATGGAAAGTTTCCCGCTTCCGCTTGTTGAAGGACCCAAGCCGCGGTCACGTGGGACTCCCACGTGACCGGGGCTTGGGTCCTTCAGAGAGCGGAAGCGAGGGAAGTTTCCCTTCGCCGCTCGGGGGTTGGATGCGCGCGGCAGCCGGGTGGAGGCTGCGAGCGCAGCCTCTACCCGGCTGCTGTGTGCATCTTGTAACCGCCGCGGCGAGCGCACAGCCGGCTTGTGCCGCGGCGGTTGCATGCGCGCGCAACCAACCGCCGCTGGTTGCGCGCGCATGCGCAGAGTAAGGCTTGGCGACGGACATGCCAAGCCTTACTCAATTATAGTATAGAAGATGGACATTGAGTATCTTATACCGACTGAGGAAGGCTTTTTTAAGCCGAAACGCGTCTCGGTAGACCTTTTTTGTCCCATTTTTATTGCTCCTTATTTATCTAAATAAATAGATTGGTTTTATAACCCCCCACTTGCTACCTTCTCCGACTCTTCAATTTCGACATACCTGGATTGTCTGCTGCTGAGATAAAGGGGGTCTGTGCCTTAATCCTTAAGAGTGCCCAAGGCTATATTCATTGAGCCTAATACCGTGAGGCTCCAGAATTGGTGAGTGTGGTCCCTTCTCCCTATCTCTATTATTATTTTTTTAAATACAGTTTTATGCTATGGGAGTGTCGTCTCCCGATTCTTTCTGCTTTATTTAGCATCTATTACAGACGAAAGAAGGGAAGTGCCACCCTGTATTTGGCCATAGGCTTTCTTTCCTTGAGCCAGGACCCTTGGGCTCCCCTAAATGTGAGTGGTCTGTACTTTGGCTAAAACATTTTTGACCAACTCTGTGATGACTATCTGCACTATTATTGTTTTTCTATGATGTGCTTTTTTTGAGGAACACTGATGAACAAATGAATTCGACACCAGCACTTTAGAGAAGACCAACATATTCCTTTTTCTTGAGTATTGGATTTATTATATACTTGAGTATCTCCCCTCTTTTTATTTTGCACATTGGACTTTGCTATTGGAAATTCACTTTACGCACGTGCACTTTAAAAATGATGGTATTTTGAATTTTCTTCAAGCAATGTTGCACTTTATTATGAACTTTTGCATGTTCACTTATTAACCAACTGGATGCGCCGTATGGTTTTGTTTTCTCCTTTGTAATTTATGACACATATTTTGGTTGTTTTATATGTGTTTTTTTACCATGTTATAGGCAGCATCTGACTATTTATTAGCACTTTATCTTAGCACTTTATCTTAATTTTAGCAGGCGCCCACACTGTATAGTATATATATATACATATATATATATACACACTTTTTTCGATGAAAGTCTACCTGCCTTTTCAAAACAGGACCTGAAAGCTGATCAGGCCAGAGACCCTTTAATTGCGTTAACCATAAAGGCCCTAACTGCGAACCAGCGTGAAATTCTGCTGACCAATTCCCCAGATGGAGCCAGATTGGTCTACAAAGAGTGGGAACGGTTGAAGATGTTGGATGGGGTGGTCTACCGAAGGGGCCCCTCAACCAATGCTGAAGAGACCCAACAGTTATTCTTTCCCACTAAACATAGGGAGAGTGTGCTGCGATCGCTACATGATGAGCATGGACATTTGGGCGCAGAAAGGACTTTTAAGCTGGTGCGAGACAGGTTCTATTGGCCTTGCATGAGAGCTGAAGTGGAAAGTTACTGCCATTCATGTCTGAGGTGTATTCAAAGGAAGACCCTACCGACCCGAACCGCTCCAATGAGCCATCTGCAAAGTCAAGGACCCATGGATTTGGTGTGCATTGACTTCCTGTGCTTAGAGCCGGATGCTAGTGGGCAGGGAAATATTCTTATAGTGACTGATCACTTCACACGTTACGCCCAAGCCTTTTCTACGAAAGACCAACGACCAAAGACAGTGGCAAAGGTTCTGATGGAGAAGTTCTTTGTTCACTACGGCCTACCAAGGAGAATACACTCTGATTAGGGTAGAGACTTTGAAAGCCGACTTGTTGGGCAATTGCTGGAACTGTTGGGAATCCAAAAGACCCGAACTACACCATATCACCCTCAAGGTGATGCTCAGCCTGAAAGGTTCAATCACACGCTGCTAAATATGCTGGGGACGTTGTCAAACACAGAGAAGCAGAGTTGGAGTCGTCACATAGCTACTCTGGTGCATGCATATAACAGTACAGAGAGTGACGCCACTGGATACTCACCGTACCATCTTATGTTTGGAAGTAGGGATGTGCGTTTCGGGTTTCGGAATTTCGGAATTTTCACGAAATTTCCCGATTCGTGTTTTCGGATCCGGCCGATTTTCCGAAAATTTTTAGATCCGAAAATGGCAGATCCGAAAAGTTTTCTGAGCCGAAACGAAATATTTTCGGAATTTTCGAATGTACTTGAAATGTGTCAAATCGAAATTTATTGCTTTGAAACGAGGAGAACAGACGTTCCGTAAAAATGAAAATTTCCGAAAATACGAAAAGTCGATACAAAAAACGAGCTAAGTGACACGAAAATACGAAAAATGGTCGAAATTCCGAAAAAAAATGTACACGAAAAACAAGTCAAGCCGAACCGAATCGAAACAGAAATCGGTCGAAACGAGCCAAATCGAAAAGTTTAAAAATCCGAAAAATCGAATCGAATGGAACCGAAAAAAAAATCGGTGCACAAGCCTATTTGGAAGAGAAGCTCGACTGCCGGTTGATTTTGCGTTTGGGTTATCTCTGGACCAGACATCGGTAGCTTCCCATAGAAATTACGTGGATAGACTTCGAAAGAATCTGGCCTCTGCGTTTGAACAGGCCCGTTTGACTTCAGGAAACAGGGAACAAAGGAACAAAAGGAACTATGACTTGAAAGTTCGGATACAGGATCTACAACCCGGTGATAGGGTTTTGTTGAAGAACTTGGGTGCTGCTGCGAGGCACAAGTTGGCGGATAGATGGAGTTCTCAAGTCTACATTGACTGCAAGCAACTGCCGGGTCTGCCGGTGTATCAAATCCGGCCGGATGGAAAGGCTGGGCCTGGGCACCGGAATCATTTGTTACCTTTGAGAGAGGCTGTGAGGATACCAGTTGGGGACGAACTTCCTCTGCCGAATCCGCCTGCTCCACGTTTGCCTCCTGTTACTCGGTCTCAGCAGACCCGGGTTGTCGAAGAGAGCGAAAGGGACAGTGAGGAAGAGAGTTTTTGTTTGGACTAGATGCGCTCACTGGAACCTGAAGAGGTTATCTCGGTTCCTGAACAGTGGGAAAGTAATTTGAGGCCTGAAGCTCCTGAATTTCAGTTGGAAGTCCCCGAGACTATTGAAATCCCTGTAGTTCCTGAAGCCGAATCTTATGACTACAGTTCTATGCCTTCACTGGAAGGATCATACTCCGAAGAGATGTCTGCTCCAGTGGTAGAGAGAAGAATTGAGCCCGCGCCTGTAGTACTTCCACCTGAAGAGGAACTGATTGAGCCAGAACCAAAACGCTCTGTTCGACCGCCCCAGAGACTCACCTATGACTCACCAGGACATAGCACTGAAGAGGCCGTCACCACAGTGCGAAGGTTGCCCGAAGTGTCTGCTATGTTAGCTGAGGTAGTCCAAAGCATGAGTCAACTTGAGGAAGTGTATATAACCCATTGTATGCTTGCTGCTGAGCCTGTATATGTTGCCTAAAAATGTGTTGAAATGTAATGCAACTGTTGTACCTCCTTGGAGAGACCCAAGAGTTCTAGGAGGGGGAGAGTGTAGCGCTGGTTTTAAATCCCCTGCCGTGTAGTACTTGTTTTTGGCCACCGGAGGGAGACAAGCACAATGTGAGATGCTGAACATTGGGACTACATTTCCCGGCATGCTTTGCGGGCGGACACAGGAAGTGGGTGGGACACAAACGCTGACATCCTGAGCCTCGTGAGGAGAGCTGGCAGAGCACGCCAGGGAGTGAGAGGAGCAAGACGCAGGGCAGCAGAACGTGATATTGACCAGGCCGGAGCGCAGGTGCGGCCTGACAGAGCAAAAGACCGGGTTATTCCGCCTCATAAGAGGAAGACCCAGTGCTTCACCAGAATAACCCACGCTGATACCAAGTGAGCGAGAGGACCCCGAGTTAGGAGCACCACAGATCGATCGGACAGGGAGTGCAGGCGGTGAGCTGGACATCTTGCGGCAGCTACAGAAAAGCAAGACAGCGGATCCGGTAACCCATAAAATCCCAGTCAAAATCGAGCGGAGAGACGTCCTGGGTCGAGCAGAGCACCAAGTATCGGGCGGATGGGTGAGAGGCCTTCCAGGCCGTTGTGAAAATAGAAAGCACACTGCTGTTTGTTTCAAAACCCACAGGGCCCCAACTTGACTAGTCGAAGATACCTCATAAATAATTCACTGGCCAGTTGAATATTGTACCCGGGTACCATCACACACACACACCTACATTCTTGGGACATAACCTGTACGGGACTCACTCCCCAACCACAAAGGGGGTTAGATATATTTTTCCTTTTTTTCCGCTGCGCGTTTCTCGAATTACGAAGCCTTGTATTTCTTTTCCGCTGCGCGTTTCCCGCATTACGAAGTACTGTAAAGATATCTACATATACCGTGTTATTCGTTATATGCCATTTATTCTAGTAAACTATATAATTTAAAAAATTCACGATGGTGCTGGAGTATATTTATTCCCTAGTGCGGGGAGACTGACCCGAGGTTCAATTTCAGCGGCTCCTCCGGGAGTGAGCGCTACATATATAACATGTTGTATTCACGTGCAGAGATTATATCCGACATACCTCCCCGCGTCGGATACAAACTGATCTTGCGGATCTGACCGCCCTGTCCCAAGCTGTGTTGAGGACTGGGGAGATGGTGGGCCCACGTCTCCCGGTCAATGCTGATGAATATCCCCTGGGGGCGGCAGATGGACCTGCGGGGAGAAGGGGCGGCGTCCCCCCCCTCTCTGGAGGAAATGGAGCTGTGGACTCAGGCCTCGAGGCCTGCTTGCTGATTCTGTCGGGGAAGGAGGATGGCCCGCTGACCAGAGGGGTTCTGCGCCGGATGCTTGCCGCTTTGATGGACTGCAGGGAGGAGATGGCCCCGAAGATGAGATCGGATGCTATACCACTGGATACAGCACCGCCACCATTGGATGACCCGGCTAAGCCTGTCGATTACCCGCAGCTTACATGTCAGAGTGGTGCCCGATGGGGATGAGGCACCTCCTGCTGCTGCGGACCGGTGCCCAGGGAAGCCGCTGACCCCCTGCCTGCGTGTATCGGAAGAGGACTTCCCTGTACCGGCTGTCGGGGATCAGGCGGCTTTTTGTGACTGAGCGGAATCTGGAGCTGGGGCCTTGAAATTTTCAACACGGATCATTAATACAACGCAGGAGGCGATCCCATTGCGGTGTGTTGGTGGGGTGCTGACACCTGATGGGGTTAGCAGAGGAGTGACGGATCCGGCGCAGTCCACCATGACCCCCCCCTGTGCCGTCGGCACTAGGAAAGCAGCGGACAGTTTCTAAGTGAATGGAGCAACTACCCTGGTCCTACGTCATAATCCCTGCTCCGACCCCAGAGATGCCTGATAGCCACGGCATGTGGGAGATGCGATTGAGCCCACCAACACTACGCGCTTATGTGCCTGCTGTGACAGGAAGGACCGAAGCGCTCTGCGGAGAGCTGCCTGTTGTGGCCCCGATTCTGCTATTGGACACGGGCTGAAGTGTCTAGTGCTACATTGTCCGACGGGACTGTCCTTCATCCTCATTGTGGCCAGCTCTCTTTCAGGGTCATCTTTTTGATGTGCGCCCCCCTCCCTCTGTTCCTTAACCCGCATCAGTTTATTTTTGATTTTTGTTTCTCCCTCCCCCCCTCCCATGCTGAGATTACACCTTGGAACCTTCTCGCTGCCTACACGTCATTGCTCCCCGGCTGGGGACGTTTGTTTCCTTGAGACGCTATGAGGACACCCCCCCTTTTTGTGTGGCATACTACTGCTTAAGTGTATTTTCGCTCCACCCCCCCTCCTTGTTTCTATTATATGTTGAGACCCCCCCTTTAGGGGGATGTTTATTATTTTTCACACGTGGTACTTCGTTGTGGATGGCCCTGCGTGACCCTTGCTTTCATGTGTTTGATTATATGCTGACTTATTTACAAAATAAAATTTTAAAAAAAAAATAGTTATCGATTATTATTATATCGAAAATTATCGATTAATCTTCCTGTGTACAGCACACTCTGTTTAGAGTCAGACGGATTTAAACGTAAATAACCTCAGCTTCGGAGCTGATTGGAGAAGACACGCCGCTGCTTTACTAGGTATGATTTCGTTCTAGGGTTATGTCAGACACAACAAGTTTGTTTTTATTCCGTTTACAACAGTAGCGGAACTATAACACAAACCATAGGATACTACCACTGGGTGAAGGAGCTGTATGCCTGTGTTTTATCCTTACTTGAAGCTGGAGTCCTGTGCCACCACCCCACTCTCCCTGCTACACCCTCTTTGGTCGGGAACTGCGATTCCCTCCTTTTGGTCTGGTCCCTTTCTTCAAACTCACACCCACACTCAGATCTGGTCTTTTGTCCATACCCACTCCCTCTCACACTCAGGTCAAGTCACTTGAGCAAAGTCTCTCCATTCCACCTCCAGTCCCTCCTCCCACTCAGTTTGTTCACAAAATTATTTAAATGCACCCTGACCACTTTAGCTTGTTAACCCCGATTTCATGATGACATCATCATCTATGACCAAGTGCTCGTAGTCGCGTTCATTTGAGAAAGCAAACATGGGCTTAAACTGCGCATGCAGCATCAACCCATCCCTCTGACCAAGCACTTGCAGCATCAACCCATCCCTCTGACCAAGCACTCGCAGCATCAACCCATCCCTCCGACCAAGCACTCGCAGCATCAACCCATCCCTCCGACCAAGCACTCGCAGCATCAACCCATCCCTCCGACCAAGCACTCGCAGCATCAACCCATCCCTCTGACCAAGCACTCGCAGCATCAACCCATCCCTCTAAACAAGCACTCGCATACCTTGTGTGAAAAGTATGCAAGATACGCAATTTGCTTATGAAAAAAGGGGGGGTTGTGGTTATTTTTTTACATAGAATTCATTTTAAGTAAACAATTTTTTTTCTTTTATCCGATGATTCGATTAAACGAAATAATAATCGGCCAACTAATGTTTATGAGAATAATCGTTAGTTGCAGCCCTAATCCTGTGATTTGCTGAGATGATGTAGAACTTCCAATAAACATTTATATACTTTGCCCTAACAGAACCTTCTTAATGCAATGAATCCGTTCATTTACCCTTAATTATGAAAATCAAGCAGAAACCAGTGTTCAGAATTATTGTGTTTATTGTTGTTCGTTACATTAAATTTGATTTCAGAGAAAAAAAAACTTTGATTGAGTGGAGGTCACACGGGTGAGTGGAGGAGACAGGTCCGAATTAAGTTCTCTATGGCGATGAAGGTGGCTTTTTTTGGAATTTAGTGAAATTAAAATATATTTTTGGTTATTTAATAGTGCAGACACGGGTATATCTAACCAGGCAGATACTGTGTGATTAATTTTTCATACTGATGCAGTGCTGCTTTAAAGACTGTATTCTGGTGCATTGAATTATTGCTGCCACTAGAGGGAGACAGAGTGGAGACATTGTGGACTATGCTGGACAGAGCGGACTCCATCTCCCAGCACCCTTTGCGTGAGGACAGGAAGTGGGTGGTACAAGGTGGAGGATATACATCGGCAGCCTCGTGTTTGATGCGGAGCAACGAGAGGTGGAGGACGCACGTTTGAGCTGTCAGGGATCGCAACCAGGCCAGAGTGCAGCGCTGCGGAATATGCTGGCGCTTTATAAATAAAGAATAATAATAATAATAATAATAATTGGTGCTGGAGATCGGGACAGAAATCGTGCTGTGGTCAACTACATACTCAACCCTGAGAGAGTTGGAGGACAAGCTGGTTCCAGCAGGACCCCGCGTTAGGAGGCCACGACGATCTATTGGGAGTGCAGGCGGCGGATTGATTGTTCCAGTTGCGGAGATTCGGCAAGCGGGGAGAAGATTCAATGGCACAGAGTCCCAGTATATAGCGGAGAAAGATCCTTTGGTCGAGGCATCGAGTGCGGGACAGTTCGTTCAACGGATGGGTGAGAGGCCTCCAGGCCCACAGTTCCAAAACAGAAACGCACACTTGTTATTGCTTCAAGTTCACAGGGCCCCAACGGTGACTAGTCGAAGATTGCTCTTTTCATTCACTGGCCAGTCGATCACAGTACCCAACACACACACATATTATTTCACGGGACTTACACTCCAGAACTGAGGGGGGGGTTAACTGTTTCCTTTCTGCTGCATGTTTTTCCCGCGTTACAAATTCCTGTCATTCAAGTTACCGTATATGTGTATATATGCTGCTTTATTGAGAACAGTAAAATATATAAAATAGAAAATCCACAACAGTGCTGGTGTATAGTGATTCCTAGTGCAATGGAGACTATCCCGAGGTTTATTCAGCGGCTTCTCCGGGGGTGAGCGCTACACAGATTTCAATCATTTAAAAGAGTGTAATTTTTTTTTCCCATTTTATCATCCAAACCTATGTAATTATATATTCTATAGAGAATTCTTTTTTTTTAAAAAAAATGTGAAATAGGAACCTGCTACTGCATTATTCTGAGAAAATATACAATTTTAACCAAAAAAAACTGAATTTTTTTTAATATTTCCCTTGTGTTTTGGAACCTTTTTTTTTGTTATGAATAATATGACTATGTATAAAACACTGACCTTGCTCCCAGCGTGGGAAATGAGAAGGTGAGTAATGGCAGTGGTATTGCTCATTTTATACGTGAAAAATGGACAATGCCATCGCTTTGGAATTAAAAGTAAATATAAAAGAAAACCATTTATTTATTTTTTAGATTTTACATGGTCAGGTTTAGTATTAATGCAAAGGCCAGACTCTGCCCTGTCCAATGACACCTCACTTGACCTTGTGAGGTGTAAAGATTAGTGACGCACGGGTCCAAAGTTCCCCGCAGTGCTCTTCGCTGCAGTGCGGTGGTTTAGATTTTTTTGATGTAACAATGGATTGTACCATCACCTCCACACTTGTTGGGGACATGAGAACTGTGATGGTTAGTTAGTGCAGCATCATTGTTTACTTTATAATTGAAAAATTTTACCGTTAGAAAAAGTAAATATTTTATTATTCGTTTTTGTTTTACTTAAAACCTGGTCATGTTCGGTATCATCGGAAAGGCCATGCTCTGGGGATACCTCACTTGACCCTGTAGCTCCTATGGAGGTGGAGATACAAGGGTCCAAATGCGGACTAGCAGGGTTATTCAGAGAGCGGTGAAAAGCAGAATGGAAATTTCTAGGACAAAATAGCTAAAACCAGAAAAATTATCCCATTCATCTCACTTTTCAAATCGGCTATTTTGACCTAGAATTTTACAATCTCCTGCTTTTCACCTCTGTCTGAATAACCCGGATAGTTATCCTTTCTCTGGGCCTATTCTGAGGCATGGGCCTGGAGCTGCTGCTCCTATGTTAATCCGGCCCTGGGAGGAGGTCACATGGGTGAGTGGAGGTCACGTTTCCTGTCCAGAGTGGAGCTCCAGTCTGCAGCCAGACCCTTCTCGCCCGATCCACCCAGCTCCTATCCCATTTATGTAAGCTCCTTTTTCCAGCTGCTTCACTCCTCTCTCTCTGTTTAACCTTATCATGCCCAAGTTCTTGGTCTATCAACATGCAGTGTCTGCTATACTCTCTCAGGTAATTATCTCCACTCTCCCCCTGTAAGAAGTGTGGTTTCAGGAGGACAATTATCCTACGGGCAGGGCCGTCTGTTCCTTATGATTTATTATCTATTACGTCACCTGTTTGTGCTTTCCTATTGTAAAGAACTACGGAATCTGTTGGCGTTGTAGAAGTACCTGTAACTATTTATAAATACTTTTCACCTTATGAGTCCTCACATGCTCAATAAGAAAAGTCCAGCAGCTAAAATGTTTACATTATAAGCAATAAATCTAAGCAACTAGGTTTTTATACCATGTGAATAATTTTATGTCTTGCAAGAGATGAGGCCTGGGTAAAGCATTTCCCACATTCATCACATTTAAACGTTTTTACTCTCATGTGAATCTTTTTATGTTTTGCAAGATTTGAGGACACGGCAAAACATTTCCCACATTCAGTACAAATAAATGGTTTTTCTCCTGTGTGAATCCTTACATGTCTTGCAAGATTTGAAGCCCGAATAAAGCATTTCCCACATTCATCACATTTAAATGGTTTTTCTCCCGTGTGAATCTTTTTATGATTTGTAAGATTTGAGGACACGGCAAAACATTTCCCACATTCAGTACAACTAAATGGTTTTTGTCCAGTGTGAATCCTTTTATGTTTTGCAAGAGATGAGGCCAGGGTAAAACATTTTTCACATTCATCACATTTAAATGGTTTTTCTCCTGTGTGACTCCTTATATGGTCTGCAAGAGAGGAGGCCCACATAAAGCATCTCCCACATTCATCACATTTAAATAGTTTTTCTCCTGTGTGAATCCTTTCATGTTTTGCAAGATTTGAGGACACTGCAAAACATTTTCCACATTCAGTACAAATAAATGGTTTTTGTCCAGTGTGAATCCTTTTATGTTTTGCAAGAGTTGAGGCCTGGGTAAAACATTTCTCACATTCATCACATTCAAATGGTTTTTCTCCTGTGTGAATCCTTATATGTTCTGCAAGATTTGAGGCCCGAATAAAACATTTCCCACATTCACTGCATTTAAACTGTGTGTTTCTGGTGTGAATCCTCTGATGCTTTTTAAGAGCAATAATGTCTGTAAAATGCTTCCAACTTTCAGAGCATGAGAATGGTTGCTCTAGGGGGTGAACATGTTGGAGGGTAAGGCCCAGTTTTGGGGCGGAATTCTCTCCCCTAGACATTGTTGAAAATGTTTTGTTTTCATTATAACTTGTTTCATGAATCACAGAGTCAGACTCAGAATATGAGACTTTCCCCATTTCAGAAGAAGACGCTGAATGTCCTTTATAAACTGAATTCTGAGTAAGGGGATCTGTATAATATATACTGTGATCTGGCTTTCTGGATTCTATTAAGGACTCGCTATGGTTTATTTCCACTGGGTTTGGACTGGATTTTACATATTCTCCATTATTATCAGCTGAGCATTCAGTCTGTGTATGTTCTGGGGGTTCATACATGTCGCTGTCTGGGAGATTTCCTTCTCCATATGTGGGTGATTCCTCCTTAATGTCAGTAGATGGATATTCAGTCTGTGTATGTTCTGGGGGTTCATACATGTCGCTGTCTGGGAGATTTCCTTCTCCATATGTGGGTGATTCCTCCTTAATGTCAGTAGATGGATATTCAGTCTGTGTATGTTCTGGGGGTTCATACATGTCGCTGTCTGTGAGATTTCCTTCTCCATATGTGGGTGATTCCTCCTTAATGTCAGTAGATGGATATTCAGTCTGTGTATGTTCTGGGAGGGGAGAAATGTCAGGATGTGAGATATCTCCTTCTCCATGTGACTCGGATTCTGCCCCTGTATAAGTAGAGGTATATTGTGTCTGTGTATGTTCTGGGGGTTCATACATGTCGCTGTCTGGGAGATTTCCTTCGTCACACGAGGCCGGTTCCTCCTTAATATCAGTGGGTGAATATTCTGGGGGTTCTGTGATTGGATAAATCTCTTTCTCTGGGACGTGTCTTTCTTCAGACGCCAGAGATTCTCGCTCTGTGTATGTTGCAGATTCAGCTCGTCCTTTTCTCGTCTTGTTCAGATCCTTTTCCACATTAAAGCTTAGAATTTCACTTCCATTTTCACATCCAATATCCCATAAAGAAACCGCAGCGTGAAATTCACCCCATACAGATTTATCTATTGGAGGGAAAATCACATGAACACGTGAGACGTTCATTCAGGAACACGTCTATTACACGGCACAGCCAACATTTCAGGGGATTATTGGGACACGTTGCTCTGGGATTGGACACAAACATTATGAGAATTAAAGCATCTCTTACCCGGTGTAATAACAGGCTGGTGATCCTCCATCAGGACGTCCTCATAGAGCTCCTTGTGTCGCTCCACGTACTCCCACTCCTCCATGGAGAGATGGACAGTGACATCCTCACAGCGTATAGGAACCTGACACACACAATGACACAGTCACCATCCAGACACATGCCTTGGTGTTAGCGTATAATGTCCCATTCCCAGCAGCCTCACCTCTCCAGTCAGCAGACGGATGATCTGATTGCTCAGCTCCACGATCTTCTCATGGTTTTGCTCATGGATTCCTGAGTGAGGTGGAGGCTCCGTATTGAAGCTTTGGCTCCTGCCGTGTCCTTCTGATATTTGGTGACGGCTGCTGTCACTGACCATCTCATGGATCTTCACCACCATATGACCCTAAACATTGAGAGTGACCCCAATATAGAGAGGTATAAAACATGTCGCCCCCCCTGGGCCCCCCATGCTTTTGTGTCAGTGTGTTATCTCCATAGTGTGCTGTATGGTGTGCTGGAACCTTTATTTACACATGAATCTACTACTGATCTGCCTCTGAAATGAGCTCTGTGACGTTGTAACCCCATGTTTGTAAAACCTGAATAAAAATATACCATTCGTTTGTGCCGATTTGGTTTTGAAGTTACTTCGCACCCCATGTTATTACATTTTACCATTTGTTTGTTCTGCATTTGTGGTAGTTTGTTTCAGTTTGGTTTCAGAGATTATGGGTAATATTACCCATAAAGTTGTTGCTAACTTAACCAGAACTGTTGTAAACGTAAAATCCCCATAGACTATAATGGCTCTGGTTAAATTGCACCAGCTCTGTAATACTGCCCAATGCAACGCACATACCATTTGTTTGTTCTGATTTGGTTAAGAGGATGCTGCACATTATGGGCTCGATTACATGCTCGGCCACGTGAGACAACACTGACGTCATGGTTTTACTCATTAGTTCCCGTCGCAAACCCTGCGTCTGTTTTAGCGTTTATTTCGGGGCGGCGGTGTGCTGCTCGTTGGCCTTGGGTTGGTCTTGGGAGGGATCTTCCTTGCTATGCAATGTGGTGTTTTTGGAGCTGATTCCCCTGATTGTGGAGGTTTAACTGTGGGGAGCGGAGTTGGGGGGGGGGGTTAATTCTGATAATCCCAGTCGTGGTGACAGTTCATTTGCTCACGGCGGTTTCCAAATTTGGGGAGGTTTTTTTTTTTTTTTAGAGGATTTTACCAGGAAGGATACATTGAGATTTCTCTCGTTTTCAAGTATGTCCTGAGTGGCGAGTCTCTTCCGTTAGATGTCTTGCCCAAGGACACTAACTGGTTGCAACGGCATATATTTTGTAGGGCACGCCATGTTCCGGGTCGGTTTAGCTCTTTGGCTGCTCTCTCACTTTCTGTGGGATTGGTTCCCGGTGGTGCCGGACGCAGACACAGAAGGGCATCATTGTCCAGATTTTCTGTGGAGCGTCGGGACATAGAGTTTGGCCAGTGTGTGAGGTTGTCCCTTTCTGTTTGTACTTGGTGGTTTAATTCTGGTGTATGGGGGGAATGGGTGGAAATGCTTTGTTGATGTGAGGGCATGGCTTCTGGGGCAGAGGTACGGGACACGGTGCATTGGTTTTGTTGAGGATGCGGGAATCAGGGATTTTGCGGCGGCTGCTTGAGCAGGCTTTTTGCTCTGGCCTTTCTTTTTAAGTGGCAGGGTTGGAGGATGTGACTAAAAATGTTGTTGTGCGGCAGGTGGTTAAGGGTTTTCACAGTGGTCGTTCTCAGGTGCATGGGAGAGGGCCGGTGTCAGTCCAGGTGCTGAGGGACTTGTGGTTTCTGTGGGAGATCTGTTGGGATAGTTACGAGGTGGCTTTGTTTAAGGCTGCTTTCTAATTTTTTGGGGCGATGCGCATTGGTGAGTTGGTTTGCCTGAGAAAAATCAGTGCCAGGTGGTTTGGGTCAGGACAATGCGTCGTGGGGGTTGATTGTCTTAGTGGCTGCGGCACTCAAAGATGGATCAGTTGGGGAGAGGACGGCATTTTCTTTTGTATGGGGTGCCGGGGATGTGGCTTGGCCAGGTGTCTGCGATTACTGGCAGCCAGATTCAAAGGCCCCCTTTCGGTGTCGTTTTCCTGCTATCATTGTGTTGGCCTGTCCAAGGATGGGTTGGTGAGGGTGGGTCATAACTAGGGATGCACCGATACCACTTTTTTAAGACTGAGTACGAGTACCGATACTTTTTAAAAGTACTCACCGATACCGAGTACCGATACTTTTCTTTAATGTCATTTGACGCTTTCCAATAAAAACAGACCATATAAAAATGCCCCCAGCTCACATGTATATATCCCCCAGCTCATGGATATGCCCCCAGCTCACACATGGATTTGCCCCCCAGCTCACACATGGATTTGCCCCCAAGCTCACACATGGATATGCCCCCAAGCTCACACATGGATATGCCCCCAAGCTCACATGGATTTGCCCCCCAGCTCACACATGGATTTGCCCCCCAGCTCACACATGGATTTGCCCCCAAGCTCACACATGGATTTGCCCCCAAGCTCACACATGGATATGCCCCCCAAGCTCACACATGGATATGCCCCCAAGCTCACACATGGATATGCCCCCAAGCTCACACATGGATATGCCCCCCAGCTCACACATGGATATGCCCCCCAGCTCACACATGGATATGCCCCCCAGCTCACACATGGATATGCCCCCCAGCAACGATACTTACCTTCCTGGGCGCCGCCAGGAATGTCTCCGCGCGTGCGCTCGTTGGAAGGACCCCAGCCGCGACCACGTGATCACGGCTGGGGTCCTTCCAACGAGCGCGCGCGGGGAAACTTTCCCAGCGTCGCCCAGGAAGGTAAGTATCGTCGCGGAGAGCAGCTGCAGGGCCTGTCCGAATGCTCTATCTGCATTCGGACAGGCCCTGCAGCTGCTCACTGTATATACTTACCTTCCTGGGCGCCGCCGGGAAAGTTTCTGCGCGCGCTCATTGGAAGGACCCCAGCCGTGATCACATGGTCCCACGTGGTCGCGGCTGGGGTCCTTCCAACGAGCGCACGCGCGGAGACATTCCTGGCGGCGCCCAGGAAGGTAAGTATTGTGTAAGCAGCTCCAGGGGCGGCTGTCCGAATGCCGATAGAGCATTCGGACAGCCGCCGCAGCCCCTCGGATGCCGGCAAGCCGGGTCAATGCCGGCTTCCGGTATCGGTAGAAATATCGGGGGGTACTGCACGAGTACCAAGTACTCCTGCAGTACCCAGTATCGGCCCCGATACCGATACTAGTATCGGTGCAACCCTAGTCATAACCCATTACATTTTCAGGGTTATTCAAAGAGATTCACATGGCTGCCGAAAGGTAACCGAATGCTGAAAATCAGCATTCGGTTACTTTTCTTGGCCATTCAGCTATCCAGAGAGCAGGCAGTTCGCCAAATTTGGCGAATTGCCTGCATATACGGTGCCTGTTCGAGGGCAGTGAATCCCCATAGAGAAGCAATGCTTCGTCTATTCAGAGAACGAAAACCAGCAGTGAAAGGTTCCCGGAATGCCCTGCCATTCGGTGGCTTCATGTGGCAGATTTATTCACGCGAATCCCATAGGTTTCAATGTTAAAAATATTCCCGTTTTAATTAAATATCTAATAAAACGTTTATTATAATATTCTGCAGTAAAAAAAGTCTATTTATAGAATTATTAGGATCTTTTTTTTCAACAAATTTTTTCATATTTTTTTTAACAGCCCTTTTTATTATCATTCATTGGATCTTAGATGTAAATTTCAGACATTTTCGCTCAGTAGTTTCTTTGCAAACAGCGTTTCACTTTTCAAAACATTCAAGCGTACTGTTTTTTCACTCCATTCGTCTGCGGTGTCGGCTTTTTCCGGTGGCTGCTCTGCGCTGTGATTGGCTCCTATTCAGGTTTCTCCGGTGTATTCGGCGGGTTAATCCAGATGTTTTTGCAGGTTTTCGATGTGCCTTCGCCAGGTTTTGCGGTGAGTTTTTGGCGGGTTTGGCAGGATCGCCAAATCGAACCGAATTGAGAACGAAAAGTCACCACGCGTGCGGTGACTTTTCGATTTTCTTTGAATAACCCTGTTTGTGTCTCAATCCTTCCGGATCAGGGCCAAGATGGAGGTGGCAAGTCTGGGATTGGGTGAGGATGATAAACAGCTGTTGGGTCAATGGAATTCGTCTCAGTTTCTGTCGCATGTGCGCCTTCATTTGATGTGATGGTGGCCCTCTGACTCATGTCGTTGAGTATGGATCTTTTAGTATGGAGGTGGTGGGGTCCGTCACCTGGCTTGGTGTCGGAGGTTTACTGTGGGATGGATGGATTCTTGTCTACCGTGGTGAGAAGTTTGCGGGTGCCTCATATTGTGTGCATTCGACTGATTTCCATCATTGTGCATTTGGCGGTCACACGTGGCCATTGTCTGGTCTGAGAATGTACCTCGATGGGTTTGGTGGCACACTAGAGATCATGATGCCATTGTTTGGGCTCGCATTAAAGTTAATCAGCTGAAGACCAAGTTCATCTGACAGATGTCGGGCATGGTGGAGCAGCATCAGCTTCTGGAAGGGGATGGTGCGGTTGGGTGTTCTGGGCCAGATGGGGTCCATTTGACTGATGTTGGATGGGATGTTCTGAATGTGGGTTTTCAGGATGAGGTGGAACTGACTTTAGCGTTGCTGGGTGGGGGCACATTCATGGGGGGGGGTTGAAATGTGCCTGTGGCGGTTTGTAGTGAATAGGGTTCAAGTTGGAGTTACTGTAATAAGGTCAAAGCATTGCAGAGGTTCTAAGAGTAACGTAAGGGTTTCTATATAGTGGAAGTGGTTACAGTAAGAGGGTATTAATTGGAGTTTAAAAAATGCGAAGAAATAGTCTTTAATATATAATGAGAGCTTTCAGGATGGAGAAAGTTGCACTATTTGGAATTACAGGATTTGCCGTTTACGTTATTTTGGTTCAATATATGTGTTACGTGTAGGTTGTGCAATCTATGCAGCAGGTGTGGTTATGAGCCCAATATGCAGTGCACTGAGGAGATCAGACCGGTTATAACACAAAAAAGGGGTTTATTAGAATAAAACACAAGAATATAAAAGAGACATGAACTAAACATGAGATCTGAACTAGACAAGGAGGAGACTGGGCAAGACGGTGAATAGATTAGAGAAGAGATGCAGGAAAAGGAGGTTGAGGCAATAGAGGGATGGCTGAGAGTAGTGGGAAGGGGGTTAGGGAGAACTGAATATGGGAGTAGCTAGGAGAAACCAGGAATAGCAAGAGGGGAATATTAGAGAGGCAAAAGTAGAAATAGACACAAGGGGAAACTAACAGCACATGGTGCAGACTCTGTATAAACAATAAACACACTAAACAAATATATACACAGGTGAAACTCGAAAAATTAGAATATGGTGCAAAAGTTCATTTATTTCAGTAATGCAACTTAAAAGGTGAAACTAATATATGAGACTCATTACATGCAAAGCCAGATCGTTCAAGCGGTGATTTGTCATAATTGTGAGGATTATGGTTACAGCTCATGAAAACCCCAAATCCAGTATCTCAGAAAATTAGAACATTCCATGTAATCAATAAAACAAGGATTGTACATAGAACAATATCGGACCTGTGAAAAGTATAAGCTGCAGATGTACTCAGTGCTTGGTTTGGGCCCCTTTAAAGCAATTACTGCCTCAATGCGGCAATGTGACATGGAAGCTATCAGCCTGTGGCACTGCTGAGGTGTTATGGAAGACCAGGATGCTTCAATAGTGGCCTTCAGCTCCTCTGCATTGTTCTCATGTCTCTCATCTTTCTCCTGGCAATGCCCCATAGATTCTCTATGAGGTTCAGGTCAGGCGAGTTTGCTGGCCAATCAAGCACAGTAATCCCATGGTCATTGAACCAGGTTTTGGTGCTTTTGGCAGTGTGGGCAGGTGCCAAGTCCTGCTGGAAAATTAAGTCAGCATCCCCATAAAGCTTGTCTGCGGAAGGAAGCATGAAGTTCTCCAAATTCTCCTGGTAGCGGGCTGCATTGACCCTGGACTTAATGAAGCACAGTGGACCAACACCAGCAGATGACATGGCTCCCAAATCACCACAGACTGTGGAAAGTTCACACTGGACTTCAAGCATCTTGCAGTATGTGCCTCTCCATTCTTCCTCCATACTCTGGCTCCTTGTTTTCCAAATGAGATGCAAAGGTTGCTCTCATCAGAAAAGAGGACTTTGAACCACTGAGCAACAGACCAGGTCTGTTTTTCTTTAGCCCAGGTAAGACGCTTCTGACGTTGTTTAGCAACGGCTTGACAAGAGGAATACGACATTTGAAGCCAATGTCCAGGATCCATCTGTGTGTGGTGGCTCTTGATGCACTGACTCCAGCCTCAGTCCACTCCTTGTGAAAGTCCAACACTTTTGAATGGCCTTTTCCTGACAATCCTCTCCAGGACGCGGTCATCCCTGCTGCTTGTGCACCTTTTTCTTCCACACTTTTCCTTTCCACACAACTTTCTATTAATGTGCTTTGATACAGCACTTTGGGAACAGCCAACTTCTTTTGCAATGACCTTTTGAGGCTTTCTCTCCTTATGGAGGGGGTCAATGATGGTTTTCTACACAACTGTCAGGTCAGCAGTCTTTCCCATTGTCACGGAATGGCCCAACACCCTCAGCCAGGAGCGGGTCATGGTGACGGGGTTTTGTCCATAGACTGTTAGGTGCCGTTGCACCCATGGAGTTCCGTTTTATATTTTATTTAGATGTGGTTTTGTGTGTGGTGTAATAAAAGTGTCCCCCTTTTTGTATTGTGAAATGTACGAAAATTCCTTTGTGTGCCTTGCCCGTCGCCATTTTCCCAGCGCCTCGTGGATCCGGTCAGAATGATCGGATCGGAAAATGGTCGATTCGGACCATCCGGTCCGAATCGGCAACTCCCCGATTCGTAACCGCCAATACGAATCGGGGCCCGGGTGCCTCCTGCCAGCGAGGGCCAATGGGACTTGTGTGGGCGGGCAGGGATTCCCATTGTTCTGATACTGTGTTAAAGTTTATAAATATATGTGATGTGGAAAAATAAAGCAGATTTACTAGTGCATTCAGCTTCGCCTGGTGACTTTTATTATCGGCCGTATTTTCGGAGATCCCGCGCGGTCTCAGAGTGCGGCGTCCAGAGAAGATCCGAACCGAACACCCTGTGCCTGCATCCCGCATCAGGACAGAGGTGCAGCGTATGGTCATCGGTCTTAAGAATATTCGACCGAGGTTCCGAGATCCGATGGCGCGGCCCGTCTACCGCGCTTCGGTATATCGAGCGGCAAGTGAAAGATCCGAATATTCATCCGACTGAGATCACTTAAGATCCGAAGATTCCCCCGACTGGTCCACGTAAGATCCGAATATTCATCCGGGGAAGATCCGATCCCCGTATCCGTACGCCCGCTCCGCAGACGCTCCCACCCACACAAGGTCAGTGAACCAGCTGCTCGAGACGCTGAGTGCCGTGTTGCTCAGTGGTCAGGCTGGTTCCACGCAGGGGTCCCCTCTACCGCCCGCTAACCCTTCCCCAGGGTCACTCCAGGCCGCACGAGACGCCGAGTGCCGTGCCACTCGGTAGTCGGGCCAGCGGTAAGCGCTGTGGGGCACGCAGATAAGAGCACACCCGCAGGCGGACGACATCCATTCCGTCATACCCATGATTGTGATTCCTACTGAACCAGACTGAGAGACCATTTAAAGGCTCAGGAACCCTTTGCAGGTGTAATGGCTGAATTAGCTGATTAGAGTGCGACACTTTGAGCCTAGAATATATTGCACCGCATCACAATATTCTCATTTTCTGAGATTGTGGATTTGGGGTTTTCATGAGCTGTGACCATAATCATCACAATTATGACAAATCACGGATTGAACTATCTTGCTTTGCATGTAATGAGTCTCATATATTAGTTTCACCTTTTAAGTTGCATTACTGAAATAAATGACTTTTGCACCATATTCTAATTTTTCGAGTTTCACCTGTGTATACACACACGGTATCAGGCAGGGAACAGGCAATAAGAATGGTCGTAATCCGCAGCAGGGGTCTTAGGCAACTGGCAATCAGAGTGGTCTAGAGTCCAAGCAAGGGGTCTGGGAAATCCAAGATGGGGGGCACAGGGAGCAATAAGGGGGGGGGTACCGGTATGAAGAGTGAAACGAATGTCCAGATATCAACAGAGGGTATTCTCAGGAAGGCTTTGGCAAAACAGGGAGCGTTCAGGAAACAGCTCTGCACAGGAACACAGTCTGCAACTTCAATGTGGAACCATTCTAAGGAGGGCGCAGCTTCCTAAAACGCAGGCCTCAATTAACAGGATGCAGGTCAATGCTGTCAGAAATGTCCAGGAACCTGTATAACCCATTATTATAGGGTTTAACGGGGTGCCAGAGGCCAGAGCGTGGTGACCCTGACAAGGTTTTGGAAGAATTTATAACAAAAAAGCTGTTTCCGGTTTTTATCCACATAAAGAAAAGATGGCGGCGATATTAAATGCTTAACGTTTAACCCTTGCATGACCAAATTACGAACCGCTGCGGTATCCACCATCTGCAAGTGTCGCAAACAGGAGCCGACCAAGCGCTAGAACAACAGGTTTGTGTTTAACGGCTCAAACGAATGGGGTATTTTTATTCAGGTTTTATAAACACGGGGTTACGTGACGGAGCTTGTGAAATGTCTCCTGGGTCACACAGCTCCAGGGGGATTTAATATCAGCAGCAATATGGAATCTCATGGAATCTCTTACCTCTCCAGTCAGCAGAAAGATCATCTCCAGAGTTAGATCCAGGATCCTCTGGCTCAGCGGATCCCTGGCTGTGAGTGGATTCATTATCACAGGTTACCTGGACGGCCGGATCAGCGACAAACTGAAGCCCCCGTTGCCCTCACACTATATAGAGTTTATAGAGCAGCCCTCTCCTCCTCACATGTCACTAACACATTAATGTCCTGCTCATTGAGACACAGGGCTTATATGTAGAATGTGCTGGAAACAACAGCCCTGTCTGTGTGTGGCCCCTCCAGTCACATGGGGTGTGAACTGCATCATGGGGGAATCCAACCATGTGACTTCCCTGATCTAATCTGCTGTGAGGTCAAAGGTCCTTCTAGGGGGGAGAACAAACTGCAGCCCCTCAGTGCTGGATCAAGGCACCTCACAGCTCAGTGTCCGCCATTCCCCTCCCCCAGCGCCACGTGACCAGCCCTGCATCCAGTCGCATGAGCTGTGATGTCATCAGAGCGCGCCCCTCCCCCTGTGTTGCTGCAGGAGATGGTGTGTGTGAGAAGCTGAGGATGTGCCGGGAATGTCCGGCCCTGACCCCTTACTACGGGCTCCATGAGGCTGCTCACACCCCCATGTGACTGGAGAGAACACACACAGGAGTAGCACACACAGGGCTGGTGTCCTGGGAGAGGAGGCTCAGGTATGTGCGGGCGCCATGTCCCACATGCTGGTTATTGCATGGAAAGCTGTCTGGTGTCATTGTGGGACAGTCACGGCGCAGCCCTCATAGCCGCATAGCTCCATTACAGCGCCGTGTGAGTCGCCGCGCAGGGAGGAGCTCTGCCGTCACTTTAAACATGGGGACGTTTCACCTGGCTGAGGATCATGGGAGTTACAGTGCGCGGCTCCTCCCAGGCAGGTTCCATTAACCCTATCCAATCCCCACACTACCCCTGGCGCTATAAAGCGGCGCTGTAATGACTCTGTATGAACGCCGCGTCCTCCGGCCTCTCACGCCGCACACACAGTATATCATCTCTGCTTCAGACTAAACCAGGTCAGCTCTGACACGCATGTTATTATTCTCTTATTCCAGACACATTGTGCTTCCTCTAATCGTTCCTCCACAAGATCCCGCCGTCCAGGTAACCTGTGATAATGAATCCACTCACAGCCAGGGATCCGCTGAGCCAGAGGATCCTGGATCTAACTCTGGGGATGATCTTTCTGCTGACTGGAGAGGTAAGAGATCCCATGAGATTCCATATTGCTGCTGATTTTAAATCCCCCTGGAGCTGTGTGACCCAGGAGACATTTCAGAGGCAGATCAGTAGTAGATTCATGTTAATGCCTGTCGTGTAAATAAAGATTTATACCTCTATAATGGGTCACTCTCAATGTTTAGGGTCATATGGTGGTGAAGATCCATGAGATGGTCAGTGACCGCAGCCGGCACAAAATATCAGAAGGACACGGCAGGAGCCAAAGCTTCAATACGGAGCCTCCACCTCACTCAGGAATCCATGAGCAAAACCATGAGAAGATCCTGGAGCTGAGCAATCAGATCATCCGTCTGCTGACTGGAGAGGTGGGGCTGCTGGGAATGTGACATTATACGCTAACACCAAGGCATGTGTCTGGATGGTGACTGTGTCATTGTGTGTGTCAGGTTCCTATACGCTGTGAGGATGT
Source organism: Leptobrachium leishanense (assembly GCA_009667805.1). Lineage (NCBI taxonomy): Eukaryota > Metazoa > Chordata > Amphibia > Anura > Megophryidae > Leptobrachium > Leptobrachium leishanense. The sequence goes on from CM019068.1 coordinate 173,409,487, forward strand.
CACTGTCTATCTCTCCATGGAGGAGTGGGAGTATGTGGAGCGACACAAGGAGCTCTATGAGGACGTCATGATGGAGGATCACCAGCCTGTTATTACACTGGGTAAGAGATGCTTTAATTCTCATAATGTTTGTGTCCAATCCCAGAGCAACGTGTCCCAATAATCCCCTGAAATGTTGGCTGTGCCGTGTAATAGACGTGTTCCTGAATGAACGTCTCACGTGTTCATGTGATTTTCCCTCCAATAGATAAATCTGTATGGGGTGAATTTCACGCTGCGGTTTCTTTATGGGATATTGGATGTGAAAATGGAAGTGAAATTCTAAGCAATAATGTGGAAAAGGATCTGAACAAGACGAGAAAAGGACGAGCTGAATCTGCAACATACACAGAGCGAGAATCTCTGGCGTCTGAAGAAAGACACGTCCCAGAGAAAGAGATTTATCCAATCACAGAACCCCCAGAATATTCACCCCCTGATATTAAGGAGGAACCGGCCTCATGTGAAGAAGGAAATCTCCCAGACAGGGACATGTATGAACCCCCAGAACATACACAGACTGAATATCCATCTACTGACATTAAGGAGGAATCACCCACATATGGAGAAGGAAATCTCACAGACAGTAACATGTATGAACCCCCAGAACATACACAGACTGAATATCCATCTACTGACATTAAGGAGGAATCACCCACATATGGAGAAGGAAATCTCACAGACAGTGACATGTATGAACCCCCAGAACATACACAGACTGAATGTCCATGTACTGACATTAAGGAGGAATCACCCACATATGGAGAAGGAAATCTCCCAGACAGTGACATGTATGAACCCCCAGAACATACACAGACTGAATGCTCAGCTGATAATAATGGAGAATATGTAAAATCCAATCCAAACCCAGTGGGAATAAACCATAGCGAGTCCTTAATAGAATCCAGAAAGCCAGATCACAGGATATATTATACAGATCCCCTTACTCAGAATTCAGTTTATAAAGGACATTCAGCGTCTTCTTCTGAAATGGGGAAAGTCTCATATTCTGAGTCTGTAACTTGTTTCATGTATCACAAGGTCAATCAAAAACAACCATTTTCAACAATGATTAGGGGAGAGAATTCTTCCCCAAAATTGGGCCTTACCCACCAACGTGTTCACACCCTAGAGCAACCAATCTCATGCTCTGAATGTGGGAAGTATTTTACAGACAGTATTGCTCTTAAAAAGCATCATAGGATTCACACTGGAAACACACAGTCTAAATGCACTGAATGTGGGAAATGTTTTGCCCGGTCCTCAAATCTTGCAAAATATATAAGGATTCACACAGGAGAAAAGCATTAATTTGCACTGAATGTGGGAAATGCTTTACCATGGTCTCATCTCTTGCAGGACATAAAAGGATTCATACAGGAGAAAAAACATTTAAATGTGAAGAATGTGGGAAATGTTTCTCTGGGGCCTCATTTCTTGCAGGACATAAAATGATTCACACGGTACAAAACCTCATTGCTTAGATTCATTGCTTATATTGGGAAATGTTTTACCTGCTGGACTTTTCTTATTGAGCATGTGAGGACTCGTACGGTGAAAAACATTTATAAATAGAGTTACAGGTACATAGCAGATTCCGTATCGCTTTACAATGGGGAAGCACAAACAGGTGATGTAATAGATAATAAAACGTAAGGAACAGACGGCCCTGCCCGTAGGATAATTGTACTGCTGAAACAGCCCTTCATACAAGTGCTCAGCCAGACATCCCCATGACCTTACACAATTTAAGGGACTGAGGTAAGTGAAACAAAAGGGAGCAGGGGAGAGTGGAGATAATTACCAGAGACAGTATAGCAGACACTGCATGATGAGGTTAAACAGAGAGGAGTGAAGCAGCTGGAAAATGAGTTTATATAAATGGGATAGGGGCTGGATGGATCAGGCGGTGGGGACAGCAGAGGTAAGAAAATACAGCGGCTACAAATAAGGCCATTGCATGAAGGAATTTACAACAGGGAGAAACAACAGACTGAGGAAAAAAAAGATAAAAAATCACAGAATTAAACTAGGAAAAATGGAGGGAAAGGAGTAAAATACATAAACTGGCAAACAGGATAAAACATTAATGGAGCAGTAACAATGTGGCAAAAATTGTGTTGATTGAAGAATACCTTGCCTGTTACAGAAGGGAAGTTTGGGTGGGGGGGGGGGAGTTCTGGCTTGTTCAAAAGATAAACTGGAAAAGGAATAACAAGTACCGTATTTTTCGTCCATAAGTTTTTAGAGGAGGAAAACAGGAAAAAAAATATTCTGAATCAAATAGTGTAATAATGGATATACTGCCCCAGCTCCTCTCATGGATATACTGCCCCAGCTCCTCTCATGGATATACTGCCCCAGCTCCTCTCATGGATATACTGCCCCAGCTCCTCTCATGGATATACCGCCCCAGCTCCTCTCATGGATATACTGCCCCAGCTCCTTTCATGGATATACTGCCCCAGCTCCTCTCATGGATATACTGCCCCCAGCTCCTCTCATGGATATACTGCCCCAGCTCCTCTCATGGATATACTGCCCCAGCTCCTCTCATGGATATACTGCCCCAGCTCCTCTCATGGATATACCGCCCCAGCTCCTCTCATGGATATACTGCCCCAGCTCCTCTCATGGATATACTGCCCCAGCTCCTTTCATGGATATACTGCCCCAGCTCCTCTCATGGATATACTGCCCCAGCTCCTCTCATGGATATACTGCCCCAGCTCCTCTCATGGATATACTGCCCCAGCTCCTCTCATGGATATACTGCCCCCAGCTCCTCTCACGCATGGTGTCACCCGGATACAGTCCACACCCTTTTGAAGCCACTAGGGGTGCTGTATGTTACCCTCATTGATAACAAGGCTGAGCCAGGAAAAGTGTCTGTATGTGGAATATTGGGGCCTTTCTTTGTAAAAAAATTAAATCCTATTGCAAAAAAATAACAAAGACCTCACGATACACACACTATATATCGTGTACCACCACATACACCCCCGAAATCTGCAGAAACGAGAAGTGAATATATGTGACTATAAAAATGCAATATAAATATATACACACATATTCAAACACACAATGAGGTAGATATATATTATACACACACATACACAGTACATGTGCACCTACACGTGTATAATTAAACCCACCCTCCTATACCCAAGCATATATTCTGTATCACAAAACACATATGTGGGATGCCCGGTACCGCCATGCACAGGGCCCGTCAAACCATGCACAAGCAAATATACACATGGGCCTCCGTATCCATATATATAGCCGCTCCCTGGCACGTGAACATCTAGATGGATATAAATGACAAGGCTTCTGTTCAAACTTAACAATAAATACCATATTACGCCACACAGCCCGATCCATCAGAACAAGAAAGCAATGTGTGTAATACAAAACAACACAGCAAGAGCAACGTGCGGGAGACAGATAACATGCTGGGGTTTTTTTTGTGTTTATCTCAGTTATTTTTTAAAGTGCAGAAAAACAAAGCATTATGAAGGGTCAAAGGACGTTAAGATGGATAAATGCCCAAAAAAAAGACAAATGCAAAATAAAGGTGTATAAGTTCCATTAACTTGGATTGAGGCCGGATCCATGGACGTGTTTGGAGGCAGCCTGTCTGTGATGTGACGCAGTCCTCCTCAGTATAAAGCTGCTCCAGAGCAGTCACAGCTGGCAGGAGGGGACTGATAAATCGCTCCTTCCTTGTCAGCTCTAGGGTCTGTCTTCATGAGGCGATATGGGAGCCTCCTCTCACACTCCTGCATCCCCCCCCCCGTGCTCATGCTCATCAAGGGCCTAACAGATTGTCTCATCACTCTTATTTGCCGGTACCTGCGTCTTTCCGCCGTCTGACTGCAAAACCATGTGACGTGTCACGTGACAGGCGCAGTCCCCAAGTACGCAAAGCGTGGCGCCAGGGCACAGCGTCAAGGAGGAGTTAGGACAGGACCAGAATTATCTGTTCTGCTAAATTAGCATCAATTTAATGTAAATTATTAACCCAAATTAATTCCTTTGAACAATAAGTTGGAACCTGAAAACCAGAACTAAAACCTTCAATTATTATGCTGGCTTTCTCCTCGTTTGGAAAGATGCTTAACAACTGCAGTATTTTTTCCAGCCTCCCCGGCGTCGGTAACATTTGGGCCTGGAAAACTTGTTTGCATGTGTAGCGCTCACCCCCGGAGGAGCTGCTGAATTAACCCAGGATAGTCTCACCGCACTAGGAATCACTATACACCAGCACACTGTTGTGGATTTTCTAAATTATATACTTTACTGGAGCAATAAAGTAGCATTGAATACACATATACTTTGAGACGTGAATCAATTAAGTGGGAATAAATGACGTAATGCGCAACGCGGGAAAAACATGTGGCGGAAGAGAAACGGTTAATGCCCCCTCAGTTCGTGAGTTTAAGTCCCGCTCAAAAAGGCTCGTATGTTGATGTCTAGGGTACCCAGGTACTAGATTCAACTGGCCAGTGAGTGAACAGAATTCTCTTTGACTAGTCAACGTTGGGGCCCTGTGAATTGAAGCAATTAACCAAGTGCGCACTTTCATTTCGGAACCGTATGCCTTGAGGCCTCTCACCCATCCGACGAACGAAGTGTCCAGAACCGATGACTAGACCAAAGGATCTCTCTCCGCGACTGGAACCCAGTGCCAACGAATCTGCTCCTCTGATGCCGTATCTCCGCAACAGGAACCGATCCACCTCCTGCACTCCCATACGATCCGTGGCTCTCCTTACTCGAGGTCCTTCTGGAACTTGGTTGTCCTCCGAGCTGCTCAGCGGAATGTGATCTGCAGTTAGGCACACTCTGTCCCTGATCTCCAGCACTGGATAGGTCTCGCTCCATACTCCGGTCAGGTTGTGATCACACAAGGAGCCTTCATCTGTGTAGGGTTACAATACAGTTCAGGAACACCCGCAGCCATGACTCCAATCACTCCTTTGGATCTTTCCAGTTCATCTAGGTCTCCCAATGGAACTAGTCGTGACCTTTCTCGAAAAGGCTTGTCATCCTGGAGACGAATGCAGTGCTCAGTGCTCTAAGTGCACCCTAGATCAAACTCATCCTTGGAGAACAAATTTTTCCACTTGAGTACTGGAGACCGAAATCGCTTCTTCCATTCAAACTAGGTGCGGGTGTCAGGCTCGCGCCATGATGGAGCCATGGCATGGCCATAATATCAAATAATATCCCAAGCGCTGGGGGAGAGCAGATGAAGCAGACACAGGAACTTATGCTGGTAAATAAGTGTATATTCAGAACACACAGCAACAAGTCTGATACAGAAATAACAGAGCACTGGATACAACAGGAAAAGTCACTCTGCGTGCAGGTAGTGTCCATGTACCAGGGATTGTGGGCTATATAGTCCACTGCAGACAGGATCCTCTGCGCGGGAACCAGGAGCTCTAGGCACAGGGACCTTGGTAGCAGGAATGTGGAATAAATCAGAACACAGGTAGCCACAGGTGCAATCTCTTAGGCCCACAGGATAGTGGGCTATGCAGTTACCACTGCAGCAAGAATCCACTGCTGGAAACAGGAGCGCTTCGCAAAGGTTCAATCTGCAATGCTGGCAGAAAAGCTCATACAGAGGATGGTGGGAAAAACTAACAAACAATGGTGCGGGAGCTCTCAGAACCTCACATGGGCAGGGAATCAAGGAAAATGACAGAGCATAGAAGGAAGGGTGTGTCCAGGTTATATGCACACCCACTCAGGACGGAGCTGGCACAGGGATTAACCCCTGAGTGGATGCAGACAGGAACAACAGCAATATGTAAATACAGGAAGGCTCCTAGAGCTGGCATGACAGTACCTCCCTCCTTACAAGGTGCACTCTGGGCACCTAGGGCATAGAATCCAGACCAGAAGAGCAGCAGGAGATCACCACCAACCATCAGAGTCAGGATCACTGTAGATGTCTCCATGGGCAAGCAGTGTCCTCTCAAAGACCTCCAAGTCCTCTCTCCAGACTAATGTCCCGTTAGATGCCCAGACGCAGCCCTCAGGCGTGGGACTGTCAAGGGGTGGCACGGGCATGAGTGGACTGCAGGTGGTGACTCCCACGATGATGGGTGTCAAAACTGGCTCCTTAGCTGCCAGGCGCTGTTCATATGCAGCAAGGTCAGAGTCTGGCACAATGAAGCCATCAGAGGCTATGGACAGAGTCTGGATTTGGTCTGGTGGGCTTGGTTGAGTCTTAGAAGATGGTTTGTCACAGCCATAGAACCTAGAATCGACTGGAGGTCTCTTGAGCAGGGCCCCAATTTGTCGCCCAGGACCACCATGGGGATGTTTGGCAGTCTGGAGGGTCATAGTAGGGGCTACCAGCATGGGAGCAACCTCCATGGGTTCCAGAGGTTCTTGGTCTGTGGGTAAGCCAGGCTCCACACCCATAGGTTCTGCTTCAGGGGGCTCAGTAGACAGGGTCTCCATGTGCTCCTCAATGGAGTCCTCCGCAGTACTCTCCTCTTCCGAGGAGACATCACTAAATGCAAGCCTCTTGGGTACAGGGACCTGGCGAGGCCTGGCAGCGGCTGGAGGCTTGCGAGAACTGGCAGCGGCTGGAGGCTTGCACGAACCAGCAGCGGCTGGAGGCTTGCGAGAATTGGCAGCGGCTGGAGGCTTGGGCGACCTGGCAGCGGCTGGAGGCTTGCGAGAACTGGCAGCGGCTGGAGGCTTGCGAGAACTGGCAGCGGCTGGAGGCTTACACGAACCAGCAGCGGCTGGAGGCTTGTGAGAATTGGCAGCGGCTGGAGGCTTGGGCGAACTGACAGCGGCTGGAGGCTTGAGTGAACTGATAGCGGCTGGAGTCTGGCATGGATTGGCAGGTCTGATGGGACAGAAGTCGATTTTATGCCGTTCTGACCCACAGTAGAAGCATAGATTGAGCCTCTTACGCCTTTCCTTCTCCACATAAGGTGCCTGTGCTCTGCATATTGGTGGAGAGTGATTAAACTCAGCAGGTTGCCGCGATGCTCTGCTCACTGGTGAAGGCCTGACTGGGCCAGGTGTGGTGGGAAATGAGTCCATTAGCTTAAACACATCATCCACTACAACGAGCAACTGATACACAATGTCATCCAGTGCAGCTTGGACCGCCACGGGCCTGGTTTTAGGCTCTGTCATTATGTCAGGCTCACGCCATGATGAAGCCATGGCAGGGCCTTAATATCAAATAATATCCCAAGCGCTGGGGGAGAGCAGATGAAGCAGACACAGGAACTTGTGCTGGTAAATAAGTGTATATTCAGAACACACAGCAACAAGTCTGATACAGAAATAACAGAGCACTGGATACAACAGGAAAAGTCACTCTGCGTGCAGGTAGTGTCCATGTACCAGGGATTGTGGGCTATATAGTCCACTGCAGACAGGATTCTCTGCGCGGGAACCAGGCACTCTAGGCACAGGTATCTTGGTAGCAGGAAGATGGAATAAAGCAGAACACAGGTAGCCACAGGTGCAGTCTCTTAGGCCCACAGGATAGTGGGCTATGCAGTTACCACTGCAGCAGGGATCCACTGCTGGAAACAGGAGCTCTTCACGAAGGTTCAATCTGCAATGCTGGCAGAAAAGCTCATACAGAGGATGGTGGGAAAAACTAACAAACAACGGGGAGGGAGCTCTCAGAACCTCACATGAGCAGGGAATCAAGGAAAATGACAGAGCATAGAAGGAAGAGTGTGTCCAGGTTATATGCACACCCCACTCAGGAGCTGGCACAGGGATTAACCCCTGAGTGGATGCAGACAGGAACAACAGCAATATGTAAATACAGGCAGGCTCCTAGAGCTGGCATGACTGCGAGCATCTTTAGGGTAGAACCGTTCAACCTGAATCTCTTTATTCACTCCCCCTAATTCGGTAGAAGAGAGGGGCATAACAGAGGCCACTTGTCCGATTGGTATCCGTGCTTTCAGAATTTCTGGAGAGTCAGACACTTTACATACACTGACGGATACTCTTCCTCGTGTCCGTTTCAAAGTTCGTGTGGAGATTATTTCAGGGATTACTTCCACTCCGGATTCACTTCCCCTACTGAGATCATTTTCCCGAACCACATAGGGACCCGGTTGTGACTCGTTCAACTTGACTGAAGCTCGGAAACTAGTCACTTCTCTGGACCGTATGACCTTCTCTGCCCTTTCAATTCTCCTCAGCCGCCTCACTTCTGCAGGGGCTCTCTGTTCTTTAATCATCCGTTGACAGACCGACGGTAACATCGAGTGCGCCTTCTTGGGAGCAGGATTCTCTTCCTTCACCAGTGGGGTTAGAAGACATCTCACTAAGTCAGTGTTCGTCCCCACTATCATAGAACTTTGATTAGCTCCCGAGGGCTGAGGACACACAATGGCTAACGTGTCACATACTCCTGGTTGTCCAATGGTTACTGAACTGAATTCCAGCTTCACCTGTAGATATCCATCATAGGGAAACCTCTCAGTCCCCATACCCCAGATTTCGAGATCCTTTAACTTCCTCAAGGGTATATGTTTCAAGTGTTTCTGATAGAAGTCTCGGTAAATCAGGGTTATTTGAGCACCTGAATCTAGAAGAGCCTTGGTGTAGATCTCTTCTACTTGAACCAGAATGACGGGTGAAGGACCTATCAATTTATCAGGGAACTTCTCCGTAGTAGTAGGAGGCATAGACCCAGACAACAGACTGTTGTACTCTTACCCTCGTCCTCATTCGTGGTGATTGAGGGCATGCATTGTTTTCCTGCGACATAGGACCGGACACCCAGGGAGAGGATCTTCTAGTTCTATCAGGCACATATTCGGACCCTCCCTGTCTCCTTTCCGGGCACTGAGCCTTGAAGTGGCTGAATTCCCCACAGCCAAAACATCTTCCCCACCAGGATGAGGGCACACTTGAATACCACCTGTCAGAGGCCACGGCAACCGCTGCTGTTCGTATATCTGAGAGAGACCTCTGTATTTCAGTCTGCATTTTTGCTACCTTCAAGACTGCCTGGCACAGATCCGTGTGTGTCTGTTCCAACTTAACTTGGGCTTCTTGTACTTTCTTGAGAGTCTTCTGTATCTCACCATAAACCTGGGTTGATGACTTTTGGGTGATATCCTCGGGAGGCATGTGGACAGTGAACTTCTCTTGTCTGTCGATTTCCCACTCATATGTCTCTTCCGGATCATCTTCATCTGCTGAACACTCATTATATCTTAGGGGTTGCGCATAGACCTTTTCTCCGCTTCTTGCAAACTTCTCTTCCAGAAGGGCTTCTTCTTCTCGAACAATTCGAATCAGTTCTAGGTAATTTAGCTCTTTATTGCCGTCTCGAGTCTTTAGTTGCAACATCACAGGGTCTAAGGGTAGAGCACCTCTCAATGGGTCATATTACATAGTGGGTGCTAACTTAACCAGAGCTGTTGTAAACTTACCACAGCCATTATAGCCTATGGAGGTTCTAAGTTTACAACAGCTCTGGTTAAGTTAGCACCAACTACGTAAAATGGCCCAATATCTGCCGCATTCTATCTTGGTCTACTGTAGTGGGGTCTGCCCCTTTCTTCAACAGTATTTGGTACAGTGTCTTATCCAGACATCTCATATAGTCTGTCATTTTCTCACCTTTCCTCTGGTAGGTGTGTGCGTACTGGTACATGAGCTCAGCAGCCTTTTCTGTCCGCCCAAAGACTGCCTGTAATATGTTTAGGTAATCTAAGGCAGTACAGTCTTGCTTACTCAGTTTAAGGTTTCCAACAGCCTCTGATGCGGGTCCCTTCAAGCTCTTAGTAATTCTGTTTCTTCTGCGCTTCAGGGACGTCCCACTCATCTAGGGCCTGCATCGCCTGTTCAACCCATTCCACAAAGGTTTCTTCACCCGCCGGTGTTGGCAAGTTTCCTGGAAATATTTCCAGCCTTCGATATCCGAAGTTGGTGTAAGGAGGATTTGCCTTCTGGCATTTGGACACGAGGTCCCCAATGGCGGCAATGAACTCCGGCCCTATCGTGGCCAGCGGGCTTGACACAAGAACATTCTCAGGGCGGTCACGTGGTCTATTTGGCTGGATCAAACGAACTTCCACGTCGTCAGTCAATTGCATACTCGCGCCCCGAAAACACACTGGAACACCCTTTCTCCACTCAAAAAGAACATATGTGTGAGAAGTCTCTGAGTTCACTTTAATGTCCACTAAAAACCCCCGCTGGTCAGGTGCCAACCCTGCCACGGCCCGGCAGATCTGTTCTTCTGCCCAGGTGCCTGCAGGAATGTCCATTACTACACTCAACTCTAACTGGCCATTTTGTGCTTTACACCACTCTGCTGCTTTGTCTGGATCCATATTAACCCTTTAATTGTGGTATACTCAGAGACAGAAATCCCGGTCGAGCCCCCACATGTAGCGCTCACTCCCAGAGGAGCCGCTGAATTAACCCAGGATAGTCTCCCCGCACTAGGAATTACTATACACCAGCACACTGTTGTGGATTTTCTAAATTATATACTTTACTGGAGCATTAAAGTGGCATTGAATACACATATACTTTGAGATGTAAATCAATTAAGCGGGAATAAATGACATAATGCGCAAAGCGGGAAAAACACGTGGCGGAAAAGAAACGGTTAATGCCCCCTCAGTTCATGAGTTTAAGTCCCGCTCAAAAAGACTTGTATATTGGTGTCTAGGGTACCCAGGTACTAGATTCAACTGACCAGTGAGTGAACAGAATTATCTTTGACTAGTCAACGTTGGGGCCCTGTGAATTGAAGCAATTAACCAAGTGCGCACTTTCGTTTCGGGACCGTAGGCCTTGAGGCCTCTCACCCATCCGGCGAACAAAGTGTCCAGAACCGATGACTCGACCAAAGGATCTCTCTCTGCGACTGGAACTCAGTGCCAACGAATCTGCTCCTCCGATGCCATATCTCCGCAACAGGAACCGATCCGCCGCCTGCACTCCCATATGATCCGCGGCTCTCCTTACTCGAGGTCCTTCTGGAACTTGGTTGTCCTCCGAGCTGCTCAGCGGAATGTGATCTGCAGTTAGGCACACTCCATCCCCGATCTCCAGCACTGGATAGGTCTCGCTCCACACTCCGGCCTGGTTGTGATCCCGGACGATATGCTGCATGCGTCGTACTCTTTCAGCTGCTCTGCTCACTCTGCCCATGCCCTGCACGAGGCTCCTGATGTCTTTCCTGGTGCCAGCACACCCCTTCCTGTACTCTTCGCAAAGGTCTCTGGGAGGTGTAGTTCTTAAGTCCAGCATAGTCTCTTTCATATGTTATACTCTGGCTCCCCTAGTGGCAATATCGTTTAATTTCAGAAGGACAAATTTAAACACAGTGCTACACATGTTACTCCTTTTAAAACATTTTATAGCTGAATGTAAACCCCCCCACAAGATAAACATTCATTCATTCATTCACTCTATTTACAATTGTTTTGCCATCTGCGTTGTGATTCATTGAACGCCCAACAAAAATCGTTTTTCCGCGTCATAGCCAAACTTGCCTTAGTTGACTTGCCTTAGTTGTTAAACTAGTTTGCCTCTGAGGAAGCATGGAGCTGACCCAAAGACCAACATCTTTTACTCCCCATTTCATTGGATCATGGACTGACAATTTCTGGAGAAATAAATCATCATATGAAAACCGTGTGAGTCCACCAACCTAAACTTAACACAGGTTGTTTCTCACAAATAATACTCGCCATGATACAAAAAGCTTGTAACCCATTATTAAATGTCCTAGGGATAGGACGCCTCCTATCATCATCTTTGTCATATTTCTTGTGTAGCCCTGTGTTTAAATTGGCTCTGAGAACTGAAACCATATTGCCTCTAGAGGGAGCCAGAGTGTAATGTATGGGGAAGGACTATAATGGACTTATGGACTACATCCCCCAGAAACCCTTGGGAGAAAGGAAGGAATCAAGCTCTCTGGCACCAGGAAGTGAAGAGCATCGTGGGCAGAATGAGGAGAGCAGTCAGCCAAGTCAGTCGCATGAGAGACACTTTCTGGGATCTGAGGACGTTGGAGCGCGGAGAATCGGCAGCATCCATTGCTGGGAGTGATCGGGGAATGTGTACAATGACCTGGAGTGTATCCCGCTGAGCTGTTCCGGTGGCGAGTGAGTTTGGGAAGGACCTCGTGTAAGGAGGCTTCAGACAGAGCGGAGTGCTGGCGGCATTCTACTTCTGGCTGAGGAGATTCAGTTCGGGACCGTGACTTCGACAGCATCGGGCTCCAGGCGGCAGAGAAGGACTTTCTGGCAGAGTTCATCGGTCCGGGATAAGCTGTTTCGCCAGTTGGGTGAGAGGCCTCTGGCCTGTGACTTTGCTAACAGTGCGCACTTATTTGATTGCTTCAAATTTCAGGGCCCCAACGTTGACTAGTTGAAGATATTGGTCCATCCACTGGCCAGTGGACGTAGTACCCACCTAGACCTTAGGACTTAAACTAACGAGCATTTTTGAGTGGGACTTTGAACCAAAGAACTGAGAACCTTATTATCAGTTTATTCGCAATATATATATATCCACGTTACGTATTACCGTCGTTCATTTCCTAGCCTGATTGATTTCATGCTTAAAGTACATGTATCATTATAGCCGTTTATTGCTTAAGTAAAGTATAGTTGAGAAAAATCCATAAAGGTGTGCTGGAGTACAGTGAATTGTTAGTGCAGTGAGACCAATCCTGGGGTTATTCAGCGGCTCCTTCGGGGGTGAACGCTACACTTGTTTAACTAAAAACTCCTTTGATGCTGGTAATAAAGAAAAGATAGCTACATAATTTCCTTTCCAAATCTTCTCTTTAACGCTATTGCTAAGGTGATAACCCAGAGAAGAAAGCTGACAGGTGTGAGGGCTTCCTTTAAGCAAACCTCATCCACTTTGTTACTTGCTATTTTAACAGAAGCTTTCTCTTGTCCCCTTTTCTCCCAAGCTGGGGTTGCCCCTGCTGCATATCTTTAAATACATCGGTGAGTAAACGAAACACTTCCCCTAGCCTACCCGCTGCCCAGGGAAGCTCTCACCACTCCTGTGACCTGCTGCAGCGCTGCTTGTTTCTTCTCCAGCATGTTCCGTAGATTGCAGCCGCTGTGAACTGTCTTCAAATTTTTTTGAGTCTTTAGCAGCAGCCACCTTCCCGCCGTTTAGCCTTTTCTTCTTGTTCCCTGTTAGCCTTAGAGATGAAAGAAATAATCTTCTTCTGTATGTGAATCCACTTTCGTTTTGATAGTCCCACTCTTTCTGTTCTGCTCCCTGGAATCTTACGTTGACAAAAACTGTGCTCCACATGCCCTGCCTCAAAATTGCGGCGACCACCTTCCATCTGGCCTCTTCACGTCTTCCTGACGACCCTGCATTATCTGCAACAAGATTTTCTGATGCGCATTCCTCAAAAGCTGCCAGAGATGGAGCAGAAGCCAGACAGCTCTGGTGCACTTTTCACCCCCCCCCCCCCGCTCTCAGGGCTTCCTCCTCCAGACAATGAATCAAGTCCTCTATAACTGCTACTCGCTGAACGCTGGAACACGCTGGTGCAGAGTAAGAGCCTCTTGTCTGTCAGCTGCGCAGACTAAACCCTAACGCTGCTATAATTTAGATCTTGGTCTCGTGCGTCCAAACAAGTAATAAACCAATCAGCTGTTTGAATTTTCCCGCCGCTCAACTGTACCTCACGCTGCTAAACAACTGGTAACCAATCAGCTGTTCGAATTTTCCCGCCGCTCAGCTGTACCTCACGCTGCTAAACAGCTGATAACCATAGAAACTTAGAAAAATGTCGGCAGATAAGAACCTTTCGGCCCATCTAGTCTGCCCAATTACATGGATACTTTACCTGGATTTATCTTTTGTTTAGGATAGCCTTATGCCTATCCCATGCCTGCTTAAATTCAATTACTGTTTTGGCCTCTACCACTTCTACTGGAAGACTGTTCCATGTATCCACCACCCTCTCAGTAAAATAATGCTTTCTGATGTTACTTTTAAACCTTTGCCCCTCTAATCTAAGACTATGTCCTCTTATTTGCTACTTTGTTTCCTTTTAAATATACTCCCTTCCTCTACCTTGTGGATTCCTTTTACGTATTTAAATGTTTCTATCATATCTCCTCTGTCTCGTCTTTTTCCAAGCTGTACATGTTAAGATCATTAAGCCTTTCCTGGTAACTTTTCTCCTTCAAGCCGTACACCATTTTAGTAGCCCTTCTCTGAACCCTCTCTAAGATGTCTATATCCTTCTGGAGATACGGTCTCCAGTACTGCACACAGTACTCCAAGTGAGGTCTCACCAGTGCTCTGTACAGTGGCATGAGCACTTCCCTTTTCCTACTGCTAATACCTCTCCCTGCACAACAAATCAGCTGTTCACAAACTCCCGCTGCAAAAACAACTCCATGTCTTCTCTGTGATGAAATACAAAACGGAAAAGGCTCCCTTGCTTCTGGTTCTTCTCTTTGCATCATGTTGTCTAGGGCATTATGGTGGTCCTCTTCATTCATGGACACATAATTTGGCATGGTCATGCACCCACAGAACAGTGCCTCATTATTGACGACCCACTCTATAGCAATGTATAGATCTGTAATGATTAATGATTGCTAGCTCCTGTGTCAAGCACATGGGAGGAAACATAGTCATAGGATGAATCAAAACTGTTATTTTCAGAATCAAAGCTCAGTTTCCATTTAATTACATATTGTTTAAAGTGAACACTGACCTGACTAACTTCTACAAACGTGCGTTTTCCCAGTCCTGAATACTGGCACGTGTTGACCTTGAAGGACAGCTTTTGACTCGTCTGTCCAGTGTGCAGAGTTAACTTAACCCTTTCCCGCCACAGGGCATACTATGCCATCCCTGCGGCGGGTGGACCTTGAAGCTGCAGAGCGGCATAGTACACCCTGCTGACTTCAATGGGCCTCCTCCAGCCCCGCCCACTAGTTGGCACACATCGTGCACAGTTCGCTGCTGTGGAACAGCCTGGTTCAGCCCACCTCCTAGCAGCCAATGACGCGCAACGCACGTCCACTTCATGGGTATGCCGAGGGAGGGGTTTCAATGTAAAGCAATATTATCATTTTGTTTCATTTTGTTAAACCATTTCTTCTTTTCATTTTCAGCAACAAATCTTTATGTTTTTTTTAACACCTTTTTGCATTTTATGTATTTTTTATACGAAATTTTTGAATCACAATTTTTTCTAAAGGCTTTTTTTATTCTGTAACAGACCCTTTCATAATTTTTTTTATAGGACCTTTTTATCATTTACTCACATTTTAAGGCATTATTATTGGTTTAAACACCGATTAGGAGAATAGCAAAGTTCCATTTTTTAAAAAAAGTTTTTTGCTGTTTGGCAGCTTCAGCGACTCCATCTTCGTCCACTCAGTGACCCTGGGGGGGGGGGGAGTATTGAATTCACTGCAGGGTGGGTGAAATTAAATCGCCAAAGGGCAATGAAGTGCAGTGAAATGTTGGTGCTTTCTGAATAACCCCTATGAAACTGGATATTTCTAAACCTAGGACCAAAGTTAGAAACTATTTAGCCAGGATCTTTTTTTGGGGGGGGGGGGTTGTAGATGCGTAACTCACTTTGGGAGGTAAAATGAAAAATAAAAGTGGGTTTTAAAAAGATTCATCAAATTCACAATTATTTTTTTCTAGTGAATTATATGGTACGATGAAAGTAAAAGTATCTTTAGAAAGTCCATCTTATGGCGAGAAAAACTGCACATAATATGTGAGGGTTCTATAAATAAAGAAGGAAAATTACAGCTAAACACAAACACTTCAGAAATGGAAAAACAGCCTTGGTCACTGTTGTGATGTTTCTAGATTATGGCATTAGTCAGTCCCCTGTTCTTCTCACAGCTGGCCGGCCGTTTATTATTTTCTTATATAACATAAAACTACAAATTGAGAATCAATCAGATATCTGGTGAGAGAAATAAACCACAGACACAATATAGAGTTTGAGCCTTTAGTTTCCTTCCCTCTGAAGAACCAAACACATGGTCTTCTTTAAGTACAGAAATTTACGTCACAGTAGAAGACAGCCTGTAATACATATGATTGGTTAAGCTTTTGGCGCGTTTTCCAAACTATCTCAAACAAAGAGCTTAGATACAATACGTTATTCTCGTTAACCCTAGACAGTGAGGCGCCTTACAACATCTGGTTAAACTTAATCAATGGTCAGGTCTTTACATCAAAGAGGGCTTTAGTTTTAGGCCGGTAACTTTAGAGTCTTTGGGTCAGAAGGTCACAAGGGTGTAGACTTGACGTCTCCTGCCTCAATGAAAGCTGCAAGCCATGATTGATCATTCTTCAAGAATTGAGGCAGGTTTTCAACATCTGGTTCCCATTCTGACTCAAAAGACTTCAAGATACAAAGAGTTTATCAGAAGATCAATTTGATCTAAGAATATGCATATAGAGAAAGATTAAAATATTCCTCAACAGTCACTATCAGTAAAAAATTGTAACACAGTCCGGTCACTAAAGGGTAAAATACGTTAAAAAAGGGAGAGAATTTGCAGCAAACCTTTCCATTTAAAGGGATCTCCTCTTTATTGCGCGTGTGGAGGTTGTGAAGGTCACGAGTTTCTCGTGTCGAGTCGGCGGAGCTTTAAATATTGTGAATTTTAAACTGTACATAATACACGAAAAGTCAAAATGATGGAGGAATCCTGTGATTTCCAAAAAACATTCCTATACTTTATCCTTTGCCCTAACAGGATCTTCTTAATGCAATGAATCAGCTCATTAACCCTTAATTATGAAAATCAAGCAGAAACCAGCGCTCAGAATTATTGTGTTTATTGCTGTTCGTAACATTAAAGTTGATTTCAAAGAAAAAAAAAACTTTGATTGAGTGGAGGTCACATGGGTGAGTGGAGGAGGCAGGCCCGGATTAAGTTCTCTATGGAGCTGAAGATTCTGGTGGCTTTTTTGGAATTTAGTGAAATGAAAACATATTTTTGGTTATTTAATAGTGCAGATACGGCTATATCTAAGCAGGCAGATACTGTGAGATAATTTTTTCATACAGATTTTAATCATTTAAATCGTGTAATTTTTTTTCTTCCCATTTTATCATCCAAACATTTGTGGTTATATATTCTATAGGGCATTCTTGTTATAAAAATGGGAAATGGGAACCTGTTACTGCATTTTTCTGAGAAAGAAAATATACAATTTTAACCAAGAACTGAAAAAAAAAGGAAATATTTCCCTTGTGTTTTGGAACATATTTTTTTTTACACGAATATTATGACCATGTATAAAACACTGACCTTGCTCCCAGCGTGGGAAATGAGAAGGTGAGTAATGGGAGTGGCATTGCTCATTTTATACGTGACAAATGGACAATGCCATCGCTTTGGAACTAAAAATAAAGGGTTTTTTTTCCGATTTTACATGGTCAGGTTTGGCATTAATGCAAAGGCCAGACTCTGCCCTGTCCAATGACACCTCACTTGACCTTGTGAGGTGTAAAGATTAGTGACGCATGGGTCCAAAGTTCCCCGCAGTGCTCTTCACTGCAGTGCGACGGTTTAGGTTTTTTGATGTAACAATTGATTGTACCATGACCCATCACCTCCATACTTGTTCGTGACATGATAAATGTGATGGTTAGTGCAGCATCATTGTTTACTTTCTAATTGAAAAATATTACTGTTAGAAAAAGTAAATATTTTATTATTCTTTTTTGTTTTACTTAAAACCTGGTCATGTTTGCTATCATCGGAAAGGCCATGCTCTGGTCTTTCCAGTGATACCTCACTTGACCCAGTAGCGGCTATGGAGGTGGAGATACAGGGGTCCAAATGCAGACATAGTTATCCTTTCTCTGGGCCTATTCTGAGGCATGGGCCTGGAGCTGCTGCTCCATCTGCCCTATGTTAAATCGAGCCCTGGAAGGAGGTCACATGGGTGAGTGGAGGTTACATGTTTCCTATACAGAGTGGAGCTCCAGTCAGCAGCCAGAACCTTCTCGCCCAATCCAACAAGCTCCTATCTCATTTATATAAGCTCCTTTTCCAGCTGCTTCACTCCTCTCTCTGTTTAACCTTATCATGCCCAAGCTCTTGGTCTATCAACATGCAGTGTCTGCTATACTCTCTCTGGTAATTATCTGTATATGTACCTGTAACTATTTATAAATACTTTTCATCTTATGAGTCCTCACATGCTCAATAAGAAAAGTCTGGCAGCTAAAACATTTCCATTATAAGCAATGAATCTAAGCAACTAGGTTTTTATACCGTGTGAATCATTTTATGTCTTGCAAGACATGAGGCCTGGGTAAAGCATTTCCCACATTCATCACATTTAAATGTTTTTCTCCCGTGTGAATCTTTTTATGTTTTGCAAGATTTGAGGATGAGGTAAAACATTTCCCACATTCAGTACAAATAAATGGTTTTTCTCCTGTGTGAATCCTTACATGTGTTGCAAGATTTGAGGCCCGAATAAAGCATTTCCCACATTCATCGCATTTAAATGGTTTTTCTCCCGTGTGAATCTTTTTATGATTTGTAAGATTTGAGGACAAGGCAAAACATTTCCCACATACAGTACACATAAATGTTTTTTCTCCAGTGTGAATCCTTTTATGTTTTGCAAGAGATGAGGCCTGGGTAAAACATTTCTCACATTCATCACATTTAAATGATTTTTCAACTGTGTGAATCCATATATGTCTTGCAAGATTTGAGGCCCAAATAAAGCATTTCCCACATGCATCACATTTAAATGGTTTTTCTCCCGTGTGAATCATTTTATGATTTGCAAGATTTGAGGACGAGGTAAAAAATTTCCCACATTCAGTACAAATAAATGGTTTTTCTCCTGTGTGAATCCTTTTATGTTTTGCAAGAGATGAGGCCTGGGTAAAACATTTCTCACATTCAACACATTTAAATGGTTTTTCTCCTGTGTGGATCCTTATATGGTCTGCAAGATTTGAGGCCCGAATAAAACATTTCCCACATTCATCACATTTAAATGGTTTTTCTCCTGTGTGGATCCTTATATGGTCTGCAAGATTTGAGGCCCGAATAAAACATTTTCCACATTCACTGCATTTAGACTGTGTGTTTCTGGTATGAATCCTATGATGCTTTTTAAAACCAATGCGGTCTGTAAAATGCTTCCCACATTCAGAGCATGAGAATCGTTGCTCTAGGGTGTGAACATGTTGGAGGGTAAGGCCCAGTTTTGGGGTGGAATTCTCTCCCCAAGACATTGTTGAAAATGGTTGTTTTTCATTGTAACTTGTTTCATGTATCACAGGGTCAGACTCAGAATATGAGACTTTCCCCATTTCAGAAGAAGACGCTGAATGTCCTTTATAAACTGAATTCTGAGTAAGGGGATCTGTATAATATATCCTGTGATCTGGCTTTCTGGATTCTATTAAGGACTCGCTATGGTTTATTTCCACTGGGTTTGGATTGGATTTTACATATTCTCCATTATTATCAGCTGAGCATTCAGTCTGTGTATGTTCTGGGGGTTCATACATGTCGCTGTCTGTGAGATCTCCTTCTCCATATGTGGGTGATTCCTCCTTAATGTCAGTAGATGGATATTCAGTCTGTGGATGTTCTGGGGGTTCATACATGTCGCTGTCTGTGAGATTTCCTTCTCCATATGTGGGTGATTCCTCCTTAATGTCAGTAGATGGATATTCAGTCTGTGTATGTTCTGGGAGGGGAGAAATGTCAGGATGTGAGATATCTCCTTCTCCATGTGACTCGGATTCTGCCCCTGTATAAGTAGAGGTATATTCAGTCTGTTTATGTTCTGGGGGTTCATACATGTCGCTGTCTGGGAGATTTCCTTCGTCACATGAGGCCGGTTCCTCCTTAATATCAGGGGGTGAATATTCTGGGGGTTCTGTGATTGGATAAATCTCTTTCTCTGGGACGTGTCTTTCTTCAGACGCCAGAGATTCTCGCTCTGTGTATGTTGCAGATTCAGCTGGTCCTTTTCTCGTCTTGTTCAGATCCTTTTCCACATTATTGCTTAGAATTTCACTTCCATTTTCACATCCAATATCCCATAAAGAAACCGCAGCGTGAAATTCACCCCATACAGATTTATCTATTGGAGGGAAAATCACATGAACACGTGAGACGTTCATTCAGGAACACGTCTATTACACGGCACAGCCAACATTTCAGGGGATTATTGGGACACGTTGCTCTGGGATTGGACACAAACATTATGAGAATTAAAGCATCTCTTACCCCGTGTAATAACAGGCTGGTGATCCTCCATCATGACGTCCTCATAGAGCTCCTTGTGTCGCTCCACATACTCCCACTCCTCCATGGAGAGATAGACAGTGACATCCTCACAGCGTATAGGAACCTGACACACACAATGACACAGTCACCATCCAGACACATGCCTTGGTGTTGGCGTATAATGTCCCATTCCCAGCAGCCTCACCTCTCCAGTCAGCAGACGGATGATCTGATTGCTCAGCTCCAGGATCTTCTCATGGTTTTGCTCATGGATTCCTGAGTGAGGTGGAGGCTCCGTATTGAAGCTTTGGCTCCTGCCGTGTCCTTCTGATATTTGGTGACAGCTGCTCTCACTGACCATCTCATGGATCTTCACCACCATATGACCCTAAACATTGAGAGTGACCCCAATATAGAGAGGTATAAACATGTCGCCCCCCTGGGCCCCCCATGCTTTTGTGTATGTGTCAGTGTGTTATCTCCATAGTGTGCTGTATGGTGCGCTGGAACCTTTATTTACACATGAATCTACTACTGATCTGCCTCTGAAATGTCTCCTGGCTCACACAGCTCCAGGGGGATTTAATATCAGCAGCAATATGGAATCTCATGGAATCTCTTACCTCTCCAGTCAGCAGAAAGATCATCTCCAGAGTTAGATCCAGGATCCTCTGGCTCAGTGGATCCCTGGCTGTGAGTGGATTCATTATCACAGGTTACCTGGACGGCCGGATCTTGTGGAGGAACGATTAGAGGAAGCACAGTGTGTCTGGAATTACACAGGAATATTCTGCTCAGTTTCATCCTGAGCAAAAATACAGACAATAAAAAAATACACCTTCCTCACACCCATCACTGAAGCCTCAACAACTCAGGCATCTTAGATGTTCCTCACACTTCGCTCTGAGTCCTGTAAGAGACAGGGTTTGCTTTGGGTGCTGTAGATCTGGATCATAGTGTCTGGGCTGATCTGTCACGGCCCTCGCGCCGGCGCCATAAAAAGGGCAAATCTGTAGTTGCCTCTTAATAAAACTCCAGCAACCCTTGTCCATGTATGATTCCAGACCGGATTTTATCCCTGAAAGGTAAAATATTGGGTCAAAGGACACTAAGGAACATAATCTTTATTCACTGTGAAAATGACAGTGTAGCAAAATAGTCTCAGCGCGTGTGATTTCACCCCTGTCTTGTTTGGTGTTCAGGTGCCCAGGAGTCCACGCCAGGTTTCCCCTCTCCTCTCCAGTTTCAGGTATGGACTGGGCCTGGACTTCCTTTATAGATAAAGGGGTTTGTGAGGGTCCTGAGAGCAAACAATGGCACTATTGGCCTGCTCTGCAGTGGGGCTCGCTCAGGTCTCACAAGAGAGAGTAGGCCACTAGTGCTGTTGTTCATTTTCAGGACCCTCACAAACCCTTCTTTTTCTCGCTTGCTGTATAGACAAGCCATCTCCTTAGGGTGGTGTGTATGCATTGAAATCTCTCATTGTGTCTGACCTGCAAGTAGTGCACCTCTACTCTGTGTGGATATCCCACTGTGACCCTCCATTCCTATTCCTGGCTTCTCACCGTGACCTTCTATTGATACCCTCCATTCATGTTCCTGGACTCCTACCATGATATTCTTTTCTGATCCTCCATTCATGTTCTTGGATTCCCACTGTGACCCTCCATTGCTACTCTCCATTTCTTTCCCTGTGCCTTCTGATTATTGACTATTGCAAAGGACATTGACCACTATTCTGCCAGTCGTCTGCCAGACCCATGCAAGGACTTTGACCATTCTCTTGGATTGCCCCTTTTTGGAGACCTCGCCTAGATGCCCATATTGTGCATGAACTTCAACACACTGTGTCTCCTGGTCCTCAACTCCCTCCTTGTTCTGTCCTATATTCAGTAAGTCTCCTTGTGTTCTTTAGTTTCTGTGTCTCCTGATTTCTGTTTATAGTCAGCCCTCTTCCTGTCCTGCCCTCTTTGTCTTGATTTCAGTATTCTGTGTATCTTGAGTTCGGCCTCAGGTCCTGTCTTGTCCACCTGTTTGTCAACCCCTTTCCTGTCCTGTCTGCTTGGTGTGTTCTGTCCTGTGTATCTAATCCGTCCCATTCCTGACTCACCCAGAAAGCTATACTCCCTTATCATTCAGTGTCCCTTTGGTTTATTCATATTGTTCTCGTGTAATAAAGCTTTTATTTCTTGAACCCATATGTATATCTGCCTCACTCCACTTTGTTTATACTGCACATTGGGCTCAAACCTGAAACCCCACACAATGACTCGTGACATGATCACATCATCCAACTGTCTCATATCCATCTATTCTGAGCTCTATATATGAGTATACGGGGAATTAGTGGATCCTGAGCTCTATATATGAGTATACAGGGAATTAGCGGATCCTGAGCTCTATATATGAGTATACGGGGAATTAGAGGATCCTGAGCTCTATATATGAATATACGGGGAATTAGTGGATCCTGAGCTCTATATATGAGTATACGGGGAATTAGCAGATCCTGAGCTCTATATATGAGTATACGGGGAATTAGAGGATCCTGAGCTCTATATATGAGTATACGGGGAATTAGTGGATCCTGAGCTCTATATATGAGTATACGGGGAATTAGTGGATCCTGAGCTCTATATATGAGTATACGGGGAATTAGAGGATCCTGAGCTCTATATATGAGTATACGGGGAATTAGTGGATCCTGAGCTCTATATATGAATATACGGGGAATTAGAGGATCCTGAGCTCTATATATGAGTATACGGGGAATTAGAGGATCCTGAGCTCTATATACGAGTATACGGGGAATTAGAGGATCCTGAGCTCTATATATGAGTATACGGGGAATTAGTGGATCCTGAGCTCTATATATGAGTATACGGGGAATTAGTGGATCCTGAGCTCTATATATGAGTATACGGGGAATTAGGGGATCCTGAGCTCTATATATGAGTATACGGGGAATTAGCGGATCCTGAGCTCTATATATGAGTATACGGGGAATTAGAGGATCCTGAGCTCTATATATGAGTATACGGGGAATTAGAGGATCCTGAGCTCTATATATGAGTATATGGGGAATTAGAGGATCCTGAGCTCTATATATGAGTATACGGGGAATTAGCGGTTCCTGAGCTCTATATATGAGTATACGGGGAATTAGCGGATCCTGAGCTCTATATATGAGTATACGGGGAATTAGAGGATCCTGAGCTCTATATATGAGTATACGGGGAATTAGAGGATCCTGAGCTCTATATATGAGTATACGGGGAATTAGAGGATCCTGAGCTCTATATATGAGTATACGGGGAATTAGCGATCCTGAGCTCTATATATGAGTATACGGGGAATTAGAGGATCCTGAGCTCTATATATGAGTATACGGGGAATTAGAGGATCCTGAGCTCTATATATGAGTATACGGGGAATTAGTGGATCCTGAGCTCTATATATGAGTATACGGGGAATTAGAGGATCCTGAGCTCTATATATGAGTATACGGGGAATTAGAGGATCCTGAGCTCTATATATGAGTATACGGGGAATTAGCGGATCCTGAGAATCATATTATATAAATATATTTTTACAGAGGGCTAAACACAGAGGACACAGCAGCTTTTCCATGTGTCTGCTCTGTGGGAGCCATCTTTATGGAGTCTCCTAATACATTTCTAGCACAATATAAATCCAATCTTCCCCTAATATTTGTATATTAAGACACACAATCCCAGCTCTGACCTGCAGCCTGGATCCTCCTTTCAGTGTTTATTTCTCTGTTACCGGAAGTGATTTCAAAGATTCAGACCTTTTCCTCTTCTGTACAGGAAGTTCTATGTTCGAGTTCAAAACACAAGAGACAAACTCTGTATGTGCAGTTAGAGACACTTTGCAGAGTTATCTCTTGTGTTTTTAGCTCATGCTGTAAATTGAGGAAAAGTCTGTAGTCACATGACAGGTGCTCAGGTCACATGGGTTAGCAAGCAGAATTTCCCATAGAGCTCTAGGCTGGACCTCCACTGGGTCCATATTTGTACGATCGACTTGGTCGTCAGACTGTGAGCGATATCGGTCGCACGACTTGGTCTGACGAGGGTCGTTCACTGCAGCAGACTAGCGATCAGCGGCTATGGACCCAAAAAGCTGTTTATTCTTGTATTTTTTTCTGAGACTATATAATATTGCATTCTGCTTTTGTAAACACTGCCGTCCTTTGTGCGAAAATGGATCTGAGGGGCGGAGATGGACGTGCATTGAAGGAGCTCCACATAACTGTGCTATTAAGGACCTTTAGAAGACTAATCTGGGCTTTCTTCTTTGACGGTATCGGGGTGGCTGGCCAACGGAGTAGTGCAGTCCGGAGGCCGCTTGGACCCCCCACTCCGGACCAGAGACACCCCGTTTCGGGCCTTAAGCACCTGCGGAGCACGTTCTGCCGGTGGCCATCTTGGGGCCTAGGCTTCGGCGCCTGCACCTTCGGTCCTTCCTCCGGCCCCCTTTCCAGAGGTCCAGATTGCGGCGAGCTGTGAGGATGGAGGCCCCCTGTCCTCCGGCTGCTGCTGTTGGACCCGCAGCAGAGTTACCAGGGGTGAAAGCGGACCGGCGGCAGCTGATCTGCCCACCCCCCACAAGAACTTTAGGGGTGATGCTGGAGGCTTGCCTGGCGCTGATGCCCCGGGACGATGAGAGCCCGATCACGCGTGGCATGTGGCGTACGCTCATGGAGGTGCTGGGGACCGAACGGAAGACAGCGGTGGAGGACGCGGCGTCACCGGTGGCTGAACCCTCAGCTTGCGTGGTGGAGGAAGTCTCCGGGTCGGAGGCTGTGTTCCCGCAACGAGAAGGTGAAGTGGAGTCTACCCTGGAGGACGAGACTGGGGTGGACATACTCACCGAGGATGTGGTGGATTTGGAGGACGCGGTGGTGGTCAGAGGCAGGGAACCGGGAAGCCTTGGAGAAGAACGGATGCTGATCCCCCCTGTGTGCAGTGGTGATGTCTGATCCGGGTGTCGAGGTGCCTCAATGTGTTGTGAAGAAGCGGCTGGGGGCTGGGGAACACCATCCTAGGGGGCTGCGGCGCGTGTCTTGGTCCCGCAGCGTGGTCCTGATCCCGGCTGCAAACCCCCGGGGGCTATCTGTCCGGTCCCTCCGAAGAGGGCTCGTTCTTGCTGATGCTATCTACGGCTTTCTGTCCCTGGTTTCTTGTGTTGAGTTTGGGTTTGCTGACAGGCCGGGCTTGCCATGTTTCTCCCTGCCTGTTGCACAAATATTACCTTTTCGGGACGCTGGCTGAGAACTCACCTGTGGCCTCCTCGTGCGATACCTTCATTTGTTGACGATCTCCCCCGCTTTAGCCCTTTATGCCTTTCTGATGTCCCTCGGCACACGTTTAGGATGATACTGATGACTTTTGCTTGCTTATTTTTGGTCTTTTTGCAGAGACTATTTTATTATTATTATTTTTCTCTTTACCCTTCCCCCATTAAGCTGGATGTTTTTTGCTGTCTCACCATTTTGTTTATCGTTTTTAATTTTTCTTATTATGCACTGTCTTTCTGCTGACAAGTTTAAACCCTGCGTGTGACATTTTAGACTTTTTATTGGCTGGTCTGCCTTTTGATGTTAATTATTATTTCTTTGTGGTGTTTACAGGTTTTCTCGGGGTTTGGACCCCAGAATGCCTGGGCCTTGTGCCTTACACCCCCTTGGCCTCCCGTGGTCCCTTGGACTAACGGGACGATACCAAGGTCGGCACAGTATTGGCCTTTGCCACTACCCCTTGTTTGTTTACCCTTTCCTCCCCCATTGTACTCGATGTCTACAGCGGACTATTTGTTTGCCTATTTGTTGATTTGTTTTTTCTTCTTTTTCCCCATGATGAGCTATTGTTGCGGACACTATATGGCCCTGCGAGGCCCTTTCTCTTTGACTGTACGCTGACACATTTACCAAATAAAAATTTTGAATATAAAAAAAAAAGGTGTTCTAAAAATAAAAAAATAAAAATGGATCTAGAGGCGCTGGATGCGCTGTTAGACAATCCATACTGGAGAGTTCGCCGGCTGAAACAAAAACAGCAGAAAAATCAATAAATAAAAAGACTTTTTGCTGGAAATGAATACAAGGATTAAAACAAAATATAAACTTTTCTACATTGAACCCCATGACAGGTTTAAGAAAAGGTTAATCCTATAGGTTTCAATGTAGAAATTCGCCTGTTTTTAAACCTGACAAACTAGTAAAACTCCGCAAAACAGGGCATTTTTTAAGGCTGATGTCAGACGAACGCAGTGATCACGTCCGTTTTGCCGCACAGTTTAACGTCCGTTGTAGCATAGAATCATGATCAGTAGAGACCCACACACTAAGTGCGTCCGCACCGAACTGCGCACGCACAACGCACGTGGCAAACAGACGCAAGTTAGGCAAGAACGTAAACCCGCTAGCATGGACACGCAGAGTGCGCCACGTCCGCGTAGCGTTCTGTGTGACTGATGAGATGTCAGACGCAGCGCATTTGCAACGTCCAGCACCTTGACGCACACAATGGCTTTTCATATCCTTTTCAAATGTTTATCATTTTTCATATTACATTTTATTTCCCACAGGTACCTTTTTTTTTTTTCTACGTTTGTCAAGAAAAGCGGACCGTGTGGTGTCTGCAGTATCTTCCGTCAGTACGTCTGTACGAATGGCGCTATTTGCTTTAAGGTACCAAAGATCCCGTGATAATAATAACAGATCATAAGAATCTTATTTACATGGGAGACACGAAATGTTTGAATTCCAGGCAGGCTCGGTGGTCCTTGTTCCTGTCCAGTTTCAATATCTTGCTGACTTATCGTCCTGGTTCAAAAAACACGAAATCTGATGCTTTGTCCAGGCAACTCGAGTCATATGAACAGCATACGATCGATCATAGTCGATATAGACCTACATAAAACCAAAAAAGGGGACCTGCCTATAAAAATTGGATCTGCCTAGAAAAATAAAATGGGGACCTGCCTATAAAAAAAAACAGGACCTGCCTAGATTAAAAAAAAGGGGACATGCCTATAAAAAAACGGGACTTTCATAAAAACAAAAATGGGGACCTGCATAAAAACAAAAAGGGACCTGCCTATAAAAACAGGACCTGCCTAGAAACAAAAAGGGAGACCTGCGTAGATTAAAAAAAAGGGGACATGCCTGGAAATACAACAGGGGAACCTGTGTAAAAACAAAAATGGGGGACCTGCGTAAAAAGAATGGAGGGGGCCATGGGGGGGGGTGTAATGAAGAATGGGATTTCCCAGGCTGTGTCAAAAAGGCTGTGGAGCTCTGTGATACGCTCATACATGCTGCACATTACTGTGAGTTTTATTGCTGTGGAGCTCTGTGATACGCTCATACATGCTGCACATTACTGTGAGTTTTATTGCTGTGGAGCTCTGTGATACGCTCATACACACCGCAGAGTACTGTGAGTTTTATTGCTGTGGAGCTCTGTAATGTACAGTATCTTTTAAAGTGATCGTCAGTTTCCCTCGTTTGCCGCAGGCACTTTCTGTGCCGTGGTGTAGGCTTCGCTGCAATGAGTGGGTGATGGCTGCTGTGGCAGAGCGCTGGCCATCTGTAAATCTGGAGGGGGCACAATGGAATCCCCAATTCGCTGCTGGGTCAAATGGATATTTATTTTTTTTTACACAATTTTCAAAAAGATTATTTTAATGAGTTAAATTAATTCTTTAGTACAATAATGTACATGTGAATGTCGCGTTGTATGGGTGGGATTTTGTGTGGGTGCGGCACAAGGGGGCCCCATGGTCTCCAGTTGCCCAGGGCCCAATTAGTTGTCAGTCTGCCCACTGCCTTCAGCTATTGAGCAGGTGCCAATGTTTGTGCAAAATATTGTGAGACTTCATGGGGTTCCCCTGGGAATAGTATCCGACAGAGGAACCCAGTTTGGTTCTCGTTTCTGTGACAACCTCGGTATCACGTTGAGTTTCTCCTCAGCTTATCACCCACAGACAAATGGGGCTGCAGAAAGAGCCAACCAGAGTGTCGAACAATACTTGCAGTGTTTTGTGTCCGAAAAGCAAAGTGAATGGGCAGACCTGTTACCCTGGGCTGAGGTTCCACTGAACAACTCATTGAGTGAAACCACAGGTCACTCACCATTCCATACAGTTTATGTGTCATGGGGGTCCCGGGCAGATGCCAGGGAAGGTTCAAGGCCCTTCATTGCGCATATATTTGAGCCCTTGAGGCAGGTTTGTGGTTTGTCTCATAATGTTTAATCCAGCACACACTAACATAGACAGAAACAGAGCTAGAGGTGATAGTGCAGGTGATGGGAACAAGAGGAAGCCCTGCACTGGGTATAATCTCTCACTCTAAATACAGATTCAGGGCAAGGGTAGACAGAATGAGAATAGAATACACAGTAATTCTCAACAGGACTGAGACTTGAATGAATTCAACAGAGTGCAGGGCAGAACTCGTTGGTACCTGAAAAATACTGTGAACAGGACTGCTGATCCTAGCACTCCCTCCAGGGAGATCAGACAACAAGAGAACACTAGATATTTCTCAGTAGCTATTGATTTTGTGACCAAAAGATCTACTGAGCAAATGTACATTATTTTATTTATTTATTTATTTTATTTATTTATAAAGCATTTTACCAGGAAGGATACATTGAGATTTCTCTCGTTTTCAAGTATGTCCTGGGGAACATTAACTAAACACATACAAGAGAGTGGTCCAAAAACATAAACCAGGTCATACACGAGAAATCCAGACAGAATATCTTTAGGGGACAGACGTGAGAGTAATCCGAGGGCCAGAACCAGAAGTCATACACGAGAAGACAGGAATACAATATATTATCAGGAACAGTGAGTAATATATCAAGAACAGGGAGCAGGAACTTAATAGGTGTAACCTATCCAGACCCCGGGAGCAAGAGACTTACTGGGCCTATATATAGGGCTGAGAAGGTCATGTGACCGCAGCCCAACCAGCCCAAAAGATGGTCTGTAGAGCTTGAAAACCAAAAAAACATGAATCCCTGCTACAACCAGCAGGGGGCAGGGCCAAGATGTGACATGGTTATGATCCTCCCAAGCTTCCCTTTGTATTCCAAGGTACTGTGTTGCCAGCCTTGGACGAGCATCTGAATAACCTGCAAGAGACATGGGAGAGGGTTAAGGAAATCATGGAGGCCAATATTCAAAAGCAAAAAATAAAAGCTGACAAGACGCAGAGGTCCTGCACCGGTGTATACAGTTGGGGACAAGATATGGCTGTCAACTAGAAACATCAATTTGTTGGTGCCGTCCATAAAGATGGCTCCCAGGTTTATTAGTCCTTATAAAGTAATAAGACGTATCAATCCTGTTTCCTATGCCGTAGATTTACCCCCATATCTACAAATACATAACGTTTTTAATGTAAGTCTCTTGAAACCTCTTATCTGTAATAGGTATACCAGAGTCACTGCTCCGCCGCCGCCGATCAAATCCCATGGTGAGGAGGAGTATGAGGTTCGTGCCATCTTGAGGTCCCCTGTGGTCCGTGATGTCCTTCAATACCTGGTAGATTGGGAGGGTTATGTGCCTGAGGATCGTTCCTGGCTACCAGCCACCGAAATCCATGCGCCTCGTCTGGTTCGCCAATTCCATGCGGCCCATCCTTCAGCGCCTGGAGGTCGTTCTGAGTCTGACCATCGGGAGGGGGTGGTTCTGTTACATCCTCAGCCCTGCTATGCTGCCTGGGGGGATCTGGGCAAGGTTCTGTGCCAAGAGCTGGCCAAGTGCCAGCACCAGGTAATGGCCTAGCGGCGTCCGAGGGGGCGGGGCCTGGCATGATCACGAGGAGCCGCCGGGTTTAAAACAGGGCACGAGGAGTTGCCTCGTCGCCCTGATGTGGAGTTCTGTTCCTGCATCACTAAGTTGATTCTTATTGTTGATTTCTGTTGCCGACCCATTTCTGGATCCGATATTGTACGATTATACGATATTGACCCGGCTTGTATTTGACCATTCTGTTGCTGCTCGATTTTCGATTACTAGTGTTGTGCTTTGGTGGTTTAACCCCATGTTTGCTGCTGGGGTTTTCCCTTGTTACTGGGGTTTTGTCCCTTCTCGTTTTGGGGTATCGTCTGTGGCCTCATTAGGCTACTATACCCAACCATGGGCTCATGTTTCTTTGCCACAACCTTATTAGTGATGAGCCGAACACCCCTGTGTTCGGTTCGCATTCAAACTCGAACAATTTCGAGAGTTCGAACTCGAACCGAACTCAATGCAAGTCAATGGTAGTCAAAAGTTTGGTTTTTAGAGTGCCCTCCAAGAGGGCATATATGCAAGATATTTGCCATAAAAGGTGTATGGGGGTCCGGGTAGTGCCCTGGGGGACAGGAAACAAGGACAAAAAGTAAAAAAAAAAAGTTTTTAAAGGGACAGTGAATTTTACATGAAATAAGGGTTAAAAATAAAAATGAAAAATTCCTTCAAATATCGTGCCTAGGAGGTCCCCATAACCTGCCCGTGAAGTGGCGGATTTCTAGGATGTACAGTTGTGTTCAAAATTATTCAACCCCCAATGCTGTAAAGGGTTTTAGGGAATTTAGTGTACATTTGTAATTGTATTCAGAATGAAATCCTACAAGGACTTTTTAAAGAACCATATGCAACTAAAATGACATCAATTGGTTTTGTAATACAGTAGTAA
Organism: Leptobrachium leishanense; assembly: GCA_009667805.1. Taxonomy (NCBI): domain Eukaryota; kingdom Metazoa; phylum Chordata; class Amphibia; order Anura; family Megophryidae; genus Leptobrachium; species Leptobrachium leishanense. Next base: position 173,440,531 of record CM019068.1, read on the forward strand.
ATGTTTCTTTTGTGAATTCTTCATTGACACAATTATTCAACCCCTTAAAGACTACCACTCTGAAGAACAGAGGTTCATTCAAGTGTTTTCAATCAGGTATTGAAAACACCTGTGGATGTCACAGAGCAGCAATAAAGCATAATAAGCACCAATTAGGCAGCTTTAAAATGACTGTGATACTCAGCTCCTTCTAGACATTTACTGGTGTGGTTACAAACATGGTGAAGTCAAGAGAATGGTCCAGGAAGACAAGAGAAGAGGTGATTACTCTTCACAGGAAAGGCAATGGCTATAAGAAGATTGCAAAGATGTTAAACATACCAAGAGAGACCATAGGAAGCATCATTCGCAAATTCAAGGCAAAGGGCACTGTTGAAATGCTACCTGGTCGTGGCAGAAAGAAGATGCTGACTTAGACTGCTGTGCGCTACCTGAAGCGTAGAGTGGAGAAAAGTCCCCGTGTGACTGCTGAGGAACTGAGAAAAGATTTGTCAGATCTGGGTACTGAAATTTCAGCTCAGACAATACGGCGCACACTGCGTAATGAAGGCCTCCATGCCAGAACTCCCAGGCGCACCCCCTTGCTGTCTCCAAAGAATAAGAAGAGTCGACTGCAGTATGCCAAAAGTCATGTGGACAAACCACAGAAGTTTTGGGATAGTGTTCTGTGGACTGATGAAACAAAATTAGAACTGTTTGGGCCCATGGATCAATGCTATGTTTGGAAGAGGAAGAACAAGGCCTATGAAGAAAAGGACACCTTGCCTACTGTGAAGCATGGCGGGGGGTCAATCATGCTTTGGGGCTGTTTTGCTTCTGCAGGTACAGGGAAGCTTCAGCGTGTGCAAGGTACCATGAGTTCTCTTCAGTACCAGGAGACATTGGATGACAATGTGATGCAGTCTGTCACAAACCTGAGGCTTGGGAGACGTTGGACCTTTCAACAGGACAATGATCCCAAGCATACCTCCAAGTCCACTAGAGCATGGTTGCAGATTAAAGGCTGTAACATTTTGGAGTGGCCATCGCAGTCATCTGACTTAAATCCGATTGAGAACCTCTGGTGGGACTTAAAGAAAGCAGTTGCAGTGCGCAAGCCTAAGAATGTGACTGAACTGGGGCTTTTGCCCATGACGAATGGGCGAAGATACCCGTAGATCGCTGCAAGACACTTGTGTCAAGCTATGCTTCACGTTTAAAAGCTGTTATAACTGTAAAAGGATGTTGTACTAAGTACTAAGATTGAATGTCACTTGGGGGTTGAATAAAACTGATAATGATGTGAGCACAGAAAAGACATTTGTGGTTATTTCATTATAAATGTTATGTTATATTTGTCTGACCTACACGTGCCTCTTTGATTTAATTGTAAGCAAGATGACTGAATGATCAAAATCAATGTCAAACTGGCCAAAACACTCCATTTCAGTGGGGTTGAATAATTTTGAACACAACTGTATAGAAACATTTAAAACCAAAAAAATCACATTATTTTCAAATGACAGTAAACGGTTTTCCTTTAATCTATTCATAAACAACTGCTTGGGGCGGCAGCCTGTATGAAAAGACATTTTATGACGCGCAGAACAAGTTTAGTGATTTTTTTGACTAAATTATGGTGAAACTTATGCAGGCTTTGGATGAAAGTAACAATAGGTGCTTTAAAATTGGGCCTTTAGTATCAGTAACAGTGCCGTCACACCGTAACCCCTCTGTGGTATTGTGAAACAGTGCAGGGTTGGACCCTGCGTTCCAAAAAATTAAAATTATATAGATCAGGGACAGGCGTCAGTGCACCCAAATATTGTGCCTTTCATGGCAGCAAGTGCCTTCACACCGTAACCCTTTTGTGGTATTGTGGAAGAGTGCAGGTTTGGACCCTGTGGTCCAAAAAATTCAAAAGATATGAATCTGGTAAAGGCGTCAGTGCACCCAAATATTGTGCCTTTGGTGCCAGGCCTGCAAGTGCCATTATACTGTAACCCCAATGTGGTATTGTGGAAGAGTGCAGGGGTGGACAATGCGGTCCTATATTAAAAAGATCTGAATCTGGTAAAGGCGTCAGTGCACCCAAATATTGTGCCTTTGGTGGCAGCAAGTGCCTTCACACCGTAACCCCTTTGTGGTATTGTGGAAGAGTTCAGTGGTGGAGGTTTTGTGAGCGCAGAAGACATCCCCGATCTATTCCGTTACGTCAGCATCAGGGGATTGATAGCTGCTGATCCAGGACCGATTCATTTTTATAAATGTCAGCCGGTCTACAGAGTCGGTGGACAGACGCACTCTTTTGTCTGTGACAAAACCTCCAGCGGCACTGAACGTCCTTTCAGTAAGCACACTGGATGAAGGGCAACCTAGTAGCTGCATAGCATATTGGCTAAGTTCTGGCCAGTGATCCAATCTCAACACCCAGTAAGCCAGTGGATCATCTGCTGGAAAGGTATCCAGGTCTGCCCTTGCCCCTAGGTAGTCCTGCACCATACGGTGAAGACGCTGGCAATGGGTGCCTACATTTGACGTCCCTGGGCGTCGTGGACTAAAAAAATTTAAAAAGGCATAAGTCAAGGCCTTCACCACTATTCCTCTAATCATCCGCAGCCTCAGAAGCATCTGTGTCATCACTTGGTAACCTACCAGTGCCTGGAAAGGTGTTACACAAGTGTCGCTTTAGAGCTTCTTCAAGTTTTTTCATCCTGTGCTCCCTCTGTGCGGGCAGGATGAGCTCTGCAACTTTACCCTTGTATCGTGGATGAAGAAGGGTTGCCAACCAGTAACGATCCCTCTCCTTGATAGCACAAATCCTGGGGTCCTTTAGCAGGCTTTGCATAATAAGGGAGCCCATGCAGCGTAGGTTGGACGTGGCATTAGCTTCAGAGTGTTCCTGGTCGCTGAGGATGACCGTATCATGCACTACCTCCTCTCAGCCACGTACTAGTCCTTGGGTTTATGGGGACACAAAACCCTCCCTTGAGGAATCCCCACCTTCAATGCCCCCGGAACTTAAATATTCCTCCTCCTCATCCTCCTCCTGTCTGATCTGAGGACCCGCAGGAATGCTGTCGGCATAAAGACTGTGGCCTTGAGAGCTAGGGAAGGCCTCCTCTTCCTCCCGCTGCTTTGCCTCTAGAGCCACATCTATAATTCCAAGCAGAGTGTGCTCCAGCAGGAACACTAAAGGAATTGGGTCACTGATGCATGCACTGTCCCTGCTCACCATCCTCATTGCCTCCTCAAATGGTGACATAGAAACATAGAAAAAAAGTACAGTGCATGCATCCTTGATCATCAGCCACTGCGGGGGGGGGACAAGTTGACCTGAACCTGTCCTTGTGCCATACTCACACAGTTACTCGTTGATGGCCCTCTGCTGCTTGTGCAGACGCTGCAGCATTGCTAATGTCGAGTTCCACTTGGTGGGCATGTCACAGATCAGACGGTTTGTGGGAAGGTGGAATTCTCTTTGAATTACTGCCAGGCGAACACTTGCTGGGAATGACTGTCTGAAGTGGCTGCAGACTTTTTTGGCCTGGCTGAGAAGCTCTGCCAGTCCTGGGTACCTGGTTAGGAAATGCTGTACCACCAGATTTAGGACGTGTGCTAGGCATGGTACATGCGTCAACTTACCCAGGCGTAGGGCGGAGAGAAGGTTGCTGCCATTATCACAGACGACCATTCCCAGCTGAAGCTGGCATGGTGTTAACATCTCTGCACCTGCAGAGCTGACAGAATTTCTGGCCCGGTGTGGCTCCTGTCCCCTAAACAAACCAACTCAAGCACAGTATGGCATCTTTTTGCTTGAGCCATTTCGCAGCCCCTGTCACGCGTCACTTTAACTGCCACTTTGCCAGAGGAGGAGGAGGAGGAGGAAGAGGGAGAGGTGGTGGTGGAGCAGACAGACCTCATACAAGCAGCTTTCTGGAGGCGTGGTGGATGAACAAGCTCCAGCACAGAGCCCCGGCTTGGATCCCTCCCAGCTGCAATCAGAGTTACCCAGTGTGCTGTGAAGGAATTGTAATGGCCCTGTCCATGCTTGCTGGACCACGTGTCTAAAGTCACATGCACCTTGCTGCTGACTGCCTTTCCCAAAGACTTCATAACATTGTGTTCCACGTACTGGTATAGTGCTGGAATGGCCTTCCGTGAAAAGTAATGGCATTTTGGAACCTGTCAGTATGGTACAGCACATTCAGCAAATTCACGGAAGGAAGCAGAGTCCATCAGCTGGAAAGGCAGCAGCTGCAATGCGAGTAATTTTGCTAAACTGGCATTTAGACGCTGTGCTTGGGGATGGTTGGGACTATATTTTTTATTACGCTGCAGCAGCTGGGGCAACGTAATCTGACTGCGTAAATCTTCAGCTGATGGGATGCTGTAACATTGTGAGGAAGGACCTGGTACATCCATTACTGTAGCATCATCCCTGTCAGTGGAGGTTGGGGTCAATGACATGACAGGACATATAGTGGGGGTAGAGACAGGTGAGGAGGACCTACGCAAAGTTTTGCGCCAACGGGATGCGTGGCAGGTGGTCATATGTCACCTCAAGCACGTGGTACCCAAGCGGCCAGTGAATTTCCCACGCTTGAGCCTCATCTGACATAGATTACAAATAGCAACGGTGGGGTCTGCTGCACATTTCTTAAAGACCTCCCAGACAGCCGAGTTCCTGGATTTGTGCTTTGAGACAACAGCGCTCTGCACCTGAGCAGCTCTGACATCTGATGCATTGGACTGGCTAGTGCTACGGTTGGTCATAGAGGATGTTGTGCCTCATGTGCCTTGTTGTGCCTCCTCCTCCTCCTCACTTGACTCCCACCATCTCTCTCCCTCTCCTTAGCTGAAAAGCAGCAGGAGGGGCCTGGAGCTGCTCAGTAGAGCAGCCTTTGGTTACATTGGTTAGGTACTCACTCTATAAAGAGGTGCCTTGAAGGGGCGAGTGAGCTTATGTTGCAATGGCCATTGAAACAAACTAAAACCTCATAGTGTTTTGTTGTACATGGAATACATAGAAACGAGCGCAGATGACACCATTTTTCTCTTGTTATGTTTTATACATTAACTGGGCTGTTACTCCTGGCTGCTGCTCCGGTGAGTATGGGCGCAACGCTGCTGCTCCGGTGAGTATGGGCGCGACGCCATTTTTTCTGTATGTATGTAAAGCACTACAAGCCTGGCTGGCAGAGGACTCAGAGGATGAGGATGGCCTGGTTAGCCAATCCACCAAATCCTCTGTATGTTGCTGCTGCTTAAGACGGCCAGCACCAGTTAGAAAGGAAAAGCGTGCCCCTGCAGAGGATGCACCACGTCCACCACGACCAGAGGCACAGCCTCCCGACACAGAGGCTGCTTGCCCTCTTATCTATGCCTGGGAGCGTCTGCCTGTCCTTTTTTTTTTCTTTCTGACATGGTGAGTGATATATAGATTAAATATATACAGAACTCTGATTCAACTCTGTTATAAAAATTGGAGATATGCTGCAGAACTCTAATTCAACTCTGGTATAAAGATTAAAGATTTCCAGAACTCTGGTATAACTCAGCGAGACACCCTGATAGCTGGCAGCCAGTGACAAGACACAGATTACAATTCCCAGAAACCTCCTATAAATCAGTGAGACCCTCTGATGGGTGACAGTGACAAGACACAGATTACCACAATTCCCAGATATTTTGTAGAAATTACTGACCCCCCAAAATACTTGGTGGCAACCAGTGAGAACACACGGATTATAACAATTCCCAAATATTTTGTAGAAATTACTGACCCCCCCAAATTACTGGGTGGCCGCCAATGAGAACACACGAATTATAACAATTCCCAAATATTTTGTAGAAATTAGTGACCCCCAAAATAGTTGCTGGGAGTGAGAGCACACAAATTTGAACAATTCCCAAATATTTTGTAGAAATTACTGACCCACCAAAATACTGGGTGGCAGCCAGTGAGAACACACGGATTTTAACAATTCCCAAATATTTTGTAGAAGTTACTGACCCCCCAAAATACTGGGCGGCAGTGAGTGAGAACACACAGATTATAACAATTCCCAAATATTTTGTAGAAATTACTGACCCCCCAAAATACTTGGTGGCAGTCAGTGAGAACACACGGATTATAACAATTTCCCAAATATTTTGTAGAAATTACTGACCCCCAAAATACTGGGTGGCAGTGAGTGAGAACACACAGATTATAACAATTCCCAAATATTTTGTAGAAATTACTGACCCCCAAAATACTTGGTGGCAGCCAGTGAGAACACACAGATTAGAACAATTCCCAGATATTTTGTAGAAATGAAACCCCCCCAGTAGCTGGTGGCAGACTGGCAGTGAGAACACACACTAACACAACAACAATCTCCTCTCAAACACGTGCAGAAGCGCTGTGTGAAGCCTTATATAGTGTGCTGCGGGACTTAGCTCTGTGAGCCGTGGTTGGGCAAAATTTGCCCAATCAGGACTCTGAGCCGTGATTGGCACAGTCTTGAACCTGTCTTGCACCTGACCTGTGGTCAGGTGCAAGGCTGTAGTCAATTACAAGCTTCACGCCAGTGGAAAAGTGCATTGTGGTCCATTGTGGGCGAACATGCGGCGAACACGCGTAAATGTTCGTAGTTCGCGAACATGCGAACAGGCGATGTTCGATGCGAACTCCGAACCGAACAGCTCATCCCTAATGGAGATGAGTCTGCATGCCCAATCCAAAATCCCAAGTGGGACTGTACCCATGTCATTACCCCCCAAATGGATAAACACAATATGAGGCACCGGCCCCATCCGCAAACTTCTCACCACGACGGACAAGAAACCATCCCACGGAGACCACCTCCACCCAAAAGCCCAAGTGGCCCACCTAGGCTCCTATTTATTTAAGTCACAAATTCCTCTTTATTTTTTGAACACTTAGTAAGTATATGCCCACACAAAACACAATCGGGAGCCCCCCAAACTGAAAGAACCTCAAAAGCAAGAGGCCACCAATATTATACGTTATTTATATAGCACCAGCATATTTCACAGCACTGAACAATGGGCACAATATAGACATGGTTACAATACCTTGAGACTAAACATTTTTTTATTCTATCATGAATACATTTATTTAGTACTATTCTGTTATATTGTGTCCAGTAAAAGAGTATATATGCTTAAATCAGGTTTATATATGTTGAGTATTCTTGCTGCAATTTTGAACCTTTTATGTATATGCTGAGGTCCAAAGCGATAACATAGGCAGTCTCCGGGCTGTCTCAATCTCCTTCCATTGATTTAACCCTGTGGTTTATCCCCGTACTTGGTCAAACCAGAAAGTATATTTTTCACCATTTTAGAGATTGGATTAACACAGATTTGTTTCCTCGACTTCATTGTAACAATAATGTCCACTTTATCGCATATAGAGCCAGGTGGGAATACTTCAAATCTCGTAATCGACTTGGGATCCAGTCCATTTACAAGACGTCCGTTGCATCTGCATCTCTGTTTTCCGAATATGGACATCCCTGGTACTGCAATGTAACGATCATCAGGTATGGCCCTCACCGACCAGGTCGCATCCGGGGCCTCCCCTCCCGGGTCTCATCCAGCTTGTCATACCGCCGACGAACCACTCCAAGGCCGCACATCAGCAGGCATCTCTCGACCTCTACCCCAGGGCAAGGGAAGCTTCCTCCTTCCTGCCGTTGAGGGCGCGCATCAGATGCATCCATTCCGCGCGCACCCCTGCCAAATCCACCGCCGGGTCAGCAGTCGTGTTCAGAGGACGGGGGCACCCAATCCTCCAAGCCCGCGCCCGCCAGTTCCTCGGGCAGAGCCATTTCACAGGGGGAGGAAAAGGAAGCGATGGATAGCCCATAGCGAAGCGAGGTAACAGGCCTCAAAATGGCTGCCGGGTCAGTTCTCCCTTCGGGAAGCAAGTCCCCAAATCCCGCTGGGCCCTGGAGGGGGGGACCCCGCGGCTCCAGGGCACTCCACCCGATGGCCAGCCGCGCAGGGACTTCCCAAGGTTCAATTCAAGCAGGGATTCATGTCAGAAATCTCCTCTGACAGCAGCTGGAGATGGAGCTCAGCACAGACACGCCTCTTCCCCCACGCGGCCGGCCACATCCTCCGAGACTGAACAACATTTGATTAACCAGTACAGGAGGAAATGAGGGCCCTATTCCTGTGGGAATTTACAATCTAGAAGGGTTGGGCTTGGGGTGAAAACAGGAGGAGAGGACTGCAAGGTGTGAGTGATGGACGGTTGGAAAGAGGAGGAAGGGCTACAAGGTGAGAGTGATGGACTGGTTGGAAACAGGAGGAGAGGACTGCAAGGTGAGAGTGATGGGCTGCAAGGTGAGAATGATGGACTGCAAGCTGAGAGTGATGGACTGGTTGGGGCAGAGAGGTGTATTAGTGAGTCGGGTGGTCGGCATCCCTAAATAGGAATGTCTTAAGTGAGCGTTTTGAAGGAACCGAAATTAGGGGAAAGTCTGACCATATGAGGAAGAGTTCTAGAGAATGGGGGCTGCGCATGAGAAATTCTACAGTCTATCATGGGAAGAGTGATGCGGGAAGAAGCTAGGTGCAGGTCACTGTTTGATCTTAGGGAGCGAGCTGGGGTGTATTTGGTGATTAGTGAGGACAGGTAGTGGGAGATGAGTTAGTGAGAGCTTTGTAGGTCAGGGTAAGGATTTTAAATTTAATTCTGCAGTGGATGGGGAGCCAGTGAAGGGACTCGCAGAGAGGAGCGGCAGAGACAGAGTGGCGGGTGAGGTGGATGAGCCTGGCAGAGGCTTTCAGAATGGATTGTAGGGGGGAGAGGCGGGAGAGAGGGAGGCCAACTAGAAGTCAAGTCTAGAGATTACAAGGGCGTGGACGAGTTGCTTTGTATTGTCAGCGGTAAGAAACGGCCACATTTTTGAAATCTTACGCAACTGGTAGCGGCAGGAGGAAAGTGACTGGATGTGGGGATAAAGGAAAGAGCAGAGTCAAGTGTAACTCCAACAGCGAACCTGACTTGATGGGGAGATAGTGATACCTTCAACCATGACAGAGAAGACAGGAGGCATTAGAGGGAGGAATTAGTAGAAGCTCATTCTTGGACATTTTAATCTGTACGTCAGGGCTCGACAAACCCAGGGCGCAAGGTCGCCATGGTGACAAGAAATTCTGTCCTGGTGCACCCAGGTTTGTCAGGCTCCTCTGACCGCACAGGCAAGGAGCAGGGATTGCTGCCGTCCGGTGTTCCATCGAGTAAAGCCTGTGGTCGGACGGAACACCAGCCCCCTCTGATGACATCAGAGCAGGGAGACAGAACAGACTGGATGTGAGGATGTCACGGGGATTCTCTCCCCAGCGCTAACGACGCTCTTGTCACATCCAGTCTGTTCTGCCCATGCTCACCTCCCACTGGTCATCCTCCATCTCCTGCTACTCGACCCCCGGCAGTGACAGAGTCCTCCATTGTGGCCTCGATCTGAAAGGAATGAGACCTATAATGTGAAGGGTTACAACCCTCCCCCCACCAACCCAGCCTTGAACAGGCCAACAAACTCAGTGGAAAAGCAGCATCCCGATGGCACAAAAAGGGGGCCTCCTGACACCTGGCAAGCCACATCCCCCAGCACCTCATACAAAAGACAATGCCGCCCTCTCCTAAACTGATCCATCTTCGATTCACGCAGCCACAAAGACATTCAATCAACCTCCACCGACATTGTCCCAACCCAAACTGCCTGGCACCAATTTACCCAGGCTAATCAACTTGCATATGCACATCACCCTAAAATAATGCAAGCATGAAAGCTGCCTGAAACTAAGCCACCTCGTAACTATCCTTACAGATCTCTCCCAGAAACCTCCACAAGTCCCTCAGCACCTGGACCGACACTGGCCACCTCCCATCCACCTGAGAATGACCCCTCCAAAACCCCTTAACTATCTGCCACACAACAAAATCTTTAGTCACATCCTCCCAACCCTTCCACTTAAAAAGAAAGGCCAGAGCAAAAAGACTGCTAACGCATCCGTGGCGAAAACCTCGATTCCACCATCCGCAACACAAACCAATGCACCATATCCCGTAGCTCTGCCCCAGAAGCCATGCCTCCATATCAACGCAGCATTTCCTCCCATTCCGCCAAACACCAGAATAAAACCGCCAAGTAGAAACGGTAAGGGTCAACCTCACCCAGTGGCCAAACTCTATTTCCCGAAACTCCACAGAAAATTTGGACAATGATACCCGTCTGCATCTGGCACCACTGAGAACCAATCCCACTGAAAGTGAGACAGTCAGCACAGAGTTATGCAGACCCGTAACATGGCGTGCCCAACAAAACAAATATATTCCATTGCAGACACCGCAGCACAAAGTGCAGCATCAACCTCACCACAGGTTTGGTCAGGGGAAACGGCTCCAAACTGTCAAATTGCGTTGCAAGGAAGAGCCCTCCCACGACCGTGGCCAACGAGCAGCACCCCACTGCCCCTGAATTAAATGCCAAAACTGACACTCGCAGATGCGTCTGTAAAAAAAGAAACTCCAAGGCGGACCCAAAAACTCAGGCGACGGACAAAGAGCCACTCCGTCAAAAAAGAAAATCCTCCCTCATCCACCTGGAGACCTGAATAAAATGATGCCCGTTGTAACCCATACTAGACCCCTCAAGAACACCCACCTGGTTTAGCCAACCAGCAGCCCTACCAGCCGCCCAACTAGCCCAACCGCCAAAATCCAAAATCGCCCAACTAGCCACACAGACGACAGCCGAGGCATCTTTCCCGAATGCACACACCCCTAATGACACCCAAACTGAATACCCGTACTTCTTGAGCCTGTGCCAAAGGCTCCCCACTGAACCACCCACCCTCGGCCTAGCAGAGCCAGCTGCAAACATATCCTCACCTGAGTCCATTCCATCCACCACACTACCCTTGGAGTCAGAATACAGTCCCACCAGAGAAACCCTACCAAAGAAAAACCTGTATCTCCCATTCCCCCAACACCCGCCCCGAGCCAAGGGACCCAGCATGTAACAAAGCTAACCCCCTAACCAAATCCAATCCGTCCCCTCCCAAACAGCTCAACCCAAATCCACCCCCAAAAACAATAGCCCCAGAACCAACCTGCAACTCCAAACCACAAATGGCCCAAATCCTTAGTCCCCACTTCTTGACCCAGAAACCCAAACCCCCGCTGGAGTGCTCACAGACCTTAGACCAGCCGATCTGATACCAACAGGTACAGCCATCAACCTTTTGAAACCAGCCTGTCTTTCCCTTCCGAACTGCCAAAACGGGTCCCAGACTCGCCACATAGGACAACCTTTTCAGGCCAGCTGAGCTGTCAAGATCACCACCGGTGCTGCCCCTGCATCCACTGTAGCCTCCACTCCTGCAGTCCCAGCCACCGGAGCATCTGCTCCTACAACCACCACTGCCGCCAGATCCACTGAAGTCCCTATTTGGGCCACCGCCCACTCCATGCTATTACTAAGTGCAGCCTCCCGCACACATGCAAGCAGATGATCCAGTCCCTCCTACTCCCAATTGTGGCCCTCAGCCCCCTCCCCCCGCTGTGGTTTTGGACATATTGGGACATCGACACAATTCTAACATCTTTGGCTCTATACACCACCACAATGAAGTTGGAATGAAACAAACACAATGTGCTTTAACTGCAGACTGTCAGCTTTAATTTGAGGGTATGTACACCCAACTCATGTGAACGGTGTAGGACTTACAGCAGTTTGCAGATGTGCCTCCCACTTGTTAAGGGACCAAAGCTAATGGGACAGAATAATAATCATAAATCAAACTTTCCCTTCTTAATACTTGGTTGCAAATCCTTTGCAGTCAATCACAGCCTGAAGTCTGGAACGCATAGACATCACCAGACGCTGGGTTTCATCCCTGGTGATGCTCTGCCAGGCCTCTACTGCAACGGTCTTCAGTTCCTGCTTGTTCTTGGGCATTTTCCCTTCAGTTCTGTCTTCAGCAAGTGAAATGCATGCTCAATGGGATTCAGGTCAGGTGATTGACTTTTATCCTATTTGCCAGTTTATGTATTTTACTCCTTTCCCTCCATTTCTTTGTTTAATTTTGTGCTTTTTTTTATCCTGTCTGGTCTGTTTCTCCATTGTAAATTCCTTCATGCAATGGTCTTCTCTGTAACCTCTGTATTTTCTTTCCCACAATCCCATTCACCTCCATCCTCACCTCTGCAGTCCCAACCGCCTGATCCACCCAGCCCCTATCCCATTTATATAAGCTCCTTTTCCAGCTGCTTCACTCCTCTCTCTGGTTAAACTTATCATGCCCAAGCTCTTGGTCTATCATTATGCAGTGTCTGCTATACTCTCGCTGGTAATTATCTCCACTCTCCCCCTGCTCCCTTCTGTTTCGCTTACCTCAGTCCCTTAGTTTATAAACTCACGGGATGTCAGGCTGTGCACTTATATTAAGGGTTGTTTCAGCAGGACCATTATCCTAAGGGCAGGGTCGTCTGTTCCTTATGTTTTATTATCTATTACGTCACCTGTTTGTGCTTCCCATTGTGAAGAGCTACAGAATCTGTTGGCGTTGTATAAGCACCTGTAACTGTAACTCTATAAAAGCTTTTCACCGTATGAGTCCTCACATGCTCAATAAGAAAAGTCCAGCAGGTAAAACAATTTCCATTATAAGCAATGGATCTAAGCAGTTAGGTTTTTATACTGTGTGAGTCATTTTATGTGAATCCTCACATGTGTTGCAAGAGATGAGGCCTGGGTAAAGTATTTCCCACATTCATTACATTTAAATGTTTTTTCTCCTGTGTGAATCCTTACATGTTTTGCAAGACACGAAGCCTGGTTAAAACATTTTCCACATTCATCACATTTAAATGATTTTTCTCCAGTGTGAATCCTTTTATGTTTTGTAAGATATGAGGATGAGGTAAAACATTTCCCACATTCAGTACAAATAAATGGTTTTTCTCCTGTGTGAATCCTTACATGTGTTGCAAGACATGAAGCCTGGTTAAAACATTTCCCACATTCATCACATTTAAATGGTTTTTCTCCTGTGTGAATCCTTACATGTGTTGCAAGAGATGAGGCCTGGGTAAAGAATTTTCCACATTCATCACATTTAAATGGTTTTTCTCCAGTGTGAATTATTTTGTGGTTCGTAAGATTTGAGTACGAGGTAAAACATTTTCCACATTCAGTACAAATAAATGGTTTTTCTCCAGTGTGAATCCTTTTATGGTCTGCAAGATTTGAGGGCCGGATAAAACATTTTCCACATTCATCACATTTAAATCGTTTTTCTCCTGTGTGAATCTTTTTATGTTGTGAAAGATTTGAGAAGCTGATAAAACATTTCCCACATTCAGTGCATTTAATCTGTGTGTTTCCGGTGTGAATCCTTTGATGCTTTTTAAGAGCAATACTGTCTGTAAAATGTTTCCCACATTCAGAGCATGAGAATGGTTGCTCTAGGGTGTGAACATGTTGGAGGGTAAGGACCAATTTTGGGGCAGAATTCTCTCCCCTAAACATTGCTGAAAATGGTTGGATTTCATTGTAACTTGTTTTATGTATCACAGGGTCAGACTCAGAATATGAGACTTTCCCCATTTCAGAAGAAGACGCTGAATGTCCTTTATAAACTGAATTCTGAGTAAGGGGATCTGTATAATATATCCTGTGATCTGGCTTTCTGGATTCTATTAAGGACTCGCTATGGTTTATTTCCACTGGGTTTGGATTGGATTTTACATATTCTCCATTATTATCAGCTGAGCATTCAGTCTGTGTATGTTCTGGGGGTTCATACATGTCGCTGTCTGGAAGATTTCCTTCTCCATATGTGGGTGATTCCTCCTTAATGTCAGTAGATGGATATTCAGTCTGTGTATGTTCTGGGGGTTCATACATGTCACTGTCTGTGAGATTTCCTTCGTCACATGAGGTCGGTTCCTCCTTAATATCAGGGGGTGAATATTCTGGGGGTTCTGTGATTGGATAAATCTCTTTCTCTGGGACGTGTCTTTCTTCAGACGCCAGAGATTCTCGCTCTATGTATGTTGCAGATTCAGCTCGTCCTTTTCTCGTCTTGTTCAGATCCTTTTCCACATTATTGCTTAGAATTTCACTTCCATTTTCACATCCAATATCCCATAAAGAAACCGCAGCGTGAAATTCACCCCATACAGATTTATCTATTGGAGGAAAATCACATGAACACGTGAGACGTTCATTCAGGAACACGTCTATTACACGGCACAGCCAACATTTCAGGGGATTATTGGGACACGTTGCTCTGGGATTGGACACAAACATGAGAATTAAAGCATTTCTTACCCGGTGTAATAACAGGCTGGTGATCCTCCATCATGACGTCCTCATAGAGCTCCTTGTGTCGCTCCACATACTCCCACTCCTCCATGGAGAGATAGACAGTGACATCCTCACAGCGTATAGGAACCTGACACACACAATGACACAGTCACCATCCAGACACATGCCTTGGTGTTAGTGTATAATGTCCCATTCCCAGCAGCCTCACCTCTCCAGTCAGCAGACGGATGATCTGATTGCTCAGCTCCAGGATCTTCTCATGGTTTTGCTCATGGATTCTTGAGTGAGGTGGAGGCTCCGTATTGAAGCTTTGGCTCCTGCCGTGTCCTTCTGATATTTGGGGACGGCTGCTGTCACTGACCATCTCATGGATCTTCACCACCATATGATCCTAAACATTGAGAGTGACCCCAATATAGAGAGGTATAAACATGTCGCCCCCCTGGGCCCCCCATGCTTTTGTGTATGTGTCAGTGTGTTATCTCCATAGTGTGCTGTATGGTGTGCTGGAACCTTTATTTACACATGAATCTACTACTGATCTGCCTCTGAAATGTCTCCTGGGTCACACAGCTCCAGGGGGATTTAATATCAGCAGCAATATGGAATCTCATGGAATCTCTTACCTCTCCAGTCAGCAGAAAGATCATCTCCAGAGTTAGATCCAGGATCCTCTGGCTCAGCGGATCCCTGGCTGTGAGTGGATTCATTATCACAGGTTACCTGGACGGCCGGATCTTGTGGAGGAACGATTAGAAGAAGCACAATGTGTCTGGAATCACACAGGAATATTCTCTGCTCAGTTTCATCCTGAGCAAAACTACAGACAAAAAAAATACACCTTCCTCACACCCATCACTGAAGCCTCAACAACTCAGTCATCTTAGATGTCCCTGACACTTCGCTCTGAGTCCTGTTAGAGACAGGGTTTGCTTTGGGTGCTGTAGATCTGGATCATAGTGTCTGGGCTGATCTGTCACAGCCCTCGCGCCGGCGCCATAAAAAGGCCAAATCTGGAGTTCCTTGTTAATAAAACTCTAGCAACCCTCGTCCATGTATGATCCCAGACCGGATTTTATCCCTGAAAGGTAAAATATTGGGTTAAAGGACACTAAGGAACATAATCTTTATTCACTGTGAAAATGACGGTGTAGCAAAATAGGCTCAGCGCGTGTGATTTCACCCCTGTCTTGTTTGGTGTTCAGGTGCCCAGGAGTCCACGCCAGGTTTCCCTTCTCCTCTCCAGCTTCAGGTATGGACTGGGCCTGGACTTCCTTTATAGATAAAGGGGTTTGTGAGGGTCCTGAGAACAAATAATGGCACTATTGGCCTGCTCTGCAGTGGGGCTCGCTCAGGTCTCACAAGGCAGAGAAGGCCACTAGTGCTATTGTTCATTTTCAGGACCCTCACAAACCCTTCTTTTTCTCGCCTCCTGTATAGACACACACCACCCTAAGGAGGTGGCTTATGCATTGAAATCTTTCATTGTGTCTGACCTGCGTGAGGTAAACCTCTACTCTGTGTGGATATTCCACTGTGACTGTCCATTCCTATTCCTGGCTTCTCACCGTGACCTTCTATTGATACCCTCCATTCATGTTCCTGGACTCCTACCATGATATTCTTTTCTGATCCTCCATTCATGTTCTCTGATTCCCACTGTGACCCTCCATTGCTACTCTCCATTTCTTTTCCTGTGCCTTCTCATTATTGACTATTGCAAAGGACATTGACCACTATTCTGCCAGTCGTCTTCCAGACCCATGCAAGGACTTTGACCATTCTCTTGGATTGCCCCTTTTTGGAGACCTCGCCTAGATGCCCATATTGTGCATGAACTTCAACACACTGTGTCTCCTGGTCCTCAACTCCCGCCTTGTTCTGTCCTATATTCAGTAAGTCTCCTTGTGTTCTTTAGTTTCTGAGTCTCCTGATTTCTGTTTATAGTCAGCCCTCTTCCTGTCCTGTCTGCTTGGTGTGTTCTGTCCTGTGTATCTAATCTGTCCCATTCCTGACTCACCCAGAAACCTATACTCCCTTATCATTCAGTGTCCCTTTGGTTTATTCATATTGTTCTCGTGTAATAAACCTTTTATTTCTTGAACCCATATGTATATCTGCCTCACTCCACTTTGTTTATACTGCACATTGGGCTCAAACCTGAAACCCCACACAATGACTCGTGACATGATCACATCATCCAATTGTCTCATATCCATCTATTCTGAGCTCTATATATGAGTATACGGGGAATTAGAGGATCCTGAGCTCTATATATGAGTATACGGGGAATTAGAGGATCCTGAGCTCTATATATGAGTATACGGGAATTAGAGGATCCTGAGCTCTATATATGAGTATACGGGAATTAGAGGATCCTGAGCTCTATATATGAGTATAGGAATTAGAGGATCCTGAGCTCTATATATGAGTATACGGGAATTAGAGGATCCTGGGCTCTATATATGAGTATACAGGGAATTAGAGGATCCTGAGCTCTATGTATGAGTATACGGGGAATTAGTGGATCCTGAGCTCTATATATGAGTATACGGGAATTAGAGGATCCTGGGCTCTATATATGAGTATACGGGAATTAGAGGATCCTGGGCTCTATATATGAGTATCGGGAATTAGAGGATCCTGAGCTCTATATATGAGTATACGGGGAATTAGCGGATCCTGAGCTCTATATATGAGAATATGGGGAATTAGCGATCCTGAGCTCTATATATGAGTATACGGGGAATTAGAGGATCCTGAGCTCTATATATGAGTATACGGGGAATTAGAGGATCCTGAGCTCTATATATGATATACGGGGAATTAGAGGATCCTGAGCTCTATATATGAGTATACGGGGAATTAACAGATCCTGAGCTCTATATATGAGTATACGGGGAATTAGAGGATCCTGAGCTCTATATATGAGTATACAGAGAATTAGAGGATCCTGGGCTCTATATATGAGTATACGGGGAATTAGAGGATCGTGAGCTCTATATATGAGTATACGGGGAATTAGAGGATCCTGAGCTCTATATATGAGTATACGGGGAATTAGCGGATCCTGAGCTCTATATATGAGTTACGGGGAATTAGCGGATCCTGAGCTCTATATATGAGTATACGGGGAATTAGAGGATCCTGAGCTCTATATATGAGTATACGGGGAATTAGAGGATCCTGAGCTCTATATATGAGTATACGGGGAATTAGCGGATCCTGAGCTCTTATATATGAGTATACAGGGAATTAGAGGATCCTGAGCTCTATATATGAGTATACAGGGAATTAGAGGATCCTGAGCTCTATATATGAGTATACGGAAATTAGAGGATCCTGAGCTATATATGAGTATACGGGGAATTAAGAGAATCCTGAGCTCTATATATGAGTATACGGGAATTAGAGAATCCTGAGCTCTATATATGAGTATACGGGGAATTAGAGGATCCTGAGCTCTATATATGAGTATACGGGGAATTAGCGGATCCTGAGCTCTATATATGAGTATACGGGGAATTAGCGGATCCTGAGCTCTATATATGAGTATACGGGGAATTAGAGGATCCTGAGCTCTTATATTAGTATAGGGGAATTAGAGGATCCTGAGCTCTATATATGAGTAAGGGAATTAGCGGATCCTGAGCTCTATATATGAGTATACGGGGAATTAGAGGATCCTGAGCTCTATATATGAGTATACGGGGAATTAGAGGATCCTGAGCTCTATATATGAGTATACGGGGATTAGAGGATCCTGAGCTCTATATATGAGTATACGGGGAATTAGCGGATCCTGAGCTCTATATATGAGTATACGGGGAATTAGAGGATCCTGAGCTCTATATATGAGTATACGGGGATTAGAAGATCCTGAGCTCTATATATGAGTATACGGGGAATTAGAGGATCCTGAGCTCTATATATGAGTATACGGGGAATTAGTGGATCCTGAGCTCTATATATGAGTATACGGGGAATTAGAGGATCCTGAGCTCTATATATGAGTATACGGGGAATTAGCGGATCCTGAGCTCTATATATGAGTATACGGGGAATTAGCGGATCCTGAGCTCTATATATGAGTATAGGGGAATTAGAGGATCCTGAGCTCTATATATGAGTATACGGGGAATTAGCGGATCCTGAGCTCTATATATGAGTATACGGGAATTAGAGGATCCTGAGCTCTATATATGAGTATACGGGGAATTAGCGGATCCTGAGCTCTATATATGAGTATACGGGGAATTAGAGGATCCTGAGCTCTATATATGAGTATACGGGGAATTAGAGGATCCTGAGCTCTATATATGAGTATACGGGGAATTAGAGGATCCTGAGCTCTATATATGAGTATACGGGGAATTAGCGGATCCTGAGCTCTATATATGAGTATACGGGGAATTAGTGGATCCTGAGCTCTATATATGAGTATACGGGGAATTAGAGGATCCTGAGCTCTATATATGAGTATACGGGGAATTAGCGGATCCTGAGCTCTATATATGAGTATACGGGGAATTAGGATCCTGAGCTCTATATATGAGTATACGGGGAATTAAGGATCCTGAGCTCTATATATGAGTATACGGGGAATTAGAGGATCCTGAGCTCTATATATGAGTATACGGGGAATTAGAGATCCTGAGCTCTATATATGAGTATACGGGGAATTAGAGAATCCTGAGCTCTATATATGAGTATACGGGAATTAGAGGATCCTGAGCTCTATATATGAGTATACGGGGAATTAGAGGATCCTGAGCTCTATATATGAGTATATGGGGAATTAGCGGATCCTGAGCTCTATATATGAGTATACGGGGAATTAGAGGATCCTGAGCTCTATATATGAGTATACGGGGAATTAGAGGATCCTGAGCTCTATATATGAGTATACGGGGAATTAGAGGATCCTGAGCTCTATATATGAGTATACGGGGATTAGAGGATCCTGAGCTCTATATATGAGATATACGGGGAATTAGAGGATCCTGAGCTCTATATAGAGTATACGGAGAATTAGTGGATCTGAGCTCTATATATGAGTATACGGGGAATTAGCGGATCCTGAGCTCTATATATGAGTATACGGGAATTAGAGGATCCTGAGCTCTATATATGAGTATACGGGGAATTAGCGGATCCTGAGCTCTATATATGAGTATACGGGAATTAGCGGATCCTGAGCTCTATATATGAGTATACGGGAATTAGAGGATCCTGAGCTCTATATATGAGTATACGGGGAATTAGAGGATCCTGAGCTCTATATATGAGTATACGGGGAATTAGAGGATCCTGAGCTCTATATATGAGTATACGGGGAATTAGCGGATCCTGAGCTATATATGAGTATACTGGGAATTAGAGGATCCTGAGTTGTATATATTTTTACAGAGCGCTAAACACAGAGGACACAGCAGCTTTTCCATGTGTCTGCTCTGTGGGAGCCATCTTTATGGAGTCTCCTAATACATTTCTAGCACAATATAAATCCAATCTTCCCCTAATATTTGTATATGAAGACACACAATCCCAGCTCTGACCTGCAGCCTGGATCCTCCTTTCAGTGTTTATTTCTCTGCTACCGGAAGTGATTTCATAGATTCAGACCTTTTCTCTTCAGTACAGGAAGTTCTATGGTAGAGTTCAAAACACAAGAGACAAACTCTGTATGTGCAGTTGGAGACACTTTGCAGGGTTACATTTTATCTCTTGTGTTTTTAGCTAATGCTGTATTTTGAGGAAAAGGAGTCACATGACAGGTGCTCAGGTCACATGGGTTAGCAAGCTGCATTTCCCATAGAGCTCTAGGCTGGACCTCCACTGGGTCCATAGTTGTGCGATCGACTTGGTCGTCAGACTGTGAGCGATATCGGTCGCACGACTTGGTCTGACGAGTGTCGTTCACTGCAGCAGACTAGCGATCAGCGGCTATGGACCCAAAAAGCTGTTTATTCTTGTATTTTTTTCTGAGACTATATAATATTGCATTCTGCTTTTGTAAACACTGCCGTCCTTTGTGCGAAAATGGATCTGGAGGCGCTGGATGCGCTGTTAGACAATCCATACTGGAGAGTTCGCCGGCTGAAACAAAAACAGCAGAAAAATCAATAAATAAAAAGACTTTTTGCTGGAAATGAATACAAGGATTAAAACAAAATATAAACTTTTCTACATTGAACCCCATGACAGGTTTAAGAAAAGGTTAATCCTATAGGTTTCAATGTAGAAATTCACCTGTTTTTAAATCTGACAAACTAGTAAAACTCCGCAAAACAGGGCATTTTTTAAGGCTGATGTCAGAAGAACGCAGTGATCACGTCCGTTTTGCTGCACAGTTTAACGTCCGTTGTAGCATAGAATCATGATCAATAGAGACCCACACACTAAGTGCGTCCGCACCGAACTGCGAACGCACAACGCACGTGGCAAACAGACGCAAGTTAGACAAGAACGTAAAACCGCTAGCATGGACACGCAGAGTGCGCCACGTCCGCGTAGCGTTCTGTTTGACTGATGAGATGTCAGACGCAGCGCATTTGCAACGTCCAGCACTGAAGAGAATAATGGTCTCCAATTGTCCGTCCTTAACCCCTAAGACCCTGTCTTAGGCACACCTTGAGTTAACTCTCATTCTGCGCAGGAGAGAGAGAGAAATCAAAACACACGAGGCATATTTTTGTCTGGCATCCCTCTCTCTGCCTTCCAACGGTTCTTGACACTTATTTATACCCTGTGTCAAGGCGCTGGCTCTTTATTTCATTAGTTAACATTTCAACATAACATCGTTCATTGGCTAGTTTCAATACAGGTCTGGTGACACATTTCTGGACAGTCCCGTGGCCCTTTTCCTTCAAGCACCTTGACGCACACAATGGCTTTTCATATCCTTTTCACATTTTTATCATTTTTCATATTACATTTTATTTCCCATAGGTACCTTTTTTTTTCTACGTTTGTCTAGAAAAACGGACCGTGTGGTGTCTGCAGTATCTTCCGTCAGTACGTCTGTACGAATGGCGCTATTTGCTTGAAGGTACCAAAGATCCCGTGATAATAATAACAGATCATAAGAATCTTATTTACATGGGAGACGTGAAACGTTTGAATTCCAGGCAGGCTCGGTGGTCCTTGTTCCTGTCCAGTTTCAATTTCTTGCTGACTTATCGTCCTGGTTCAAAAAACATGAAAGCTGATGCTTTGTCCAGGCAATTCGAGTCATATGAACAGCATACGTTCGATCATAGTCCAATCATTCCTCATGAAAGGGTATTGGGTACAACTGTTCTGACTGTGTCTTCTCCATTGTTGGAGAGAATTCAAGCTGTCCAAGGTGTTGCTCCTCTTGAAAAACCTCCTTGTAAAGTCTTTGTACCTGAGGAGGAGAGAACACAGATGATGATGATATACCATGATTCTAAGCCCTATGGGCATGTGGGGATAACTAAGACTCTAGCCTCTATCGAGAAACAGTTCTGGTGGGCAGGTATGCGAAGGGATATTAAGGACTACATAGCTACATGTGAAGTGTGCTGTAGAAGCAAGAATCCCCAGTCCTTACCTATAGGTCTATTGCAGCCGTTGCCGGTGCCTGAGAGACCATGGTCCCACCTCTCTATGGACTTCATTACTGATCTACCTGTGTCCCAGGGTCATACGATGATCCTTACAGTGGTAGACAGATTCTCGAAAATAGTGCACTTCGTGCCTCTGGTCAAGCTCCCTTCAGCTATTGAGCTGGTATGAGTATTTGTGCAAAATATTGTGAGACTTCATGGGGTTCCCCTGGGAATAGTATCCGACAGAGGAACCCAGTTTGCTTCTCGTTTCTGGCAAGGGTTTTGTGACAACCTCAGTATCACATTGAGTTTCTCCTCAGCTTATCACCCACAGACGAATGGGGCCGCAGAAAGAGCCAACCAGAGTCTCGAACAATACTTGCGGTGTTTTGTGTCCGAAAAGCAAAGTGAATGGGCAGACCTGTTACCCTGGGCTGAGGTTGCACTGAACAACTCAGTGAGTGAAACCACAGGTCACTCACCATTCCATACAGTTTATGGTTATGATCCTCCCATGCTTCCCTCCGTATTCCAAGGTACTGCGTTGCCAGCCTTGGACGAACATCTGAATAACCTGCAAGAGACATGGGAGAGGGTTAAGGAAATCATGGAGGCAATATACAAAAACAAAAAATAAAAGCTGACAGACGCAGAGGTCCTGCACAGGTTTATACGGTTGGGGACAAGGTATGGCTGTCAACTAGAAACATCAAATTATTGGTGCTGTCCAGGAAGATGGCTTCCAGGTTTATTGGTCCTTATAAAGTAATAAGACGTATCAATCCTGTTTCCTATGCCTTAGCTTTACCCCCATATCTACAAATACATAAAGTTTTTAATGTAAGTCTCTTGAAACCTCTTACCTGTAATAGGTATACCAGAGTCACTGCTCCACCGCCGCCTATCAAATCCCAGGGTGAGGAGGAGTATGAGAATCGTGCCATCTTGAGGTCCCGTGTGGTCCGTGGTGTCCTTCAATACCTGGTAGATTGGGAGGGTTATGGGCCTGAGGATCGTTCCTGGCTACCAGCCAGCGAAATCCATGCGCCTCATCTGGTTCGCCAATTCCATGTGGCCCATCCTTCAGTGCCTGGAGGTCGTTCTGAGTCCGACCGTCAGGGGGGGTTCTGTTACATCCTCAGCCCTGCTATGCTGCCTGGGGGTTCTGGGCAAGGTTCTGTGCCAAGAGCTGGCCGAGTGTCAGCACCAGGTAATGGCCGAGCGGCGTCCGAGGGGGCGGGGCCTGGTGTGGTCACGAGGAGCCGCCGGGTTTAAAACAGGGCGCGAGGAGTTGCCTCGTCGCCCTGACGTGGAGTTCTGTTCCCGCATCGCTAAGCTGATTTTTATTGTTGATTTTTGTTGCCGACCCATTTCTAGATACGATCCCTGCTCCTGATTTTTGACCCAGCTTGTATTTGACCATTCTGTTGCTGCTCGATTTGCAATCACTATTGTTGTGCTTTGGTGGTTTAACCCCATGTTTGCTGCTGGGGTTTTCCCTCGTTACTGGGGTTTTGTCCCTTCTCGTTTTGGGGTATCGTCTGTGGCCTCATTAGGTTACTATACCCAACCATGGGCTCATGTTTCTTTGCCACAACCTTATGTGAAAACCGCGATCGAAAAATACAGTTTATATTCAGCCTATGTCCATTGTGCTCAAACCACCAAGTATGCTCGATACTGTACCAGCGATAGACCCCTATGTGTGTCAGTCACCTCTGAATAACATAAGGTACCGTTGACCTGTTCTAGCTTATCAGAAAACGTTAAATCTGCACATTTCCTGACTGCCCTGCAGTCTGTACAATTCGCTTACCGTCTGATGCATCTTTGTGTTTCCGAACGTGCTCTAAGTTGTCTATCGGTCATGAAACCTTTAGTGCTTAGTAGCAACTCAGCTGTTCTCTCATACTCCCTGACTTTAGAGTATAAGTCTGTGTATACCAAGCCATGTGTAAACGTCAAGCAGATATTTCAGTCCTTAAAGATCTCAACCTCGTTACTTCTGTGTGAGTGCCACTGCGCCGTTACAGAAGCTCTGGAAGTTACAAGAATTTTGGGATGAGATATGGAAAAACTAGTGAGGAAACAGGGAGAGAAGATAAGGAGAAGCAGTGGGTAGATATGGAGAAACTAGGGGGGAGATGGGGAGTAGGGATGAGTTGTTCGGTTCAATCGGTTCGGAGTTCGCATTGAACATAGCCTGTTCGTTTGTTCGCGAACTACGAACATTTCCGGGTGTTCGCCGCGTGTTCGCCCACAGTGCACCACAATGCACCACAATGGACCACAATGCACTTTTCCACTAGCCTGAAGCTCGTAATTGGCTACAGTCTTGCACCTGACCACAGGTCTGGTGCAAGACAGGTTCAACACTATGCCAATCACGGCTCAGAGTCCTGATTAGGCAAATTTTGCCCAATCATGGGCTCACAGAGCTATGTCCCGCAGCACACTATATAAGGTTTCCACGCAGCGCTTCTGCACGCATTTGAGAGGAGATTTCATAGGAGATTGTTGTTGTGTGTTCTTACTGCTGGTCTGCCACGGTACTGGGGGGGTCTGGGGGGTCTCATTTCTACCAAATATCAGGGAATTGTTGTAATCTTTGTGCTCAGTCCCAGCAAGTATTTTGGGGGTCACAAATTTCTACAAAACATTTGGGAATTGAGGTGATCTGTGTCTTGTCACTGCCAGCAAGTATTTTGGGGGTCACAAATTTCTACAAAACATTTGGGAATTGAGGTGATCTGTGTCTTGTCACTGCCAGCAAGTATTTTGGGGGTCACAAATTTCTACAAAACATTTGGGAATTGAGGTTGATGGGATTTACCTATCACGATCAGGCAGCTATGAAAATATACGACATGAGTTTATGCTGATGCCTTCAGTGATCTTTGCTCTAATTAGCATTCTATTAACAAGCTGACAGTGTAGAAATGGATCTTGCTTTAGAATCTGCAGGCTTGTGTAAATGTGTTAAAGCACACCCAAGATAAGGGCGGAGGTTAGGAAAATAGGGAGTAAAAAAGTCCAGAAGCAAACAGATGTCAATTCCTGTTAAATAGTGAAACGTTAGGAAAATTTATGAAACTGCAGAAATGTTTATCTTTGTGTTACTCTGTATTGTAACTTTTAATATGCTGCTGTATGCATTTTAGTACGTGTTACTTCTCTCTGATAGGATATTGAAATGTCATGTAAATGTATATAAGCACATGTAACCAAACATACAACGGAGAACGAAGCGAAGGAAAACTTTGTGTCTTGTCATCATTTCCAGTTACTTCCTTCTCACTGGTCGACCATGAGTTATTTTGTTACGGAGAGATAGTTTAGTTAGAGAATAGAAGATTACGGACACACATCAAGCTGAGGCAGAATTTTCCGGCTATCAACCTACAGGAAGGTACGTAGAAAATAACAGTTCTTTGTTGTATCTGCGCCTTCCTGTCTGACGATAGGAACTCAATTTTTATTTTTTGATTGTGATGATTGTGTCGCGTAGAAAACAGGCCTGTGTTTAGCTGAATGGAAAGATGGTCTTTCCTTGATACTGATCAGAATGGTTCTGACAGCCAGTTTTTGGGATTGGATCCCAAGTGTATATATATATATATAGCAGAATTGGATTCTGCAGTTATGTGTTTGTTTTATTGTTTTGGGGATTTGGATAGGTAGGATTTTATTGTTTCATATATCTCTCCCTGACAACATAAGTCAATTATATGTACTGTATACTGTGTATGTATATAAATATATTGTATAACGTGCTGTAACTGTGTGGCTGAGCATTGTTTGAGTGGTCATCCTGGATCCTTCACAGTGAAAAGATGATGAAAAACCCCCTGGAACTAAAGGGGCATGAGGTTAATTTGATATGCGCCCCTTGACAGGTGCTAGGTGTAATCTGCTGACCACCTGAAACAAGATTGCCAGCATCGATTAACGCGGTGAATGATAAATTGAGAGATAGTAGAACTCAATCGTATGTGTGTTTCTCACTATGAACCAATTGCAATAGGCACTTGGAGTAGGTCATGACAAAAATACAGTGACTGGATTACTGGTCTCAAGTGAAAACCCCACATCTACACACATTTTCTGCCCTTGATAATTTGATAAATATAAGATCATAATAATGTTTAATTTGCTTGACTTTGCTTTTGCTACAGGATGGAGATCCCAGCTCTAAACCTACTAACCAAACATGCTTAATGAGCGCAAAAAAATCAACTATAAGAATTTTTTGAAATGTGAAAATGTTGTAAACAAATCACTTGTAATACCTGGGCAAGAGGTTTTTCCAGCTATCAGAGGTGATCTGTGTCTTGTCACTGCCAGCAAGTATTTTGGGGGTCACAAAATTCTACAAAACATTTGTGAATTGAGGTGATCTGTCTCTTGTCACACAGCCAGTACCACGCAGTATTTTGGGGGTCACTAATTTCTACAAAACATTTGGGAATTGAGGGGATCTGTGTCTTGTCACTGTCAGCAAGTATTTTGGGGGTCACAAATTTGTACAAAATATTTGGGAATTGAGGTGATCTGTGTCTTGTCACAAAGCCAGTACCACGCAGTATTTTGGGGGTCACAAATTTCTACAAAACATTTGTGAATTGAGGTGATCTGTGTCTCGTCACACAGCCAGTACCACGCAGTATTTTGGGGGTCACAAATTTCTACAAAACATTTGGGAATTGAGGTGATCTTCTGTGTCTTGTCACACAGCCAGTACCACGAAGTATTTTGAGGGTCACAAATTTCTACAAAATATTTGGGAATTGAAGTGATCTGTGTCTTGTCACTGCCAGCAAATATTTTGGGGGTCACAAATTTCTACAAAACATTTGGGAATTGAGGTGATCTGTGGCTTGTCACACAGCCAGTACCACGCAGTATTTTGGGGGTCACTAATTTCTACAAAACATTTGGGAATTGAGGTGAACTGTGTCTTGTCACTGCCAGCAAGAATTTTGGGGGTCACTATTTTCTACAAAACATTTGGGAATTGAGGTGATCTGTGTCTTGTCACACAGCCAGTACCACAAAGTATTTTGAGGGTCACAAAATTCTACAAAATATTTGGATATTGAGGTGATCTGTGTCTTGTCACACAGCCAGTACCACGCAGTATTTTGGGGGTCACTAATTTCTACAAAACATTTAGGAATTGAGGTGATCTGTGTCTTGTCACACAGCCAGTACCACGAAGTATTTTGAGGGTCACAAAATTCTACAAAATATTTGGATATTGAGGTGATCTGTGTCTTGTCACACAGCCAGTACCACGCAGTATTTTGGGGGTCACTAATTTCTACAAAACATTTGGGAATTGAGGTGAACTGTGTCTTGTCACTGCCAGCAAGAATTTTGGGGGTCACTAATTTCTACAAAACATTTGGGAATTGAGGTGATCTGTGTCTTGTCACTGTCAGCAAGTATTTTGGGGTCACAAATTTCTACAAAACATTTGGGAATTGAGGTGATCTGTGTCTTGTCACACAGCCAGTACCACACAGTATTTTGGGGGTCACAAATTTCTACAAAACATTTGGGAATTGAGGTGATCTGTGTCTTGTCACACAGCCAGTACCACGAAGTATTTTGGGGGTCACTAATTTCTACAAAACATTTGGGAATTTAGGTGATCTGTGTCTAGTCACACAGCCAGTACCACGCAGTATTTTGGGGATCACAAATTTCTACAAAATATTTGGGAATTGAGGTGATCTGTGTCTTGTCACACAGCCAGTACCACGCAGTATTTTGGGGGTCACTAATTTCTACAAAGTGTAGCGCTGTGTTAAAATCTTGCTGTGGCAGTACCTATTTTTGGCCACAAGATGGAGACAATCGCGATCAGAGACACTGGACATTGGGACTACATTTCCCGGTGTGCTTTGCAAACAGACAGGAAGTGGGTGGGACACAGAGACGCTTGACATCCTGAGCCTCATGGAGAACGCGCCAGAGCGTGCCAGGGCACGAGGGAGAGCAGACGCAGTGCGAGATTCGCTAGAGGGCCTAGGCCAGAGCGCGAGTGAGACCTGCCAGTTCCTTACATCGGGTCATCCAGCCTTAGGAGAAGGAGACCTCCAAGTTCCCGAGATTTGCTGCAGATTAAGGAACCGAAGACCTTGAGTGAGGAGTTGCCGCGAGTTGATCGGATACGGAGAGCAGGGACAAGTCGTGGACAAGTCGTGGACAAGCTACGGAAAGTCAGACAACGGATCCGGCCGCAAGTATCCCCAGTCAAGGTCGAGCGGAGAGACGTCCTGGGTCAGCGGAGCCTAAAGCAATCGGTGGATGGGTGAGAGGCCTCCAAGGCCGTTTGTAAATAAGGAAAACGCTGCTGTTTTCTCTCTAAAGTCCACAGGGCCCCAACTTGACTAGTCGAAGACATTCCTTAAGTAAATTCACTGGCCAGTTGAACAGTACCCGGGTACCATACACACACACATACACACCTTTTACATTCCGGGACTTAACCTGTGCAGGACTCATTCTGTTACGAATCGGAACAGGGGTTAAAAATACGTTCCGAATATATTTTCTCTTTTCCGCTGCGCGTTTATTGAAATACGAAGTGATTGTATTCTTGGTTCCGCTACGTGTCCCTTTTTCCGAAATTTCGTGCAATTGCATTCTTTTCTGTTCGGTTGCGAATATATTGTTTTTTTCCGAAATACGAAGCCTCGTGTTTCGGTTCTTTTCCGCTACGCGTTTTTACCGCGATACGAAAGTACTGTAATAATACCTGTGAATACCGTGTCTCAACGTCTGCTTAATATTTTAGTAAACTATTTAAATTATAAAAACCCACAGCAGTGTTGGAGTATATTTATTCCCTAGTGCGGGGAGACTGACCCGTGGTTCATTTTCAGCGGCTCCTCCGGGAGTGAGCGCTACACGTGGGGGCTCGTCCGGGATTCAGTTTCTGGAAAAACCGCATTTAAAGGGTTAAATATGGATCCAGACACTGCTGCCAAATGGTGCGAAGAGCACAGTAGTCAGATAGAATTATGTATAGTTATAGATATTCCTGCAGACACTTGGGCCAAAGATCAGATTCGCCAGGCCGTGGCCGCGCTGACACCAGATAATCGGGGGTTAATCCTGGACATTAAAGCGAACCCAGATACCCCTCACACGTATGTTCTTTTTGAGTGGAGAAAGGGTGTTCCAGTGGGTTTTCAGGGCGCGAGCGTGAAGCTGACCGATGAGGTGGAAGTCCAACTGATTCAGCCAAGTACGCCACGTGGTGATCACGCGAATGTTCCCGATGTTACCCCAACTACAGGGTTCCCTCCTGCTACATTTTTCACCACTATGGGGAAACTGGTGGAAACACTAGCCAAAAACTCTGCTGCGTCCCCAAATTATGGATATCGCAAGTTACGGTTTTATTCTGGTAAGGTCCCTGTGCCGACTGGAGAAGAGGACTTTGAGACTTGGATAGATCAGGCAGTGCAAGCAGTGGAAGAATGGGAAGTTGCTGACACCGTGAAGAGGCAAAGGTTGATCGAGAGCCTAAGAGGTCCTGCTTCAGACGTCATTCGAAATCTAAAAAGGGACAAGCCCGGCTGCACTGCTGCAGAGTATCTAGAAGCTTTACAGGAAAATTTCGGGGGAGTGGAGGATTGTGCCGAGCTTATTCACAAGTTCTCTCACACCTATCAAAAGGAAGGAGAAGAATTGTCCACATATGTCTGGCGGCTGGATAAAATCATCCATCAGGTCATTCTTAAAGGGGGCATGCAACCGAGTCAGGCAAGCAAAGCTTTGATGGATCAAATTTTCAAAGGAGCACTCCCGCTGGATCCCATAATGTTGAGATTTCAGACTAGATACCAGAACACGAGACTAACCTATTCCAAACTGATCAAAGCTATCCGAGAAGAAGAGGCCTTGATTAAGGCTAAAAAGGTCGTAAATGCTTCGCACACAGCTTTCACCGCAGAAGTAGGAACTCTCTGTGTGGCAGACATACAGACTGAAGTGCTGGCTTTAAAAACTCAGATGTTGCAAATGATGGAGTTAATGACGTTGCTGTCGGCTAAGGACACCAGAACTGAAGGGGTTGCTGTAGCCTCAAACAGGGGGTCTCCAAGTGAACCGCCAGAAGGAAATATGCTCACACACCCAAGAAAGAAATGTTTTGGCTGCGGGGAAATCGGCCATTTCAGGGCTCAATGCCCAAAAGGGAGGGCTGAAAAGAAACCGGTCGAAGAACTTCTAAAAGCTGTGGAGAAACTGTTGTCCGCCCTGCAGGCGGGAAACTCCAGAGGGTCCTGGTAAGGGAGCAAACCAGGGGCCCGAAGGTTGAAACCCGCTCCAAAAATCAAGCCAGGACTAAGAGGGCGAGATGGCCCAAAGTCTGGCCAACTGCCGAGCCTGCCAGGACTGAAAGAGTCACTCCCTTAGCGTCCAGACCTACGTCATGGGGAAGCAATGCACACCCAAAACCTACACGGGCCAAGAAAAAGGCCAGGGTACAGCAAACTGGGTCTAAGTGTCCTGATACCGCCACCAAGTTTCCTGACCAACTGATAGGTCCTTCTCCTATTGTGCCAATCCAAGTGGAGGGAGTCTACACTAAAGCCCTGTTGGATTCAGGGGCTCAAGTGACATTGATCTACCGAGACTTCTATGAGAGACACTTGAAGCACATTCCTCTACAGAAATTGAAGGATTTGGAAATCTGGGGTATCGGAACGGAGAAACTCCCTTATGACGGGTATCTACAGGTGAAGCTGGAGATGGGATCCGAAGTCGTCGGACAGTCCGGAGGTTGTGATGCATTCGCCATTGTGTGTCCTCGGCCTCCAGGGGCAAACAGGAGTTCCATGATAGTGGGGACGAATACTGATTTGGTGCGACGTCTCCTGACACCTATCGTGCTGGAAGAGGGTCCTACTAAAGGAGTACACCCAATGTTACGTTCAATCTATCAGAGGATGGTTGAAGAACAGAAGGCACCTGCCGAGGTGGGGTGCCTATGGAGATTAGGAGGAACGGAGAAGGTTCTGCAAGCAGGAGAAGTAGCGAGCTTCCGGGCTTCAGTCAAGTTGAACGGGTCGCAACCAGGTCCCTATGTGGTGCTGGAAACCGATTTTAATCATGGGAGTGAGGCCGGAGTCGAAGTAATCCCTTAAATAATCTCCACTAAAGCTCTGAAAAGAACACGAGGAAGAGTCTCAGTCAGTGTGTGTAATGTGTCTGATTCTCCAGTAGTCCTTAAAGCACGAATGCCTATCGGGCAAGTAGAGTCCGCTACGCCCCTCTCCACCGATTTAGGAGGGGGAGTGGATAAAGAGATTCCAGATGAAAGATTCTACCCCAAGGACGCTCCCATTTCACCTGAGTGGAAGAAACGTCTTCAGTCTCAAGTCCTAAAGTGGAAGGAATTGTTCTCGAAAGATGAGTTCGATGTGGGACTAGCTAAGAGTACTGAGCACCGCATTCGGCTACAAGAAGACAAGCCGTTTCGTGAAAGATCAAGGCGAGTTCCGCTGGGAGACTTGGATGATCTGCGAGAGCAGCTGAATGAAGTGCAAAGAACCAAGGTGATTCAAGAGTCCAGGAGTCCATACGCATCTCCCATAGTGTTGGTCCGGAAGAAAAATGGTTCTGTCCGCCTATGCATAGACTACCGCACATTGAACCGGAGAACCATCCCCGATCAATATGCCACTCCTCGGATAGAAGATGCCCTACAGTGTTTGTCTGGAGCAAAGTGGTTTAGTGTACTAGACCTGCGAAGCGGGTATCACCAGATACCCATGCATCCTGAAGACAAGGAGAAAACTGCGTTCATCTGTCCACCCGGGGTTCTTTGAATTCAACAGAAT
The DNA here is from genome assembly GCA_009667805.1 of Leptobrachium leishanense. Taxonomy (NCBI): domain Eukaryota; kingdom Metazoa; phylum Chordata; class Amphibia; order Anura; family Megophryidae; genus Leptobrachium; species Leptobrachium leishanense. The sequence continues at coordinate 173,472,298 of CM019068.1, forward strand.
GCCTCAAGGCCTTACGGGGGCTCCAGCCACGTTCCAACGGTTGATGGAGAAGACAGTCGGGGAAATGAATCTAATCGAAGTATTAGTGTACCTGGATGACATAATTGTGTTTGGGAAGACTCTGGAAGAACATGAGCAACGTCTGGAGAAGGTCTTGAAGAGGCTCCATGAAGAGGGGCTGAAACTGTCTCTGGAGAAATGCCAATTCTGTCTACCGTCTGTTACGTATCTAGGACATGTGGTCTCAGCAGAAGGTGTTTCGACAGATCCTCGGAAGTTAGAGGCCGTAGCTTCTTGGCCTAGACCCCGAAACGTCACTGAACTTAGTATGAACAGAATCCCAAGAAAGATCTATCGAAGATTTGTGGGAGGATTCGCGAAAATAGCTCAACCACTGAACAAACTCCTGCAGAAGGAAACCACAGAAGAAGGCTGCAAGGTCTCTGACCAAAACCCGTCAGCTCCAGGGCCAAGGAAAGCTCGAGAGTCTATACAAGGTGAATGGACCAGTCAATGTGAAGGAGCTTTCGTGAAGCTGAAAGAGAGTCTAACCCGAGCTCCTGTTTTGGCATATGCGGACCCTCACAAGCCGTATGAGCTACATGTGGATGCCAGCCGAGAAGGTCTGGGAGGAGTCCTGTATCAGGAGTATGGTGGATTGCTGAGGCCTGTAGCGTATGTGAGCCGGAGCCTTACGCCTTCAGAGAAGAACTACCCTACTCACAAGTTGGAGTTCCTAGCCTTAAAGTGGGCAGTGGTAGACAAGTTAAAAGACTATCTGTATGGAGCCGAGTTTGTGATCAAGACGGATAACAATCCTCTTACCTACATCCTTACTACCGCAAAACTGGACGCAACGGGACATCGGTGGTTGGCCGCTCTGTCAGGGTTTCGGTTCAGCCTGAAGTATCGCCCTGGGGTGAATAATCGAGATGCTGATGCGTTATCGAGAAGACCCTACACTACAGAATGGACTCAGTTGACTCCAGACGGGGTGCAAGCTTTGTGTCAAGGAACAGAGCGCCGGGTCAAAGGAGGGATTGAAGCGGAGGCCATAGGAGTCATGGCTGCGGCTGTTCCTGAGTTTTACTGTAACCCTACGCAGTTAAGGGATGAAAGTTTACCTACCTTTTCGAGACAGGACCTGAAAGCGGATCAGGCCAGAGACCCTTTAATTGCCTTGACCATAAAGGCCCTGACTGCAAACCAGCGAGAGATTTTGCTAACCAACTCCCCGAGTGGAGCCAGATTGGTCTACAAAGAGTGGGAGCGGTTAAAGATGTTGGATGGGGTGGTCTACCGAAGGGGCCCCTCAACTAACGCTGAAGAGATTCAACAGTTATTCCTCCCCACTAAACATAGGGAGAGTGTACTGCGATCATTACATGATGAGCATGGACATTTGGGTGCTGAGAGAACTTTTAAGCTGGTGCGAGATAGGTTCTATTGGCCTTGCATGAGAGCTGAAGTGGAAAGTTATTGTCATTCCTGTCTGAGGTGTATTCAGAGAAAGACTCTACCGACCCGAACTGCTCCAATGAGCCATCTGCAGAGCCAGGGACCCATGGATTTGGTGTGCATTGACTTCCTGTGCTTAGAGCCGGATGCTAGTGGGCAAGGGAACATTCTAATAGTGACTGATCATTTCACTCGTTACGCCCAAGCTTTTTCCACAAAAGATCAACGCGCTCCGACTGTAGCCAAGGTGTTGATGGAAAAGTTCTTTGTTCACTACGGACTACCAAGGAGGATACACTCTGATCAGGGTAGAGACTTTGAAAGCAGACTGGTGGGGCAATTGTTAGAGCTGTTGGGAATCCAAAAGACCCGAACTACACCATATCACCCTCAAGGTGATGCTCAGCCTGAAAGGTTTAATCGCACACTGCTAAACATGCTGGGGACCTTGTTGAATGTGGAAAAGCAGAGTTGGAGTCGTCACATAGCTACTCTGGTGTATGCATATAACAGTACGGAGAGCGATGCAACTGGATACTCACCGTACCGTCTTATGTTAGGAAGGGAGGCTCGACTGCCGGTTGATTTGGCATTTGGGTTATCTCTAGACCAGACGTCAGTAGCTTCCCATAGAAACTACGTGGATAGACTTCGAAAGAATCTGGCTTCTGCATTTGAACAGGCCCGTTTGACCTCAGGAAACAGGGAGCAAAGAAACAAAAGGAACTATGACTTGAAAGTTCGAATACAAGATCTACAACCCGGTGATAGGGTTCTATTGAAGAACTTGGGTGCTGCTGCGAGACACAAGTTGGCGGATAGGTGGAGTTCCCAGGTTTACATTGTCTGCAAACAACTGCCGGGTTTACCAGTGTATCAGATTCGCCCGGATGGAAAGGCTGGGCCTCTCAAGAACTGGCACCGGAATCATTTGTTACCTTTGAGGGAGGCTGTGAGGATGCCAGTTGGGGACGAACTGCCTCTGTCAAATCCGCCTGCTCCACGTTTGCCTCCTGTTACTCGGTCTCAACAGACCCGGGTTGTCGAGGAGAGCGAAAGAGACAGTGAAGAAGAGAGTTATTGTCTAGACTGGATACGCTCACCGGAGCCTGAGGAGGTTGTCATTGTTCCTGAGCGGTGGGAGAGTAACTTGAGGCCTGAAGCTCCTGAATTTCTACGGGAAGTCCCTGAGACGGTTGAAATCCCTGAAGCTCTTGAATTTCAGTTGGAAGTCCCTGAGGCTGTTGGGATCCCGGTAGCTCCGGAAGCTGAAGCTTATTCAGGTGATTATAGTTCTATGCCTTCACTGGAGGGATCATACTCTGAAGAAACGTCTGCTCCAGTGATAGAGAGAAGGACTGAGCCAGCACCTATAGTACTTCCACCTGAAGAGGAACTGATTGAGCCAGAACCAAAACGCTCTGTTCGACCGCCCCAACGACTCACCTACGACTCACCAGGACATAGCACTGAAGAGGCCATCACCACAGTGCAGAGGTTGCCCGAAGTGTCTGCTATGCTAGCTGAGGTAGCCCAAAATATGAGTCAACTTGAGGAAGTGTTCCTAACCCACTGCATGTATGCTGCTGAACCTGTACATGTTATGTAAACTGTATTCAAATATTGTGGAAATGTAATGTAACTGTTGTACCTCCTTGGAGAGACCCAAGAGTTCTAGGAGGGGGAGAGTGTAGCGCTGTGTTAAAATCTTGCTGTGGCAGTACCTATTTTTGGCCACAAGATGGAGACAATCGCGATCAGAGACACTGCCTAGGCCAGAGCGCGAGTGAGACCTGCCAGTTCCTTACATCGGGTCATCCAGCCTTAGGAGAAGGAGACCTCCAAGTTCCCGAGATTTGCTGCAGATTAAGGAACCGAAGACCTCGAGTGAGGAGTTGCCGCGAGTTGATCGGATACGGAGAGCAGGGACAAGTCGTGGACAAGTCGTGGACAAGCTACGGAAAGTCAGACAACGGATCCGGCCGCAAGTATCCCCAGTCAAGGTCGAGCGGAGAGACGTCCTGGGTCAGCGGAGCCTAAAGCAATCGGTGGATGGGTGAGAGGCCTCCAAGGCCGTTTGTAAATAAGGAACACGCTGCTGTTTTCTCTCTAAAGTCCACAGGGCCCCAACTTGACTAGTCGAAGACATTCCTTAAGTAAATTCACTGGCCAGTTGAACAGTACCCGGGTACCATACACACACACATACACACCTTTTACATTCCGGGACTTAACCTGTGCAGGACTCATTCTGTTACGAATCGGAACAGGGGTTAAAGATACGTTCCGAATATATTTTCTCTTTTCCGCTGCGCGTTTATCGAAATACGAAGAGATTGTATTCTTGGTTCCGCTACGTGTCCCTTTTTCCGAAATTTCGTGCAATTGCATTCTTTTCTGTTCGGTTGCGAATATATTGTTTTTTTCCGAAATACGAAGCCTCGTGTTTCGGTTCTTTTCCGCTACGCGTTTTTACCGCGATACGAAAGTACTGTAATAATACCTGTGAATACCGTGTCTCAACGTCTGCTTAATATTTTAGTAAACTATTTAAATTATAAAAACCCACAGCAGTGTTGGAGTATATTTATTCCCTAGTGCGGGGAGACTGACCCGTGGTTCATTTTCAGCGGCTCCTCCGGGAGTGAGCGCTACAAAAACATTTGGGAATTGAGGTGAACTGTGTCTTGTCACTGCCAGCAAATATTTTGGGGGTCACAAATTTCTACAAAACATTTGGGAATTGAGGTGATCTGTGTCATGTCACTGCCAGCAAATATTTTGGGGGTCACAAATTTCTACAAAACATTTGGGAATTGAGGTGATCTGTGTCTTGTCACACAGCCAGTACCACGCAGTATTTTGGGGGTCACAAATTTCTACAAAACATTTGGGAATTGAGGTGATCTGTGTCTTGTCACACAGCCAGTACCACACAGTATTTTGGGGGTCACTAATTTCTACAAAATATTTGGGAATTTAGGTGATCTGTGTCTTGTCACTGCCAGCAAGTATTTTGGGGGCCACAAATTTCTACAAAATATTTGGGAATTGTTATAATCCGTGTGTTCTCACTGGCTGCCACCCATCAGGGGGTCTCACTGATTTAAAGGAGGTTTCTGAGATTTGTAACCTGTGTCTTCTCACTGCCACCCATCAGGGGGTTTCACTGATTTATAGGAGATTTCTGGGAATTGTAATCTGTGTCTTGTCACTGGCTGCTAGCTATCAGGGTGTCTCACTGAGTTATACCAGAGTTCTGTAAATCTTTAATCTTTATACCAGAGTTGAATAAGAGTTCTGTATATATTTAATCTATATATTATATATTATTATTATTATTATATTCTAGTCCACCGGCTGGGTGGACTAGAGGTAATGTCACCGCTCTGCATGGAGAGAGCCTGTGGAGTCATGGCTTCGATCCCAGCGAGCAACCTCTCCAGTAAGTGTCCTTGGCAAGACACCTAACGGTACATACTCGCCACCCAGGACATACTTGAAAACAAGAGAAATCTCAATGTATCCTTCCTGGTAAAAATCCTTTCACAATATCACTCACCAAGTCTGAAAGAACAAAAAGGTCAGGCATACGCTCCCAGACACAGATAAGAGGGCAAGCAGCCCCTGTGTCGGGAGGCTGTGCCTCTGGTCGTGGTGGACGTGGTGCATTCTCTGCAGGGGCATGCTTGTCCTTTCTAACTGGTGCTGGCTGTCTTCTTAAGCAGCAGCAACATACTGAGGATTTGGTGGATTGGCTAACCAGGCCATCCGAGTCCTCCGAGTCCTCTGCCAGCCAGGCTTGTAGTGCTTTACAGTCCACCTCAGCTGCCAAAGCATCTAATGCAGCCTCCATGTCCACAGCTACTCCTGCCGTAGTCTCGCTATCACACACGGTGGAGTCAGCTGAATTGTTTGACTACAATGACATGCTGCTTGAGGATGTGCAGCAAGTACAGTGCTCTAATTCAATCTCTGAGGTTGAGGAAGAGAGTATAATCAACCTAGAGGAAGGGTGTGCCAGTGATGACACACAAATAACTGGCACTCATGTTGCCCCAGCAGCTGCAGCATACTGCCAAGTTGGCTCCAGTGACGAGGACATAGGGGGTGATGATGACAATGATGATGAGGTCACTGACTCCACCTGGGTGCCAGATCGAACAGAGGAATCAAGTGAGGAGGAGGGGGAGGAGGAGCAAGAGGAACAGCAAACACGAGGCACAACATCCTCTATGACCAACCGTAGCACTAGCCAGTCCAAGGCATCAGATGTCAGAGCTGCTCAGGTGCAGAGCGCTGTTGTCTCAAAGCACACATTCAGGAACTCTGCTGTCTGGGAGTTCTTTAAGAAATGTGCAGCAGACCCCACCGTTGCTATTTGTAATCTATGTTACAAGAGGATCAAGTGTGGGAAAGACATCCCACACTTGGGTACCAAGTGCATGAGGAGACATATGACCACCTGCCATGCATCCTGTTGGTGCAAAACTTTGCGTAGGTCCTCCTCCTCCTCATCTGTCTCTACCCCCATTGTATGTCCTGCCATGTCATTGCCTACATCCTCCACTGACAGGGATGATGCTACAGTAATGGATGTACCAGGTCCTTCCTCACAATGTGACATTATCCCATCAGCTGAAGATTTACACAGTCAGATTACGTTGCCGCAGCTGCTGCAGCGTAAGAAAAAATATAGTCCCAACCATCCCCAAGCCCAGCTGGTGGACTCTGCTCCCTTCCGTGAATTTGCTAAATGTGCTGTACCACAGTGGCAGGTTCCAAAACGCCATTACTTTTCACGGAAGGCCATTCCAGCACTATACCAGCACGTGGAAGACAATGTTATCGAGTCATTGGGAAAGGCAGTCAGCAGCAAGGTGCATGTGACTTTAGACACGTGGTCCAGCAAGCATGGACAGGGTCGTTACATCTCCTTCACGGCACACTGGGTAACTCAGATTGCAGCTGGGAGGGATCCAAGATGGGGCTCTGTGCTGGAGCTTGTTCATCCACCACGCCTCCAGAAAGCTGCTTGTATGAGGTCTGTCTGCTCCACCACCACCTCTCCCTCTTCCTCCTCCTCCTCCTTCTCTTTCTGTGTCTCTGGCGAAGTGGCAGTTAAACTGACGCCTGACAGGGGCTACGCAATGGCTCAAGCAAAAAGATGCCATACTGTGCTTGAGCTGGTTTGTTTGGGGGACAGGAGCCACATGGGGCCAGAAATTCTGTCAGCTCTGCAGGGGCAGGTGCAGAGATGGTTAACACCATGCCAGCTTCAGCTGGGAATGATCGTCTGTGATAATGGCAGCAACCTTCTCTCTGCCCTACGCGAGGGTAAATTGACGCATGTACCATGCCTAGCACACGTCCTAAATCTAGTGGTACAGCGTTTCCTAACCAAGTACCCAGGGCTGGCAGAGCTTCTCAGCCAGGCCAGAAAAGTCTGCAGCCACTTCAGACGGTCATTCCCAGCAAGCGTTCCCCTGGCAGAAATTCAAAGAGAATTCCACCTTCCCACAAACCGTCTGATCTGTGACATGCACACCAGGTGGAACTCGACATTAGCAATGCTGCAGCATCTGCACAAGCAGCAGAGGGCCATCAACGAGTACCTGAGTATGGCACAAGAAAAGGTTCAGGTCAACTTGTTTCGCCCCCCCACAGTGGCTGATGATCAAGGATGCATGCACTGTACTGTCACCATTTGAGGAGGCAACGAGGATGGTGAGCAGGGACAGTGCATGCATCAGTGACACGATTCCTTTAGTGTTCCTGCTGGAGCTCACTCTGCGGGGAATTATAGATGTGGCTCTAGAGGCAGAGCAGCGGGAAGAAGAGGAGGCCTTCCCTAGCTCTCAAGGCCCCAGTCTTTCCGCAGACAGCATTCCAGCGGGTCCTCCTCAGATCAGACAGGAGGAGGATGAGGAGGGGGAGGAATATTTAAGTAGTGGGGGCATTGAAGGTGGGGATTCCTCAAGGGTGGGTTTCGTGTGCCCAGAAACACAAGGGCTAGTGCGTGGCTGGGAGGAGGAAGTGCACGATACGGTCATCCTGATTGACCAGGAAGACTCGAAAGCTAATGCCACCTCCAACCTACGCTGCATGGGCTCCCTTATAATGCAAAGCCTGCTAAAGGACCCCAGGATTTGTGCTATCAAGGAGAGGGATCATTACTGGTTGGCAAGCCTTCTTGATCCACGATACAAGGGTAAAGTTGCAGAGCTCATCCTGCCCGCACAGAGGGAGCACAGGATGAAAAAACTTGAGGACGCTCTAAAGCGACACTTGGTAACCTACCAGTGCCTGGAAAGGTGTTACACAAGTGCTGACACAGGTGCTTCTGAGGCTGCGGATGATCAGAGGAATAGTGGTGAAGGCTAGGGCCGCTTGACTGATGCATTTTTTTATTTTTTTAGTCCACGACTCCCAGGGACGTCAAATGTAGGCACCCATTGCCAGCGTCTTCACCATATGGTGCAGGACTACCTAGGGGCAAGGGCAGACCTGGATACCTTTCCAGCAGATGATCCACTGGCTTACTGGGTGTTGAGATTGGATCACTGGCCAGAATTTAGCCAATATGCTATGCAGCTACTAGGTTACCCTTCATAAAGCGTGCTTTCTGAAAGGACGTTCAGTGCCGCTGGAGGTTTTGTCACAGACAAAAGAGTGCGTTTGTCCACCGACTCTGTAGACCGGCTGACATTTATAAAAATGAATCAGTCCTGGATCAGTAGTTATCAATCCCCTGATGCTGACGTAATGGAATAGATCGGGGATGTCTTCTGCATTCACAAAACCTCCAACCCTGCACTCTTCCACAATACCACAAAAGGGTTACGGTGTGAAGGCACTTGCTGCCATGAAAGGCGCAATATTTGGCTGCAATGACGCCTGTGCCACATCTATATCATTTTCATTTTTTGAACCACCGGGTCCACCCCTGCATTCTTCCACAATACCACAGAGGGGGTTACTGTATGAATGCACTTGCTGGCCTGGCACCAAAAGCACAATATCTGGGTGCACTGACGCCTTTAACAGATGCATATCTTTTTAATATAGGACCGCAAGGCCCACCCCTGCATTCTTCCACAATACTACAGAGGGGTTACTGTATGATAGTAGTTGCAGGCCTGGCACCAAAAGCACAATATTTGGGTGCACTGCCACTGACGCCTGTATCAGATTCATATCCTCAGAGGGGTTACTGTGTGACGGCACTGTTGCTGACGCTAAAGGACCAATTTTAAAGCACCTATTGTTACTTTCATCCAAAGCCTGCATAAGTTTCACAATAATTTAGCCAAAAAATCACTAAACTTTTTCTACGTGTACGAAAATGTCTCCTCTTTTCATACAGACTGCCGCCCCAAGCAGTTGTTTATGGATAGATTAAAGGAAAAGCATTTACCGTCATTTGAAACGTCAGTTTTTTGTTTTTAAGTGTTTCTATACATCCTAGAAATCCGCCACTTCACGGGCAGGTTATGGGGACCTCCTAGGCACGATATTTGAAGGAATTTTTTGTTTTTATTTTTAACCCTTATTTCATGGAAAACTCACTGTCCCTTTAAAAACTTTTTTTTAAAACTTGTTGTCCTTGTTTACTGTCCCCCAGTGCACTACCCAGACCCAGTGGTGTATTTAGGTTTTGTGCTGCCCTAGGCCTGACTAAACTCGTGTACCCCCTAATTTAAATTTGAGGCACCCCTTCCTGTCAAGGGCACACCTCTTCCTGGTTAATCCCTACCCTTCCTCTTTAAGCTCCACCTTTTCCTCTTAGAGCTCCGCCTTTTCCTCTCTTTATATTAAAAGTGGATACCAAGCGCCTACTTGTATATTTTGTATACCATTTCAAATGTATCTATTGAGATAAATAAAATTATGAAATGTTTATATTCAAGCATTTTTACAAAGAACAGCCACGCATGTCAAGTATACTGGATCACAGCTGCTCTAATTGGTTGAACAATAAAATCCACTGCATATGAGCGTATCACAGAACTGCACAGCAATAAAACTCACAGCAATGTGCAGTGTGTATGAGTGTATCCCAGAGCTCCAAGGCAATAAAACTCACAGTACTATGCAGTGTGTATCACAGAATCCACAGCAATAAAACTCCCAGCAATGCAATGTTTGGTGTGTGTCAGCGTTTCAGAATCCACAGCAATAAAACTCCCAGTAATGCAATGTGCGGGTCAGCGTATCAGAATCCACAGCAATAAAACTCCCAGTAATGCAATGTGCGGTGTGTATGAGTGCATCAGAATCCACTGCAATAAAACCCCCAGCAATGCAATGTGTGGTGTGTTTGAGTGCATCAGAATCCACTGCAATAAAACTCTCAGCAAACCGAGTGTATATGAGCACACAGCAATTATTTATTCTACATTTACCGCCTCCGCGGTAGGGCTGTGTGCAGAGTCAGCAGGGACTGTGTACAGACTCAGCAGGAGGTCCCTCCAGGCCACGTTAGGATCGCGGCTGTGCCTGTGCGTGGAGCCATCTTGTCAGCAGTGGGGTGCCACTGCCAGAGGGTGCACCGTGGCTTTGATTCCCTTCCCAGTGTGTGTTCAGTCCAGAATAGAGTGACAGTCCATGTTAACGAAAGGGCGGGCAGCTGCGTGCGTGCGTGTCACGTGGTTCAGCCAGCAGGGCCGGACTGGGGATAAAAACCAGCCCTGGAAATAATTTCATACCAGCCCCAGTAATGTGTGTTGTGTATGAGGGTATCACAGAGCTATACAGTAATGTGCGGTGTGTTTGAGGGTATCACAGACCTATACAGTAATGTGCGGTGTGTTTGAGGGTATTGCAGAGCTATACAGTAATGTGTGGTGTGTTTTGAGGGTATTGCAGAGCTATACAGTAATGTGCGTTGTGTTTGAGGGTATCACAGACCTATACAGTAATGTGCGGTGTGTTTGAGGGTATTGCAGAGCTATACAGTAATGTGCGGTGTGTTTGAGGGTATTGCAGAGCTATACAGTAATGTGCGTTGTGTTTGGGGTATCACAGACCTATACAGTAATGTGCGGTGTGTTTTGAGGGTATTGCAGAGCTATACAGTAATGTGCGGTGTGTTTGAGGGTATTGCAGAGCTATACAGTAATGTGCGTTGTGTTTGAGGGTATTGCAGAGCTATACAGTAATGTGCGGTGTGTTTTGAGGTATCGCAGAGCTATACAGTAATGTGCGGTGTGTTTGAGGGTATTGCAGAGCTATACAGTAATGTGCGTTGTGTTTGAGGGTATTGCAGAGCTATACAGTTAATGTGCGGTGTGTTTGAGGGTATTGCAGAGCTATACAGTACAGTAATGGCGGTGTGTTTTGAGGTATCGCAGAGCTATACAGTAATTTGCGGGGTGTGTTTTGAGGGTTCATTCACAGAGCTATACAGTAATGTGCGTTGTGTTTGAGGGTATTGCAGAGCTATACAGTAATGTGCGGTGTGTTTGAGGGTATCGCAGAGCTATACAGTAATGTGCGTTGTGTTTGAGGGTATTGCAGAGCTATACAGTAATGTGCGTTGTGTTTGAGGGTATTGCAGAGCTATACAGTAATGTGCGGTGTGTTTGAGGGTATTGCAGAGCTATACCTATACAGTAATGTGCGGTGTGTTTTGAGGGTATCGCAGAGCTATACAGTAATTTGCGAGGTGTGTTTTGAGGGTATCATCACAGAGCTATACAGTAATGTGCATTGTGTTTGAGGGTATTGCAGAGCTATACAGTAATGTGCGGTGTGTTTGAGGGTATCGCAGAGCTATACAGTAATGTGCGTTGTGTTTGAGGGTATTGCAGAGCTATACAGTAATGTGCGTTGTGTTTGAGGGTATCGCAGAGCTATACAGTAATGTGCGTTGTGTTTGAGGGTATTGCAGAGCTATACAGTAATGTGCGTTGTGTTTGAGGGTATCGCAGAGCTATACAGTAATGTGCGTGTGTTTTGAGGGTATTGCAGAGCTATACAGTAATGTGCGTTGTGTTTGAGGGTATTGCAGAGCTATACAGTAATGTGCGGTGTGTTTGAGGGTATTGCAGAGCTATACCTATACAGTAATGTGCGGTGTGTTTTGAGGGTATCGCAGAGCTATACAGTAATTTGCGAGGTGTGTTTTGAGGGTATCATCACAGAGCTATACAGTAATGTGCATTGTGTTTGAGGGTATTGCAGAGCTATACAGTAATGTGCGGTGTGTTTGAGGGTATCGCAGAGCTATACAGTAATGTGCGTTGTGTTTGAGGGTATTGCAGAGCTATACAGTAATGTGCGTTGTGTTTGAGGGTATCGCAGAGCTATACAGTAATGTGCGGTGTGTTTGAGGGTATCGCAGAGCTATACAGTAATGTGCGTTGTGTTTGAGGTATCGCAGAGCTATACAGTAATGTGCGGTGTGTTTGAGGGTATCGCAGAGCTGTACAGTAATGTGCGGTGTGTTTGAGGGTATTGCAGAGCTATACAGTAATGTGCGTTGTGTTTGAGGGTATTGCAGAGCTATACAGTAATGTGCGGTGTGTTTGAGGGTATTGCAGAGCTATACAGTAATGTGCGTTGTGTTTGAGGGTATTGCAGAGCTATACAGTAATGTGCGGTGTGTTTGAGGGTATTGCAGAGCTATACAGTAATGTGCATTGTGTTTGAGGGTATTGCAGAGCTATACAGTAATGTGCGGTGTGTTTTGAGGGTATTGCAGAGCTATACAGTAATGTGCGGTGTGTTTGAGGGTATTGCAGAGCTAATACAGTAATGTGCATTGTGTGTTTTGAGGGTATTGCAGAGCTATACAGTAATGTGCGGTGTGTGTTTTGAGGGTATTGCAGAGCTATACAGTAATGTGCGGTGTGTTTGAGGGTATTGCAGAGCTATACAGTAATGTGCGGTGTGTTTGAGGGTATTGCAGAGCTATACAGTAATGTGCATTGTGTTTGAGGGTATTGCAGAGCTATACAGTAATGTGCGGTGTGTTTGAGGGTATTGCAGAGCTATACAGTAATGTGCGGTGTGTTTGAGGGTATTGCAGAGCTATACCTATACAGTAATGTGCGGTGTGTTTTGAGGGTATCGCAGAGCTATACAGTAATTTGCGGGGTGTGTTTGGAGGGTATCATCACAGAGCTATACAGTAATATGGGGTGTTTTTTATCTTTAATTCCTGATTTTCAAAAAATGTACACAGAGCAGTTATGAACAAACAAGCACACAAGTTGTGTGTGCTTGTTTGTTCATAACTTCCCTCTGTAAATGGCAGGCCTCTCTCGCCGCCCCCCCCACTTCACCACCACCACTGACCGTAGTTCCCGCTCTCACCGCTGTCTGATGAGGAGGTTGTAGTCCCAGGCAGGGGCTGACTGGCAACTTTTGGCCCAAGGGACAAGTACAACCCAGAGGCCCATGGTGCAGCAACTCGGGCTCTTGTTTAAATAAAAACAACAAACACCGGAAGCAAATTAAGTAATAAAATTCACAGTAACGTGCGGTGTGTATGGTGTATCACAGAGCTCCACAGCAATAAAACGTGATCTTGTGACATGCATATGGATCAAGGTCTTCAAGCAGAGCATGGTATGATTCACTGATCAATATTAATGACTGCATTTTGCTTCACTTCAGTGGGTAACATGAGAGTTTACTTTAAATTGTCATTTTATGGGTGTATTTACTCGCAAATCACCATTCAAATCAGAATACAAATGTTTTCTTAGATTTATTTTCATAATCTAAAGATGGTTGGGTACCTCAATGTATAGGATTTTTTTTTCTTCAATTGATAAAGCATAAGCCACCTTACACCCAGGGGCAACTAGCAGGTCTGGACTCTTCAGGGGTAGCAATGGCTACAAGGCTGTCAGTGTCATGGGCCCCCTTCATAGTAATAAGCTAGTCAGTAGCCCATTCAAATGCTACCTGGCCCTGTAAAACTGCTAAAGGGAGATAACTGGAGAGGGGCTGTTGTGAGGGGGGGGGGTCCACAGGAGCTTTTAGGCAGCCTTTATGTCACTGCATGGCTCCTGCTATTGTTTTGAAAGAGAGCTGCTCTCCATGTTCCCTCTGGACACAATAGTTTTATTATTTTGGTTCTCATCCCTGATGGTCCACTGGAAGCCAGGTCAGTGCTGGGTTTACAGACCGGAGTCCTGACCTCCACCTGCCCTGAAACCTGAGCTGTTCAGCTTTGGGTCAGCAGTGACAGAGGAGGACAGAGGAGGAAGCTGGCTGGAGCTGTGCATCATAGGGATAGGCTGCGTCAGTGATCACTCGGGGAGACAGAGAGCAGCTGTAAAGCTACACATTAAATTTCTCACCTCCCTGGGCCCTGGTGGGGTTTGTGTCTTGTCCAGAGAGATGAGCTGCCTGACAGCCTGGCCCTGCAGATCCACCCAATCCACGCACTGTGCGTCATGATTTTTTTTTTTTCTCCCAGCCTTCTATTCCTGGCCACGTGCATAGGTGTAATCGCTCTCCACCAGCCTCTGACCGGCCTCACAGCTGCCTCTAAGACAAGTGTGGATGCGCGAAAATAAAAAAAAAGTGCAGCAGCGGCAGAAAAAAAAAAGCCACCCCCGGGATTAGTCAAGCTAAAGCAGCCCCAAAATTGATTTCTCCCGGTATGCCGGTCTGGCCCTGCCCACACAAAGATAGAGGGCCTCCCTTAAATTTATTCACCCCCACAGGGGCCACAGCAGCAGGCGAGATCAGAGTCAGACATTAGGCCGCCGCCACTCACCTTCAAGTCATCTTGACTCGAGACAGAGTGAGCGGCGAGGCCTTTTAAAATGATTTTCTAGGCTGGCCTGGCCTGGCTTCTCCTGCCCCCCCTCGGTCTCCCTCTGCAGTTTGGAGGCACACATCCCGGGCTGGCTGACTGGCATCTACACTTCCTCTGCAGGCTGAGGCTCCCACCGTCTGACCTCACTCTCGACCGCGCCCTCTTTAGACCGGAGCTGACTCGCTGACCATTAACAAGTCGGCAAGGCAGTGTGTAGCCGGCCCCAGCCCGCTACCAACCCGTGGCCGCTGGTTGTCAGTCGCAATAAAAATAAAAAAATAATTAAAAAAAAAAAAAAACGCCCCAAAGTTTAAGCAGCCTACCGGGATGCCTCCCGGTATCCCGGTAGGCCAGTCCGGCACTGTCAGCCAGTCAGGTGGTACTGAGGCTCAGTACCACCTGACTGGCCGGACCGAGTGTGACCTGCACGCACGCAGCCTCACCAGGAGCCAGGCAGCTCAATGACAAATTTCTATCACTGCAGTGCTGGTTAAGGAAAGGTCCACTTTTAACAGCAGTAAGCAGACAGGGCTTCATATTCTGCTGATACACACCCCCCTTTACCTGCCGTTTACTGTCATCTTCTCTCTCTTGACACAAATCACATCCCCCTCCTCTCTCCTAGAGCTGCTGTGGGGCAGGAGAGGAGCTATGGAGGGAGGAGAGGGGGATTTTTATTCTATTCGATTTTATTCCGTATGCAAACGCCCTGCTCCGCTGCTCATTGTTTAAGAACACAGCTCAAAGCTGACACACAGTGACAGTGGCACCTCCTAGTACCCCCTAATAACACCCCAATAATCACTGGTACCTGGGGCGGCCCGCCCTCCGCCACTCCTCTAAGTACACCACTGCTCTGGTGATATGCTCACACACAAGTTTGGCGAACTGCCAGCAAGTACGGTGCTGTTTGAAGGCAGTGCAAATCCCCATAGAGAAGTAATGGTTAATCTATTCAGAGAACACCAAACAGCAGAGAAATGGCAGTGAAATGCCCTGATGTTCGATGGTTTCAATCAGCAGGTTTATTCAGGCAAACCCCATAGGTTTCAATGTTAAAAATATTCCCGTTTTTATGCAATATCTAATAAACCATTTATTATTTTAATCTGCAGTAAAAAGTCTTTATTTATCTATTGATTTTTTTTTTTTTTAGTACCTTTTAGTAATTTTTCAGAATTTTTTGGGCAAATTCCCTCCCCCCCTTTTTTTTAATAGTGGTTCTCCTTTTTCTGTAACAGAACTTTTTATTATCAATCATAGGATCTTATATGTAAATTCCAGACATTTTCGTTCAGTACTTCTTTTGAAAACAGCAGGCCATGGGTTTGCGGTGGCAGCATACAGTGGCCGACTCCATGCACTTTGGGGACCCTGCGGTGAATGGTGAATTCACTGCAGGGTGGGGAAATTTTATTCCCCAAAGTGCAGGGAACTACAGAACACCAAAATGTTGGCGTCATTTCGGTGATCTGTGAGTAACCCAATTAGTGGTGAGGTTTTTTGTTGCCCCCTGGAAAGTGAAAGCCTAGGCCTTGCCTACCCAGAACATACTTGAAAATTAGTGACATCTCAATGTTTCCTTCCTGGTAAAATAGTTTGCAAAAGTAAAAAAATTTTTTATTTCTTTTTAGGGGTGGGGCCACCCAGCGGGCCGCCGCCCCCTGGAAAGTGCCGCCCTAGGCCTAGGCCTTGTTGGCCTAGGCCAAAATACACCAGTGCCAGGACCCCCATACACCTTTTATGGCAAATATCGTGCATATATGCACTCTTGGAGGGTACTCTAAAATCGAATTTTCAGCCCCATTGACTTGTATTGAGTTCGAGTTCGAATTCGAACATTTGGAAAGTTTGAGTTCGAATGCGAACCGAACTCGGGGGTGTTCGGCTCATCCCTAATGGGGAGAAGAGCAAAAGCTGGGTAGAAGGTGCGAGAAAAGGGTAGATAAGGCAGAGAAAAAGGAGAGGTGGTTGTGAGACAAATGGACAGATGGAGGAGAGAAAAACATCTGAAAAAATGTAAATTGTATTAATTTGAAAGATTTTCTTAATATGAGGGGAGCAATTTATGGAAATGGGGTGCCAGGGGGTACTCGGGTGAAAAAAGGTTAGGATCCACTGCCTTAATTAATCATCGTGTTGAGAAAATGAGGGTATATAATGGCAGATTGTAGAGAAATCCAAAGCTCCAGATGAAGTCTTATGGATGAAACGCGTCGCGCTCTAAAGTACTTATTACAGACTTTTATTATTGTTTGTTTTATTGAGACCCTGTAATGTTTTCCTGCTTGGTCTGTGTTATATTGGGGGGTCCATTAGTCCGTTGTGTTGGAGTCCCCAGAACGTTTATCCAGATCGGCTTCTCCAATGGGTTTCTGGAGACGGGGAAGGTGGATTTGAAGTCTGGAATGCTTCTGCAGAGGAGGACTCCCTGTGAAAGTGAACAGTGACTTCTGGAGCAATTTATGCTGTTTTTCCACCTCTATAAATCTTTTATGTTGTGCCGCTCCTCTTGTGAGTGAGCCGTCTGGCTTTTTGCTTTTAATGTTGTAATAAATGTGTTTACGCCGTGTTTATTTTATAGTAATGTGTTACGGCCTATTTAGCCGGATTTACGGGAATTATATGCATAGATTTAGCTGCATTTACGGGAGTTATATACATATATTCACTTGCGTGCTTTCTGCTACTCACCTGTGACTTCTTATAAAATAAACTTACACCATGTAAAGGATTGAAATTTATTGGAAATTTACATTTCATTTAATATGTACTTGTTATTCCTTTTGCAGTTTATCTTTTGAACAAGCCAGAACCCCCCCAATCTTCCCTTTTGTAACAGGCAAGGTATTCTTCAATCAACACAATTTTTGCCACATTGTTACTGCTCCATTAATGTTTTATCCTGTTTTCCAGTTTATGTACAGTTGTGTTCAAAATTATTCAACCCCCACTGAAATTGAGTGTTTTGGCCAGTTTGACATTGATTTTGATCATTCAGTCATCTTGCTTACAATTAAATCAAAGAGGCACGTGTAGGTCAGACAAATATAACATAACATTTATAATGAAATAACCACAAATGTCTTTTCTGTGCTCACATAATTATCAGTTTTATTCAACCCCCAAGTGACATTCAATCTTAGTACTTAGTACAACATCCTTTTACAGTTATAACAGCTTTTAAATGTGAAGCATAGCTTGACACAAGTGTCTTGCAGCGATCTACGGGTATCTTCGCCCATTCGTCATGGGCAAAAGCCTCCAGTTCAGTCACATTCTTAGGCTTGCGCACTGCAACTGCTTTCTGTAAGTCCCACCAGAGGTTCTCAATCGGATTTAAGTCAGGTGACTGCGATGGCCACTCCAAAATGTTCCAGCCTTTAACCCTTTCGCTGCTGAGGCTTTTCCCGCCCCTGTGCTGAGGTCATTTTTTACCTGTTTTGCGCATCATGTTTAAACGTGTTTTTAAGGCTTATTTTAGTATATGACACCGACATATTATATATCGTTCTTTCCGTCAGACTCGGTAGATTCATAATATGTCATTATTATATGTATACGTTATGTCATGTCTGTATATTATAACAAAAAATGCAATAAAATATGTATTTTCAATAATTTACAATGTGTAAAGTGTTTTTTTCCACATTTTAACATGCGAGCAATTGCGGTTATATTTTGTATGGGGTGCGCTTGTTAAAAAAATTAGAGATGGGGTCTCGTTACATTTTTTTTTGGGGAAAATGACACTATTTTTAACAAACGCACCGCATACAAAAATCGTTAGTGCAGCATCATTGTTCACATTATAATTGAAATGGGAACAATATTGCTACACTAACAAACCAAAAAAAATTAAAAAAAAGTTTTTTTTTTTTTTTTTTAATTTTTTTTTATTTTTATTTTTATTTTTTTTTTTTTTTACAAAATTTTTAACTTTCATGTTTGGTATCGTTGGAACGGCCATGCTCTGGCCGATCCAACCATATCAAAATTTAACCCCTAACTGCCACGGATCGGGAGATAGGGAGTTCATTGGAACTCCCTATCTCCACACTTGGTGGCAGTTAGGGGTTAACTGTAGGACTGGCGTCATCGTGCTACGCACGATGACGCCAGTCCTCTGGGGGAGTTCCCGGAAGCTTGGCCGACATCCAAGATGTCGGCCAGCTCCGGGAAAGGATCGCGAACCGGCGCTTTTCAGCGCCGATTCGCGATCCAGCTCCCCAGGGGTTAATGCCAGGCATCATTTGGAAGGGCAGGCTGTGCCCTTCCAAATGATGCCTGGGTTAAGCCCCGCAGAGCCACCGATCGGGAGGGAGAGAGGTCCGAAGGACCTCCCCCCCTCCCTTTCAGGCGCCTCCTCCGCACATGCGGGGGGGGGCGCCTGAATTAGGTGTCATCGCGCCCCCGCGATGACACCTAATAATGGCGGCTGCTGGTCCGGATGCCGGGCTGACATCCAGGATGTCAGCCCGCACCGGAGGGGCCAGCGATCGGCCGGAACCCGGCCGAACGCTGACCCCGATGTGAGGACGCGCTCAGCGCGTCCTCAGCACACCAGCGGGAATGCTGAGGACGCGCTGAGCGCGTCCTTAGCATTCAAGTGGTTAATCTGCAACCATGCTCTAGTGGAATTGGAGGTATGCTTGGGATCATTGTCCTGTTGAAAGGTCCAACGTCTCTCAAGCCTCAGGTGTAGCTCTCACTCCCGGAGGAGCTGCTGAATTTGAACCTCGGGTCAGTCTCCCCGCACTAGGGAATAAATATACTCCAGCACCGTCGTGGATTTTATAATGTAGCGCTGTGTTAAATCTTGCTGCCGGTAGTACCTATTTTTGGCCACAAGATGGAGACAATCGCGATTAGAGACACGAGACATTGGGACTACATTTCCCGGCGTGCTTTGCAAAAGGACAGGAAGTGGGTGGGACACAGGAGGCTTACTTCCCGAACCTCGTGGAGAACGCGCCAGAGGGCGCGAGGGAACGAGAGAGAGCAGACGCAGTGCAAGACATCACAGGAGGGCCTAGGCCAGAGCAAGAGTGAGACCTGTCAGTTCCTTATTGGGTCATTCGGCCTAAAGAGAAGGAGACCTCCGAGTTCCTGAGATTGCTGCAGATTAAAGAAGCCAAAGACCTGGAGTGAGGAGTTGCCGCGAGCTGATCGGATACGGAGAGCAGGCGGTGAGCGGGACAAGTCGTGGACAAGCAACCGAGAGTCAGACAATGGATCCGGCCGCTAGTATCCCCAGTCAAAATCGAGCGGAGAGACGTCCTGGGTCAGCGGAGCCTACAGCAACCGGTGGATGGGTGAGAGGCCTCCAAGGCCGTATGTAATTAAGGAACACACTGCTGTTTTCTCTTTAAAGTCCACAGGGCCCCAACTTGACTAGTCGAAGACATTCCTTAAGTAAATTCACTGGCCAGTTGAACAGTACCCGGGTACCACACACACATACACACCTTTTACATTCCGGGACTTAAACCTGTGCAGGACTCATTTTGTTACGAATCGGAACGGGAGTTAAAGTTACGTTCTGAATACATATTTTTCTCTTTTTCCGCTGCGCGTTTATCGTAATACGAAGGAAGAGATTGTATTTTGGGGTTCGCTACGTGTCTCTGTTTTTCCGAACTATTGGGCAATTGCATATATTTTTCTGTTCGGTTGCGAATATTTTATTCTTCCGAAATACGAAGCCTCGTGTTTCGTTTCTTTTCCGCTACGCGTTTTACCGCAATACGAAAGTACTGTAATAATATCTGTGAATACCGTGTCTCAACATCTGCTTATTATTTTAGTAAACTATTTAAATGATAAAAACTCACAGCAGTGTTGGAGTATATTTATTCCCTAGTGCGGGGAGACTGACCCGTGGTTCAATTTCAGCGGCTCCTCCGGGAGTGAGCGCTACAATAAATTATATAGTTTACTGAATAAACGGGCATATAATGAGTAACACGGTATATGTATATATTTTTACAGTACTTCGTAATACGAGAAACATGCAGCGGAAAAGGAAAAATACAGCACTTCGTAATGCGAGAAACGCGCAGCAGAAAAGGAAAAATACAGCACTTCGTAATGCGAGAAACGCGCAGCGGAAAGGAAGAAAAGTATTTTTAACCCCGTAGTGGTTGGAGTGTGAGTCTCATACAGGTTATGTCCCAAGGAATGTATGTGTATGCGTGTGTTGGTACCCGGGTACAATATTCAACTGGCCGGTGAATTATTTATGAGGTATCTTCGACTAGTCACGTTGGGGCCCTGTAGGTTTTGGAACAAACTGTAGTGTGCTTTAGTATTTCACCGTGGCCTGGAAGGCTTCTCACCCATCCGCCAGATACTTGGTGCTCCGCTTGACCCAGGACGCCTCTCCGCTCGATTTTGACTGGGGTTCTCTGTGTCACCGGATCCGCTGTCTTGCTCCTCTGTATCGGCCACAAGATGTCCAGCTCACCGCCTGCACTCCCTGTTAAATCGTCTGCGGTTCTCCTCACTCGGGGTCCTTCAGCTTACTCTGTCTCAGCGTGGGTTACTGGGTCTTCGTTAAATAGGAAGGAAAAACCCGATCTCTAGCTCCGCTAGGCCGCACCTGTGCTCTGCCCTGGTCGAGATCACTTTCTGCTACACTGCGTCTTGCTCCTCTCACTCCTCGGTGCGCTCTGCCAGCTCTTTCCACGAGGCTGCGGATCTCAGTCTCTCTCTCCCACCCACTTCCTGTCCCCACCCGCAAAGCATGCTGGAAAATGTAGTCCCAATTGTCATTTGTGACGGGACGGCCGCCACTATACCGTAGCGCGGTACAAAAGTTTAAAAATGTTGTTTTAGTATGGTGTATTAAAGAATTCGTTAGGTTGTATTTTTATAAGTTCCCCCTGTAATTCTCCCCATGGTTGACCTGTTCCCCGCCTGTCCACAGCCCCGGGAAGACGCCCGGTCTGTGAATGCCTCGGGTCGCCGCTGACTGTCTCTGCCAAGCCGCCCAAACTTGCCCGCCTTGCCCTGCAGTGTGGAAACCACGCAGAAGAGCACTTCTTGGCCAGTGGGCTCCTAAAAATAGGTGCTTACGGAGGTGCGAATTATAGA
This sequence comes from Leptobrachium leishanense, assembly GCA_009667805.1. Lineage (NCBI taxonomy): Eukaryota > Metazoa > Chordata > Amphibia > Anura > Megophryidae > Leptobrachium > Leptobrachium leishanense. The sequence goes on from CM019068.1 coordinate 173,493,629, forward strand.
ACGAAACACCCCAAGAAACCCGAACGCCGACCAGGGATCCCTCGCTGGGAGCACGGCCGGCAACCAGTGACTCTTGCTCGGGTACAGCCGCCGAACTTTCCCCCTTCGCAGCTCGAGCTCCGTGCATCCGATCCGGGCGCTTTTTGGACTGAACCAGCCCCCGGACGCGAGCTACCAGGCTGTACCCCCAGCATGCCGCCGCTCCCAGCGGATCACCCCGAAATCCCTGGTAAAACCCCAAACTCGGGCAGAAAGCCACAAGGAGCGCTCACACCACAGGGGGGGCCGGGCGCTGGCCAGACAGGGAGAGGCTCTGGGAGGGGGGGACAGACGAGCTGGCGCTGAGACCCGAGATAAGGGCTGTGCACCACAGGGGTTCCCCCAGGTTAACCAAGGCAGATTGGGCTATGGCTTGAGGTACAAACAAAGATCACCGCAGGAGGACTGAGGGCGGGCCAGGGGAGAACAATGGTTTCATTTCTCATAAATAACCCTGTATTCTCCATGTTAAAATAAACTCATTCCTGTTTGAACCTTACCGTGGAAAGAAACGCTGGATCACCGCCGAATCCCTACCGCCCGCTACCCCTAACTCTACACCCCCAGACCAGTTCGGCGCTGACGGCGGATCTACCTGGGCAGGGTAGCAGGGATCCGCTACATTGGCTGGCAGCGCTGGGATCCGGCTGAGACCAGACAAGCAGGGGGAGATACAGCCGCTGGCTTGACCCCGGTCTCAGCCACCGCGACACACAGAGCGTCTGGAGTAGATATCATCCGGGGGAGAATCTGAGACCAGCCCAGCAGGGGGAGATACAGCCGCCGGCTTGACCCCGGTCTCAGACACCCCTGGGTTCGAGAGGTGGACAGTACCAGCAACGGCGGTGACCCCGTATGGCACAGCGCTACGAAGGGCTGAAGCGCACGGTCCTGAAAGAACTGTTAAAAGCCAGAGGCAAGGCGCCCGGAGGCAAGGCGAAAGCGGTCATCATCGGAGAACTGATGGAGGACGACCGCAACAGCGTGGCTCCCTCTGAGGGCTCCAAGACCTCGGAATGGAGGCGAGAGGTGCAGTGGCGGCTGGCCCTATACGGAACGGACCCCTCCGCCGACATCATTGGGAGGGTCCTGGCCGACACAGACAAGCTCCGCCAGGCAGAGATGCAGCAAAGGTCCGGGGGGTCGCTGTCCCCCCAAGGCAGTACCGGACCCCCCAAACAGAAAATACCGTTCGCAGCATTCAAACTTTTCCCAGAGGGGAGCGAAGACATCGACGGGTTCCTGCAGGATTTCGAGAGGCAATATGCCCTGCAGGGGGTGGAGGTCCGAAACTGGGTACCCATCCTGGCGAGCAAACTGACCGGCAGGGCGGCTGAAGCCTATCGGGCGGTGGCGGACGAAGACTGTATGGTGTACGAGCGGGTCAAGGAACATCTGCTGGCCCTCTATGCACTCACCCCGGAGGCGTATCGAGTTCGATTTCGAGCCTTAAGAAGGGGCACTCAGGACTCGTATGCGGAGTGGGGACACAGGATGCACCAGGCGCTCCGCAGCTGGATACAGGGGTGCCAAGCTACCCAAACGGACCAGATCATCCAGCTGCTATTACTGGAGCAGTTCTACAACTACTCTCCTCCAGAGGTCCGAGACTGGGTGCGAGACCGGCGCCCCCTCACCCTGTCTGAAGCCACCCGCCTTGCCGACGAGTACCAGGACGCCAGGCGAGTAGCCCCTCCGGCCATCCGAGCACCATCTCCCCGCTTCCATCCAGCGCCACAGTTACGCCCTGCTCCCCTCAAACGAGCACCCAGGCCACCGGCACCCTCCACCCTGGCTCCTCGGGTAGGACCCCGGTGCTATGGGTGTAACCAGATCGGACACATGAGAGACAGTTGTCCCCTGAACAACCAGCGTCCGGCACCGTCCCGGGCAGCACACCCACCGAGCCGAGCTATGGCATACTGCGGCCATCAGGAACCGGAACCCACAGCCACCCTCGAGGAAGACTGGGGCATCCTGCATGAGGCCAACTCCGTGCAAGGAGCCGCGCAGGACAACCGTCAACACCATCGCCAACAAGTTCGGGTGAATGGACAACTTGCCAGTGGTCTGCGAGACACCGGTGCAACCCTTACCCTGGCACAGCCCCATCTTATCTCCTCAGCTGCTTCAACCGGGTATTCGGTGGCCGTCAGAGTCGCTGGCGGCCATGTGTATCGAATCCCTACGGCCCGCGTCCATCTAGATTGGGGCACAAATGCCCAGGACGTGGAGGTCGGGGTCATGAAGAATCTACCGTCCGAGGTCTTACTTGGCAATGACCTGGGATTGCTGACCTCCACCTTTGAGGACCCTCATCCTGGCGGGGTATGCCCCGTTACCACCCGCAATCAAGCACGGAAGGCTCCACCCACCGACTCCGAGGGGACCACGGTAAGCCAGACCAGACTAACACCCCCACTTGGCCCTGACAACACCCCTGCCCTGACCTGGGATTCCCCGACGGACTTGCCCAAGCCACCCGGGACGATATTACCCTTGCCCCATACCGACAACAAGCAGGGAGGGACCCGGGAGGGTTAGGGGAGGTGAGATTTGCCTGGGACCAAGGGAAGCTGTACAAGACATCGGGGGGACGAGTCAGGGAATAGACCGAGTACCCCACAGGCAGCTGGTAGTGCCGGCGAAATATTGGCGCGATCTGTTAAGGATCGCTCATGATATTCCCCTTGCGAGCCATCTTGGGCACCGGCGGACATTGCACCGTCTGACCCAGAGCTTCTTTTGGCCCGGATTATCAGGGGAAGTTAGGGACTACTGTCAGACGTGTGGGGTATGCCAATGAGTAGGGAAGCGGGGGGACGCCAAGAAAGCTCCCCTGAGACCATTGCCCATAGTGGGAGAACCTTTTAGACGGGTGGCGGTGGATCTGGTAGGACCCTTGGCAGTGCCTAGCCCTACGGGCAAGAAGTATATCTTGACCATAGTGGACTACGCCACCAGGTACCCCGAAGCCGTGGCCCTCCGGGATATCCACGCAGAGACCGTTGCCGGAGCTCTGCTGCAGATCTTCTCCAGGGTTGTATTTCCCCAGGAAATCCTGTCTGACCAGGGCACACAATTTACGGCCGAGGTGACCCAGCAGCTCTGGAGGCTGTGCGGGATTAAACCCCTGTACAGCTCCCCTTACCACCCGCAGACCAACGGGCTCTGCGAGCGGTTCAACGGGACCCTCAAGCAGCTTCTCCGCACCTTTACCATATCCCATAAGGACTGGGAACGCCATCTGCCCCACCTTCTGTTCGCGTACCGGGAGGTACCCCAGGAAGCCACAGGCTTCTCTCCCTTTGAGCTACTGTACGGCCGGAGAGTCCGCGACCCCTTGGACTTGCTCCGGGTGCACTGGGAAGGTGCTCTGGCCGAGGAGGGGACCTCGGCCATAGATTATGTGCTTGAGTTTAGGGACCGGCTGCAGGAATTGACCGCCCTGGTACGGGACAATCTCCAAGCGGCCCAAACCAAGCAGAAGAGGTGGTATGACCAGTCGGCTAGGGACCGCACCTTCCAGATGGGGCAGAAAGTGTTAGCACTCCGACCGGTCAAACAAAATAAGTTGCAGGCAGCCTGGGAAGGACCCTACAAAATCATAGAAAAGATCTGCGATACCACCTTCACCGCAGCTAGATGCTCAGATGAAAGGATACACAGAACCTTTCATGTGAACATGCTAAAACCGTTTTTCGAAAGGGAAGAGGCAGTAGCCGCCCGGTCTGTGAATGCCTCGAGCCGCCGCTGACTGTCTCTGCCAAGCCACCCAAACTTGCCCGCCTTGCCCCGCAGCGTGGAAACCACGCAGAAGAGCACTTCTTGGCCAGTGGGCTCCTAAAAATAGGTGCTTACGGAGGTGCGAATTATAGAATGAAACACCCCGAGAAACCCGAACGCCGACCAGGGATCCCTCGCTGGAAGCGCGGCCGGCAACCAGTGACTCTTGCTCGGGTACAGCCGCCGAACTTTCCCCCTTCGCAGCTTGGGCTCCGTGGATCCGATCCGGGCGCTTTTTGGACTGAACCAGCCCCCGGACCCGAGCTACCAGGCTGTACCCACAGCATGCCGCCGCTCCCAGGGGATCACCCCGAAATCCCTGGTAAAACCCCAAACTCGGGCAGAAAGCCACAAGGAGCGCTCACACCACAGGGGGGGCCGGGCGCTGGCCAGACAGGGAGAGGCTCTGGGAGGGGGGACAGACGAGCTGGCACCGAGACCCGAGATAAGGGCTGCACACCACAGGGGTTCCCCTAGGTTAACCAAGGCAGATTGGGCTATGGCTTGAGGTACAAACAAAGATCACCGCAGGAGGACTGAGTGCGGGCCAGGGGAGAACAATGGTTTCATTTCTCATAAATAACCCTGTATTCTCCATGTTAAAATAAACTCATTCCTGTTTGAACCTTTACTCTTGCCTCGGCCAGTAATTGGGGATAACAGGGCTTGGGGAACCGCGACGCTGCAAGGACCGTGGAAAGAAACGCTGGATCACCGCCGAATCCCTACCGCCTGCTACCCCTGACTCTACACCCCCAGACCAGTTCGGCACTGACGGCAGATCTACCCGGGCAGGGTAGCAGGGATCCACTACACCAATGTTCAGTGTCTTATATCGCGCTTGTCTCCCTCCGGTGGCCAAAAACAAGTACTACAAAGACAGGGAATTTAAAACCAGCGCTACACAGGTTTGTGACGGACTGCATCACATTGTCATCCAATATCTCCTGGTACTGAAGAGAATTCATGGTACCTTGCACACGGTGAAGCTTCCCTTTACCTGCAGAAGCAAAACAGCCCCAAAGCATGATTGACCCCCCGCCATGCTTCACAGTAGGCAAGGTGTTCTTTTCTTCATAGGCCTTGTTCTTCCTCCTCCAAACATAGCGTTGATCCATGGGCCCAAACAGTTCTAATTTTGTTTCATCAGTCCACAGAACACTATCCCAAAACTTCTGTGGTTTGTCCACATGACTTTTGGCATACTGCAGTCGACTCTTCTTATTCTTTGGAGACAGCAACAGGGTGCGCCTGGGAGTTCTGGCATGGAGGCCTTCATTACGCAGTGTGCGCCGTATTGTCTGAGCTGAAACTTCAGTACCCACATCTGACAAATCTTTTCTCAGTTCCTCAGCAGTCACACGGGACTTTTCTCCACTTTACGCTTCAGGTAGCGCACAGCAGTCGAAGTCAGCATCTTCTTGCTGCCACGACCAGGTAGCGTTTCAACAGTGCCCTTTGCCTTGAGTTTGCGAATGATACTTCCTATGGTCTCTCTTGGTATGTTTAACATCTTTGCAATCTTCTTATAGCCATTGCCCTTCCTGTGAAGAGTAATCACCTCTTCTCTTGTCTTCCTGGACCATTCTCTTGACTTCACCATGTTTGTAACCACACCAGTAAATGTCTAGAAGGAGCTGAGTATCACAGTCATTTTAAAGCTGCCTAATTGGTGCTTATTATGCTTTATTGCTGCTCCGTGACATCCACAGGTGTTTTCAATACCTGATTGAAAACACTTGAATGAACCTCTGTTCTTCAGAGTGGTAGTCTTTAAGGGGTTGAATAATTGTGTCAATGAAGAATTCACAAAAGAAACATTTACTACTGTATTACAAAACCAGTTGATGTCATTTTAGTTGCATATGGTTCTTTAAAAAGTCCTTGTAGGATTTCATTCTGAATACAATTACAAATGTACACTAAATTCCCTAAAACCCTTTACAGCATTGGGGGTTGAATAATTTTGAACACAACTGTATTTTACTCCTTTCCCTCCATTTTTCTTTGTTTAATTTTGTGCTTTTTTATCCTGTCTGGTCCGTTTCTCCGTTGTAAATTCCTTCATGCAATGGTCTTCTCTGTAACCTCTGTATTTTCTTTCCCACAATCCCATTCACCTCCATCCTCACCTCTGCCGTCCCAACCGCCTGATCCACCCAGCCCCTATCCCATTTATATAAGCTCCTTTTCCAGCTGCTTCACTCCTCTCTGTTTAACCTTATCATGCCCAAGCTCTTGGTCTATCATCATGCAGTGTCTGCTACACTCTCTCTGGTAATTATCTCCCCCTGCTCCCTTTTGTTTCACTTACCTCAGTCCTTTAGATTGTAAGCTAACGGGATGACTGGCTGTGCACTTGTATGAAGGGTTGTTTCAGCAGGACAATAATCATAAGGGCAGGGCCGTCTGTTCATTATGTTTTTTTATTTATTACGTCACCTGTTTGTGCTTCCCCATTGTGAAAAGCTACAGAATCTGTTGGCGTTGTATAAGCACCTGTAACTGTAACTCTATTTATAAATGCTTTTCACCGTACGAGTCCTCACATGCTCAATAAGAAAAGTCCAGCAGCTAAAACAATTCCCGTTATAAGCAATGAATCTAATCAGTTAGGTTTTTAAACCATGTGAGTCATTTTAAGACTTGCAAGCGATGAGGCCTGGGTAAAGCATTTCCCACATTCATTACATTTAAACGATTTTTTCTCCTGTATGAATCCTTATATGTTGTCCAAGATTTGAGGACGAGGTAAAACTTTTCCTACACACAGTACAAGTAAATGTATTTTCTCCTGTGTGAATCCTTTCATGTCTTGCAAGAGATGAAGCCTGGGTGAAAAAAATTCCACATTCATCACATTTAAATGTTTTTTCTCCTGTATGAATCCTTTTATGTTTTACATGATTTGAGGACGAGGTAAAACATTTCCCACATTCATTACATTTAAAAGGCTTTACTCCTGTGTGAATCCTTACATGTGTTGCAAGAGATGAGGCATGGGTAAAGCATTTTCCACATTCATCACATTTAAATGGTTTTTCTCCAGTGTGAATCCTTTTATGGTTTGCAAGATTTGAGGCCCGAATAAAACATTTCCCACATTCATCACATTTAAATAGTTTTTCTCCTGTGTGAATCTTTTTATGTTGTGAAAGATTTGAGAAGCTGATAAAACATTTCCCACATTCAGTGCATTTAATCTGTGTGTTTCCGGTGTGAATCTTTTGATGCTTTTTAAGAGCAATACTGTCTGTAAAATGTTTCCCACATTCAGAGCATGAGAATGGTTGCTCTGGGGTGTAAACATGTTGGTGGGTAAGGCCTAATTTTGGGGCAGAATTCTCTTCCCTAAACATTGCTGAAAATGGTTGGTTTTCATTGTAACTTGTTTCATGTATCACAGGGTCAGACTCAGAATATGAGACTTTCCCCATTTCAGAAGAAGGCGCTGAATGTCCTTTATAAACTGAATTCTGAGTAAGGGGATCTGTATAATATATCCTGTGATCTGGCTTTCTGGATTCTATTAAGGACTCGCTATGGTTTATTTCCACTGGGTTTGGATTGGATTTTACATATTCTCCATTATTATCAGCTGAGTATTCAGTCTGTGTATGTTCTGGGGGTTCATACATGTCGCTGTCTGTGAGATTTCCTTCGTCACATGAGGCCGGTTCCTCCTTAATATCAGGGGGTGAATATTCTGGGGGTTCTGTGATTGGATAAATCTCTTTCTCCGGGACGTGTCTTTCTTCAGACGCCAGAGATTCTCGCTCTGTGTATGTTGCAGATTCAGCTCGTCCTTTTCTCGTCTTGTTCAGATCCTTTTCCACATTATTGCTTAGAATTTCACTTCCATTTTCACATCCAATATCCCATAAAGAAACCGCAGCGTGAAATTCACCCCATACAGATTTATCTATTGGAGGGAAAATCACATGAACACGTGAGACGTTCATTCAGGAACACGTCTATTACACGGCACAGCCAACATTTCAGGGGATTATTGGGACACGTTGCTCTGGGATTGGACACAAACATTATGAGAATTAAAGCATCTCTTACCCGGTGTAATAACAGGCTGGTGATCCTCCATCATGACGTCCTCATAGAGCTCCTTGTGTCGCTCCACATACTCCCACTCCTCCATGGAGAGATAGACAGTGACATCCTCACAGCGTATAGGAACCTGACACACACAATGACACAGTCACCATCCAGACACATGCCTTGGTGTTAGCGTATAATGTCCCATTCCCAGCAGCCTCACCTCTCCAGTCAGCAGACGGATGATCTGATTGCTCAGCTCCAGGATCTTCTCATGGTTTTGCTCATGGATTCCTGAGTGAGGTGGAGGCTCCGTATTGAAGCTTTGGCTCCTGCCGTGTCCTTCTGATATTTGGTGACGGCTGCTGTCACTGACCATCTCATGGATCTTCACCACCATATGACCCTAAACATTGAGAGTGACCCCAATATAGAGAGGTATAAACATGTCGCCCCCTGGGCCCCCCATGCTTTTGTGTATGTGTCAGTGTGTTATCTCCATAGTGTGCTGTATGGTGTGCTGGAACCTTTATTTACACATGAATCTACTACTGATCTGCCTCTGAAATGTCTCCTGGGTCACACAGCTCCAGGGGGATTTAATATCAGCAGCAATATGGAATCTCATGGGATCTCTTACCTCTCCAGTCAGCAGAAAGATCATCTCCAGAGTTAGATCCAGGATCCTCTGGCTCAGCGGATCCCTGGCTGTGAGTGGATTCATTATCACAGGTTACCTGGACGGCGGGATCTTGTGGAGGAACGATTAGAGGAAGCACAATGTGTCTGGAATAAGAGAATAATAACATGCGTGTCAGAGCTGACCTGGTTTAGTCTGAAGCAGAGATGATATACTGTGTGTGCGGCGTGAGAGGCCGGAGGACGTGGCGTTCATACAGAGTCATTACAGCACCGCATTATAGCGCCAGGGGGAGTGTGGGGACTGGATAGGGTTAATGGGATCTGCTTGGGAGGAACGGCGCACTGTAACTCCCATGATCCTCAGCCAGGTGAAACGTCCCCATGCTTAAAGTGACGGCAGAGCTCCTCCCTGCGCGGCGACTCGCACGGCGCTGTAATGGAGCTACGGGCTATGAGGCTGCGCCGTGACTGTCCCACAATGACACCAGACAGCTTTGTAGCGTGGCCGAGCGGTCTAAGGCACTGGATTAAGGCTCCAGTCTCTTCGGGGGCGTGGGTTCGAATTCCACCGCAGCGAGCAGTTTATTTTTTTGTACCGGCTGGGTGGAGTAGAGGTAACATCACTGCTCTGCGGGGAGAGAGCCTGCGGATACATGGGTTCGATCGCAGCACCTCTCCAGTAAGTGTCCTTGGCAAGACACCTAACGGTACATTCTCGCCACCCAGGACATACTGAAAACCAGAGAAATCTCAATGTATCCTTCCTGGTAAAATGCTTTCTCAAAAACAAACAGCATGTGGGACATGGCGCCCGCACATACCTGAGCCTCCTCTCCCAGGACACCAGCCCTGTGTGTGCTACTCCTGTGTGTGTCCTCTCCAGTCACATGGGGGTGTGAGCAGCCTCATGGAGCCCGTAGTAAGGGGTCAGGGCCGGACATTCCCGGCACATCCTCAGCTTCTCACACACAGCATCTCCTGCAGCAACACAGGGGGAGGGGCGCGCTCTGATGACATCACACCTTGTGTGACTGGCAGCAGGGTTGGTCATGTGGTGCTGGGGGAGGAGAATGACGAACACTGAGCTGTGAGCTGCCTGGATCCCGAGCCCTGTTCACTTCCTCAGCAGCTGCTGAATTGCTGCAGCAGTGTCACTGAACGCTTTGGATGCGAATTTCGATGCAAAATGGACGACAATTTCTTAATGAAACATTCAGATTGTTTTTCGTATGACTCGGATAACAGTTGAGGTATATATGATAAAGGAAAGCAGTCAGCACAATCCGTTTTGTACGCACACACCACAAATGATAGTTTTTATTGAATAAACGTTATGTTTACTTCTGAAACAAAATATAATAGCTCTGTAATATACGTCTATGTGCAGGGGGAAATAATAAATAAATATTTTGTGCTTTGGTGAACAAAAACCTCAAAATTAACATTGCCGTACGGAATTGTTACTTGCTTCATGGCGGCGGCCATCTTTACTACGTCACACTCAGCTACTCGCAGCATCTCCTCGGGTCGCTGCAAGTGCTAAGTTAGCAGTGCTGAGCGCTGAACGGCGTTCAGTGGCAAAGACACCTAACGGTACATATTCGCCACCCAGGACATACTTGAAAACAAGACAAATCTCAATGTATCCTTCCTGGTAAAATACTTCCTCAAAACAAAAGTTGCTAACTTAGCACTTGCAGGCCGGCTGCCGAGGAGAGAGGTTGCATGCTGCTGGAGCTCCGCGGCGTTCTCCCTTTCCTGGGCATATTTTAAGAATTTAAATTGATGAGTATCCTCACCCGAGGACCCTGGGCGGCTGGCCAACAGGACTGAGCTGACCGGAGCCTGTTTCCCCCCCCTCCGGTCCAGAGAATCACCTGCTAGACGCCATCTCTGGCGGGAGCATGCCGTTGGCGGCCATTTTGCGGCCTGCCTCACAGATTTTACTGCCCCCCAGTTCTGCGATGGAGACCGTGTTAGCGGCTGGAGAGACGGAGGGCCCCCGTTTCCCGGCTGCGCTGGATGCCGTGCTGCAGCTGCTGGGGGACGACGAGAGCCCTGTGACGCGGGGCGATATGCGCCGCATCCTGGCGGTGCTACGCGCCTACCGGAGCACTGAAGACTCGACCAGCGGCGTTCCTGGGCGCGAGCAGCCCACAGGGGTGCCACGAGGCGGTGAGTTGCCTGCGAGGGTGGAGGTCGAGGAACCGCGGGATGTGGAGGGGACGCCAGATCACCGATGCTGCAGGATGTTCCCCCGACCGGCGGAGTTTCGGGCGGCGGGCGGCCCGCAGGAGGAGAACTACGTGCTGGTGTGTTAGATGAGACGGAGGAGGCCGAGACGTTGCGGGAAGAGGAGAGGGCACCTGAACGCCTGATTCCACAGCGTGTTCCCCAGAAGGGAGATATGACCACGTGGCGTGTTTCGGGGGTGCCTGCATATAGAGGGTCGTCAGGCCGGAGGAAGCTGGTGGGTGTGCTGGAGGCACCCGCTGGCACCGACCGGTACATGGAGACCGTTTATCCCCCTACCTTTGAAGATGGGATTTTGCCTGGTCCCCCCCCGCGATCCCCTGCTTCGGAGCCACCTGCGGTCCTATCTGGCGCGGCCGGGAACACTGGTGGTGGTGCAGGCAGGGGTCTACTTGATTTGCCAGCCGTTTTTGTAGCCGGTGGCATCGTCCCTTCTCCCTGCCTGCGCAGCCAGTGTTGCCCTTTCGAGACACTGGCTGAGAGTATACCTGCGGACCTCCGTGTGATATTTACTCTGGTTGATGACCTCCTCGCTTTCGTTCTGGACTTTGCTTTTACCTTGAAACGCCTAAGATGACTTTGCTACTTTTAGGAATAAATGTGGGTTTATTCTATCTTTTTCGGAAGCACCTGCAGACTTTCGTTGTGGTCCCCCCCCCTCCTAATTTTTATTTCCCCACCACCCCTTTCCCCCCCTATGACATACTGTTATATTGAAGCCGAGATTCCCCCGTCCCTTAATATTGCCCTGTATATTGCTCTGTGTTCCCCTGAGACATCTCCCCCCACCCTTATTTCTTTTAAGCTGAGACCCCCCCTTTTTTGGGGGATGTTTGTTGTTTTTCACAAGTAATACTTATGCTATGGTGGGCCCTGCGTGGCCCTTGCATTAATACGTTTGATTATATGCTGCCTTCTTTACAAAATAAAAATCTTAAAAAGAAAAAAAAACCAAAAAAAAAAAAAAAAACTTAGCACTTGCAGCGGCTGAGCTACTGAACGCGCCTCAGCACTTAGGGGCTGCAGTTTGTTCTCCCCCCTGGAAGGGCCTTTGACCTCACAGCAGATTAGATCAGGGAAGTCACATGGTTGGATTCCCCCATGATGCAGTTCACACCCCATGTGACTGGAGGGGCCACACACAGACAGGGCTGCTGCTTCCAGCACATTCTCCATATAAGCCCTGTGTCTCAATGAGCAGGACATTAATGTGTTAGTGACATGTGAGGAGGAGAGGGCTGCTCTATAAACTCTATATAGTGTGAGGGCAACGGGGGCTTCAGTTTGTCGCTGATCCGGCCGTCCAGGTAACCTGTGATAATGAATCCACTCACAGCCAGGGATCCGCTGAGCCAGAGGATCCTGGATCTAACTCTGGAGATGATCTTTCTGCTGACTGGAGAGGTAAGAGATCCCATGAGATTCCATATTCCTGCTGATATTAAATCCCCCTGGAGCTGTGTGACCCAGGAGACATTTCACAAGCTCCGTCACGTTGTAACCCCGTGTTTATAAAACCTGAATAAAAATATCCCAATCGTTTCTGCCGTTAAACACAAACCTATTGTTCTAGCTTTTGGTCGGCTCCTGTTTGTGACACTTGCAGATGGTGGATACCGCAGCGGTTCGTAATTTGGTCATGCAAGGGTTAAATGTTAAGAATTTAATATCGCCGCCATCTTTTCTTTATGTGGATAAAAACCGGAAACAGCTTTTTTGTTATAAATTCTCCCAAAATAACGTAAACAAATAGCAAATCCTGTAATTCCAAATGGTGCAACTTCCTCCTTCCTAAAAAACCATCCTGGAAGCTCTCAATGTATATTTAACAGACTATTTCTTCTCATTTTATTAAATCCAATTAATACCCTCTTAAAGTAACCACTTCCATTATTTAGAAACCCTTACGGTACTCTTAGAACTTCTGTAACGTGCAACTCCAACGTGAACCCGATTCACTACAAACCTCCACAGAGACATTTCATCCCCCATATGAATGTGCCCCAACCCCACCCATCTTGAAAACCCACATTCAGAATATCCCAACCAACATCAGTCAAATGGACCCTATCTGGTCCGAAACACCCAACCGCACCATCCCCTTCCAAAAGCTGATGCCGCCCCACCATGCCCGACATCTGTCAGACGAACTTAAACTTCGGCTGATTAACCTTAATGTGAACCCTATCAATGGCATTGTCAACCCAAGCGTGCCACCAAACCCAACGAGGTACCATCTCGAAACAGACGATGGCCACGTGTGGCAGTCAAATGCGCAACTGATGGAGATGAGTCTGCAACCCCAATCCAAAATCCCAAGTGGGACTGTACCCATGTCATTACCCGCCAAATGGATAAACACAATTATGAGGCACTGGCCCCATCCGCAAACTTCTCACCACGACGGACAAGAAACCACCCCACGGAGACCACCTCCACCGAAAAGCCCAAGTGGCCCACCTAGGCTCCTATTTATTTAAGTCACAAATTCCTCTTTATTTTTTTGTACACTTAGCAAGTATATGCCCACACAAAACACCATAGGGGGCCACCAATATTATACGTAATTTATATAGCGCCAGAATATTTCACAGCACTGAACAATGGGCACAATATAGACATGGTTACAATACCTTGAGACTAAACATTTTTTTTTTCTATTATGAATACATTTAGTACTGTTCTGTTACATTGTGTCCAGTAAAAGAGTATATATGCTTAAATCAGGTTTATATATGTTCAGTATTCTTGCTGCAATTTTTAACCTTTTATGTATATATGCTGAGGTCCACAGCGATAACATAGGCAGTCTCCGGACTGTCTCCAATCTCCTTCCATTGATTTAACCCTGTGGTTTATCCCCGTTCTTGGTCAAACCAGAAAGTATATTTTTCACCATTTTAGAGTTTGGATTAACACAGATTTGTTTCCCCACTTCATTGTAACAATAATGTCCACTTTATCGCATATAGAGCCAGGTGGGAACACTCCAAATCTCGGAATCGACTTGGGATCCAGTCCATTTACAAGACGTCCATTGCATCTGCATCTCTCTTTTCCAAATATGGACATCCCTGGTACTGCAATGTAACGATCATCAGGTATGGCCCTCACCGACCAGGTCACATCCGGGGCCTCCCCTCCCGGGTCTCATCCAGCTTGTCATACCGCCGACGAACCACTCCAAGGCCGCACATCAGCAGGCATCCCTCGACCTCCACCCCAGGACAAGGGCAGCTTCCTCCTTCCCGCCGTTGAGGGCGCGCATCAGACGCCTCCATTCCGCACGCACCCCCGCCAAATCCGCCACCGGGTAAGCAGTCGCGTTCAGAGAATGGGGGCCCTCCATCCTCCAAGCCCACGCCCGCCAGTCCCTCGGGCAGAGCCGTTTCACAGGGGGAGGAAAAAGGATGGATAGGCCATAGCGAAGCAAGGTAACAGGCCTCAAAATGGCCGCCGGGTCAGTTCTCCCGTCGGGAAGCAAGGCCCCAAACTCCGCTGGGTCCTGGGAGGGGGGAACCCGCGGCTCCAGGGCACTCAACCCGATGGCCAGCCGCGCAGGGACTCCCCAAGGGGGCAATTTAAGCAGGGATTCATGTCAGAAATCTCCTCTGACAGCAGCTGGAGATGGAACTCAGCACAGACTCGTCTGTTCCCCCGCGCAGCCGGCCATGCCCCCCTGAGACTGAACAACATTTGATAACCAGTACAGGAGGAAATGAGGGCCCTATTCCCGTGGGAATTTACAATTTAGAAGGGTTGGGCTTGGGGGTGAAAACAGGAGGAGAGGACTGCAAGGTGAGAGTGTTGGACTGGTTGGAAAGAGGAGGAGAGGGCTACAAGGCGAGAGTGATGGACTGGTTGGAAACAGGAGGAGAGGACTGCAAGGTGAGAGTGATGGGTTGCAAGCTGAGAGTGACTGGTTGGGGCAGAGAGTGAGTCGGGTGGTCAGCTTCCCTAAATAGGAATGTCTTAAGGGAGCGTTTTGAAGGAAGAGAAATTAGGGGTAAGTCTGACCATACGAGGAAGAGCGTTCTAGAGAATGGGGGCTGTGCATGAGAAATTCTACAGTCTATCATGGGAAGAGTGATGCGGGAAGAAACTAGGTGCAGGTCACTGTTTGATCTTAGGGAGCGGGCTGGGGTGTATTTGGTGATTAGTGAGGACAGGTAGTGGGAGCTGAGTTAGTGAGAGCTTTGTAGGTCAGGGTAAAGATTTTAAATTTAATTCTGCAGTGGATGGGGAGCCAGTGAAGGGACTCGCAGAGAGAAGCGGCAGAGACAGAGCGGCGGGTGAGGTGGATGAGCCTGGCAGAGGCTTTCAGAATGGATTGTAGGGGGGAGAGGTGGGAGAGAGGGAGGCCAACTAGAAGATTATTACAATAGTCAAATCTAGAGATTACAAGGGCGTGGACGAGTTGCTTTGTATTGTCAGTGGTAAGAAACGGCCAAATTCTGGAAATCTTACGCAACTGGTAGCGGCAGGAGGAAAGTGACTGGATGTGGGCGATAAAGGAAAGAGCAGAGTCAAGTGTAACTCTGACACAGCGAACCTGACTTGATGGGGAGATAGTGATGGGGAGATACCTTCAACCATGACAGAGAAGGGAGGAATTAGTAGAAACTCATTCTTGGACATTTTAATCTTTAGGTCAGGGCTCGACAAACCCGGGTTGCAAGGTCGCCATGGTGACAAGAAATTCTGTCCTGGCGCCTCAGGTTTGTCAGGCTCCTCTGACCACACAGGCAAGGAGCAGGGATTGCTGCTGTCCGCTGTTCCGTTGAGTAAAGCCTGTGGTCGGACGCAACATCGGCCCCCTCTGATGACATCAGAGCAGGGAGACAGAACAGACCGGATGTGAGGAGAGCGTCACGGGGATTCTTTTCCCAGTGCTAGCTACACTCTCCTCACATCCAGTCTGTTCTGCCCATGCTCACCTCCCACTGGTCATCCTCCAGCTCCTGCTACTCCACCCCCGGCAGTGACAGAGTCCTCCATTGTGGCCTCGATCTGAAAGGAATGAGACCTATAATGTGAAGGGTTACACCCCCCCTCACCAACACAGCCTTGAACAGGCCAACAAACTCAGCGGAAAAGCAGCATCCCGATGGCACAAAAAGGGGGCCTCCTGACACCTGGCAAGCCACATCCCCCAGCACCTCATACAAAAGAAAATCCCGCCCTCTCCTAAATTGATCCATCTTCGATTCACGCAGACACAAAGACATTCAATCAACCTCTACCGACATTGTCCCAACCCAAACTGCCTGGCACCAATTTACCCAGGCTAATCAACTTGCATATGCGCATCACCCTAAAAAAATGCAAGCATGAAAGTTGCCTGAAACTAAGCCACCTCGTAACTATCCCTACAGATCTCCCCCAGAAACCTCCACAAGTCCCTCAGCACCTGGACAGACACTGGCCACCTCCCATCTACCTGAGCATGACCCCTCCAAAACCCCTTAACTATCTGCCACACAACGAAATCTTTAGTCACATCCTCCCAACCCTTCCACTTAAAAAGAAAGGCCAGAGCAAAAAATACTGCTCAAGCATCCGTGGCGAAAACCTCGATTCCAGCAGCTGCAACACAAACCAATGCACCACAACCCGTAGCTCTGCCCCAGAAGCCATGCCTCCATATCAATGCAGCATTTCCTCCCATTCCCCCAAACACCAGAGTAAAACCGCCAAGTAGAAACGGTAAGGGACAACCTCACCAGTGGCCAAACTCTATTTCCCGAAACTCCACAGAAAATTTGGTCAATGATACCCGTCTGCATCTGGCACCACTGAGAACCAATCCCACTGAAAGTGAGACAGTCAGCACAGAGTTATGCAGACCCGTAACATGGCGTGCCCAACAAAACAAACATATTCAATTGCAGACACCGCAGCAGAAACTGCCGCATCAACCTCACCACAGGTTCGGAAAGTGCCGTGAGAAAATTAACTGCGACCACGATCGCGGTATTACCTGAATTAAACACCCACCCTGCAACTCCGCTCCCCACAGATAAACAGCCACAATCAGGGGAAACGGCTCCAAATTGCGTTGCAAGGAAGAGCTCTCCCAAGACCGTGGCCAATAAGCAGCACCCCACTGCCCCTGAATTAAACGCCAAACCTGACGCCCGCAGATGCGTCTGTAAAATAAGAAACTCCAAGGCGGACCCAAAAACTCAGGCGACGGACAAAGAGCCACTCCGTCAAAAAAGACTCCCAAAACCGAAAATCCTCCCTCATCCACCAGGAGACCTGAATAAAATGATGCCCTGTTGTAATACCGGCTGGGTGGAGGTAACATCACTGCTCTGCATGGAGAGAGCCTGTGGAGTCATGGGTTTGATCCCAGCGTGTAATCTCAATGTATCCTTCCTGGTAAAATACTTTCTCAAAAAACCCCCCAAAAAAACATGCTAGACCCCTCAAGAACACCCACCCGGCTTAGCCAACCAGCAGCCCCACCAGAAAATCCGCCCAACTAGCCACACAGACGACAGCCGAGGCATCTTTCCTGGATGCACACACCCCTAATGCCACCCAAACTGAACACCCGTACTTCTTGAGCCTGTGCCAAAGGCTCCCCACTGAACCACCCACCCTCGGCCTAGCATAGCCAGCTGCAAACATATCCTCACCTGAGTCCAGTCCATCCACCACACTACCCTTGGACTCAGAATACAGTCCCACCAGAGAAACCCTACCAAAGAAAAACCTGTATCTTTCCATTCCCCCAACACCCACCCCGAGCCAAGGGACCCAGCATGTAACAAAGCTAACCCCCTAACCAAATCCAATCTGTCCCCTCCAAAACAGCTCAACCCAAACCCACCCCCAAAAACAATAGCCCCAGAACCCCCTGCAACTCCAAACCACAAATGGCCCAAATCCTTAGTCCCCCCTTTTTGATCCAGAATGCCAAACCCCCGCCGGAGTACTCACAGACCTTAGACCAGCCGATCTGAAACCAGCAGGTACAGCCATCAGCCTTTTGAAACCATCCTCTGTCAATCCCTTCCGAACTGCCAAAACCGGTCCCAGACTCGCCACATAGGACAACTTTTTCAGGCCGGCTGCGCCATCAAAATCACCACCGGTGCTGCTGCTGCATCCTCTGTAGCCTCCACTCCTGCAGTCCCAGCCACCGGAGCATCCGCTCCTACAACCACCACTGCCGCAGATCTACTTTAGTCCACCGCCCACTTCATGCTATTACTGAGTGCAGCCTTCCGCACACATGCAAGCAGCTGCTCCAGTCCCTCCTAGTCCCCCAATCGTGGCTCTCAGCCCCCTCCTCCCACTGTAGTTCTGCTCCTGGACTTCATCACAATGTTTCCCACTCTGTGCCTAAATCTAAATAGCACCACTGTAATGCGCGTGCACATCCACAAACTGTTCATCCACTCAGCTTCCCCTTCTGAGCCTGCCAATCTTACACGCCTCCCTCATGCATGCAGTGGGGATGGCAATTCATAGCCCCCCCCCACCTGACTGTTGCAGGGCTATATTGTAATTAGGGATGAGCCGAACACCCCCCGAGTTCGGTTCGGGCCCGAACCCGAACTTTCCATATGTTCGGATCCGAACCTGAACTCGAACTCAATGCAAGTCAATGGGGCTGAAAATTCGGTTTTTAGAGTGCCCTGCAAGAGGACATATATGCTAGATATTTGCCATAAAAGGTGTATGGGGGTCCGGGTAGTGCCCTGGGGGACAGGAAACAAGGACAAAAAGTAAAAAAATAAGTTTTTAAAGGGACAGTGAGTTTTCCATGAAATAAGGGTTAAAAATAGGCTTGTGCACCGATTTTTTTTTTTGATTTTTTTTCGGTTCGATTCAGTTCGATTCGTTCGGATGTTTAAACTTTTCGATTCGGCTCGTTTCGGGCGATTTCTGTTTCGATTCGGTTCGGCTCGACTCGTTTTTCGTGTACATATTTTTTTCGGAATATCGACCATTTTTCGTATTTTCGTGTCACTTTGCTCGTTTTTTGTATCGACTTTTCGTGATTTCGGGACTTTTCGTTTTTTCGGACCGTCTGTTCTCCTCGTTTCAAAGCTGTCTAACTCTATTCGTTTTGATGTAAACTACTATGGTTTACTTTTTTATACTTTATATATTTTTTTATAATAAATTTTTGGTTTGTTTTTCGGATCCGATAATTCATTCTGTCGATACGATAATTCTGGCGATTCTATCGTGTTTTTTTTTAATTAAATAAAAGATCCTTTTTTTCTTATGAATATACATTTCACAACTTTATTTAATCACATTAAAAAATGGTATGAAAGCCAAGGAACAAAAAAAAATGAACAAAACAACTGAAAAAACGCTAAACTGACCCGAATGGTCTGACTTTAAAATAAAAACCAGAACAAAAAGGTTTTAAAACGGAAAAATAGTTGATCAAAATGATCTGAAACGAAAAAAAAAAAAAAAAAAATGATTTAAAACAGACCAAAAAAAATGAACCCTTTCGCTGCTGAGGCATTTAACGGCTTCCCTTCACGCCTGTGTGCGGCACTGCGGTCTGCTGCTGAGCTCATTTATAACAGTTTCGCTCCTCTTGTTTAAATGCGTTTTGAAGCCTTATTTTATAATATGACCCAGACATGTTATATATCGTTCTTTCCGGCAGACTCAGCAGATGATTCATAATATATCATTATCATATGTATACGTCATGTCCTGTCTGTATATTATAACAAAAAATGCAATAAAATTTGAATTTTCAATGTTTGTTTTACAAGGTGTAAAGTGTTTTTTTCACATTTTAACATGCGAGTGTTTGCGGTTATATTTTATGAGTTGCGTTTGTTAAAAAAAATTGAAAAGGGGACTTGTTATATTTTTTTGGGTGAAAATTACACTATTTTTAACAAACGCACCCCATACAAAAATGCTTAGTGCAGCATCATTGTTCACATTATAATTGAAATGGGAACAATATTGCTGCATTAACAAAACAAAACAAAAAACCTGTTTATTTTTTTTCTATATTTTAATTTTTTATAATTTTTAACATTCTCATGTTTGGTATTGTTGGAAAGGCCATGCTCTGGTCGATCCAAAGATACCAAACATTAACCAACCGATAGCTGCCGCGGATCGGGAGATAGGGGGTTCATTGGAACCCCCTATCTCCACCATTGGTCGCAGTTAGGGGTTAACTCCAGAACTGGCGTCTTTGTGACGAGGTCTTGGGACTGTCGGCAGCTACCGTTCCCCCACGCTGTTGTCTTCCTGCAAAGACGTGACCATGTTGGCGGGCAGCGTCTTAGCGGGCAGCGGTGGGAGAGAGAGAGTTCATAGCTGGGAGGAGGTGTTGCGTGAAGCTGCAAACAGGGACAAATAAACTAGACCTGAGCCGCACTGAGGATCTTTGGGTTGTGTCGGAGAAGACTTCACGCAGTGCTGCCATCAATATTTTTTGATAAATTCTTGGTTATACAATGAATGTGACTGTGGACAAAAATCCGTGTTGTTGTGACATCGCCTAAGCTTAACAAAACCAGGCCACGTCGGTAATCAAATCTCAAGGCAGTACAACAAGGTTGTGTTAGTGTGTGACATTTTTTGGCCAGGCAGGAAGTGTAGAATGTGCACAGTCACATTCATGGGCACAAATATGTTGACAAATTTATGACAAAGGGTCCATAGAAATGTCAATACATTTATGTACATATAATTTTAACAGTGTGGAAACCAAGCAATACATATTAACTTATTAAGTAAGGAAAAGCAACGCACACAAACAGGAAAATATAGAAAAAATAGAAAATTTATTTACAACATGGGGAAGGGAAGGGAACATGCCAAGGATGGCAAACTGCCCAACAGGGGCACAAACAAACATAGTGTAGTGGAACTGGAAGATGGCCGCCATTGTAAGCCAGGCGAACATCTTGTTCAGAATATTGGTTCACTTGAGATAATTACTGGCATTTGAGGAGATGTTGGAGCTGGTCCGCATCTTTGATTACAAAGATTATGACTGCCGTAAGGGCCCTTACGGCAGGAAGAATAACACCCGCAAGGATCGTATCCTTGACAAGCTACGCACCACCATCCTGGAGCTGTTCGGGAAGGACCAGACGAAGGACCAGCTCCGAAAATGCTGGTCCGACCTCAAGGCACGCGAGCAGGAGCAGCTGAGGCACATTCCGGTTACATTCGGGAGGAGGCTGCCACTGGTCTCACTGCCGCTCCAGGAGGTCAGCGGCATTGCTTATGTGCTCCCGCAGTTCCTGGAGCAGTTCCTGGATGGCGTCGATGGTGGTTACAGCCAGGCGTAGCTCGCCGATCGCCTCCCGATTTATTATCCTGACACTGGAGGACGTGTCCGGTCTGGCTTCTCCTTCTATATATTTAATAAATGAAAGAAGGAAAATACAGTAAGTAAAGCAGGTTTCTATTTTTGACTGAAAGTCTTGAAAAAATATAACAGTAGTATATACCAGAGCTGGCGGCCTCCTCCTGCTCCTCCTCCTGCTCCTCCTCTTCCTCCTCCTGCTCCTCTTGTGCTATACATAAAAAATTTAATTAAAATACAGTAAACAAAAAATGTTTCTGTTTTTGACCAAAAGTCGTTGCAAAATAAAACAGTATATACCAGCGCTGGTGGTCGCCCGTGGCTCCTCCTCCACTGGGGCACTGGTGCCCGCCGGGGCAGATGCTGCCTTCTTCCTGTCTTCTGCCAAATCCAAAAAATAACACGTAAATAATGCAGACTGGAAAAAATTGTATATCTATACAATATATTGCCGAAAGTATTGCGACACCCCTCCACTACCCACTAGCACTACCAGCTTGACCCACCACTACTCCCATCTCATAGTTCTAAAGTCACAAAATATTTATTTATTTCCTCTGCACATAGACATATATTACCGTTCAATTATATATTTTTTTCAGAAGTAAACATTACGTTTATTCAATAAAAACTATTATTTGTCTTGTGTGCGTACAAAACGCATTGTGCTGACTGCTTTTATTTATTTTATAGAAGGCCTCAGCCTCAGTTTCACTTTCAGTTTCTGCTAATAAAACTGGATATTGCAGAAACAACAGCAATCGGCCATTTTGTTTTGAAATTTGCATCTAAAGCGTTCAATAATGACACTGCTGCAGCAAACTGAATTGCTGCGCTACAACAATTCAGCAGCTGCTGAGGATGTATTGAACGCGGCTCTGTTTGGATGCACTTTCAAAAGAACTACATGTCCCATCCTACCACTTAGCAGAGACGCAGAGATTTTTATTGATGCGCAGGTGGGAACCAATATTGGGCAAGCTGAGGGTCATCTCGTATGCATCACTCAATCACAACAACCTCCCCCCCCGCACACTACAGTACACACAGTGCCAAAAGAAATCCAGCATTGTAACTTCATCTACATACATCAAATGTCACAATTTTCACGAATACGTAAAATCACAACAAAGAAGAGCTATGGCAAAAATGCATGTATGACGAGTCGTGAAAACGCAAAGCTATACACAATCACATTGCATGAAAAAAGGACTAGATAAATCAACGTATTTCTGTGCACATTAGCACATGCAAGCACATTATTATTATTATTATACAGGATTTATATAGCGCCAACAGTTGGCGCAGCGCTTTACAATGTAACATGACACTTACGTTTGGCTATGACACACCGGATATGCCTCAGCTGCTCCTGCTCGCGCGTCTTGAGGTCGGACCAGCGTTTTCGGAGCTGGTCCTTCGTCCGGTCTTTCCCAAATAATTCCGCGATGGTGGTGCATAGCTTATCTAGGATACGGTTCTTGCGCGCGTTATTCTTTCTGCCGTAAGGGCCCTTACGGCATTCGTAATCTTTAAGATCAAAGATGCGGACCAGCTCCAACATCTCGTCAAATGCCATGTTGCTGGCCCGCTTCTTCCTGGGTGTCTCTGGGGTGGAAGCAGATGAGGAGGTGTCCGAATGGGACTCTCTGTCTCTTCCTTCAGCCATGATAAATAATTTCTATATTTTTTGTCAATTGTCAAAACTCTCTACAAAAATGGCTCAATAAGGTTACAACATCCGCCGGCGCATGCACGACCCGCGGACGAATCGGATCCGACCCGATTACGAATTTTCGTATCGACAGAATTATCGGATCATTGGAAACAAAAAAAACAAGTGATACGCATTTACAAATACAAAATTTACAGAATCAGCGATATAACCGGCAATAGTTAACTATACGATGTCCAGAATTACCGAAATGGAACCGAAATCACGAATGGAACCAAAATCATGAATAGAGCGAAAATAAATTTCGATTTGACACATTTCAAGTCCATTCGAAAATTCCGAAAATATTTCGTTTCGGCTCGGAAAACTTTTCGGATCTGCCGTTTTCGGATCTAAAAATTTTCGGAAAATCGGCCGCATCTGAAAACACGAATCGGGAAATTTCGTGAAAATTCCGAAATTCCGAAAAGCCGAAACGCACATCCCTAGTTAAAAATCAAAACGAAAAATTCCTTCAAATATCGTGCCTAGGAGGTCCCCATAACCTGCCCGTGAAGTGGTGGATTTCTGGGATGTATAGAAACACTTAAAAACAAAAAAATTACATTTAAAATTACGGTAAATGCTTTTCCTTTAATCTATCCATAAACAACTGCTTGGGGCGGCAGTCTGTATGAAAAGAGGAGACATTTTCGGACACGCAGAAAAAGTTTACTGATTTTTTGGCGGTGAAAAGCAAGAGAATGGAAAATTCTAGACCAAATAGCCGATTTGGAAAGTGAGATAAATGGGAGAATTTTTCTGGTTTGGCTATTTCGACCTAGAATTTTCTCTTCAGTCATTCTGAGTTTCACCTTTCTCTGAATAACCCTGTCAGGGTTATTCAGAGAGCGGTGAAGAGCAGGAGAATGACTGGAGAATGGAAAATTCTAGGTCAAAATAGCCAAACCAGAAAAATTCTCCCATTTAGGCTAGGGTCAGACTAGCGAATTTTTAATGTGCGTTTAGGTGCACTTAATCACGGCCGCACTAGCAGCAAATGACAGGCAATGACGGCCAATATACGAAGTACGGTCGCACAAAAGTCCGGCTGCAAGTGGAAAATGAACGCATTTTTTCGAGAACGCAGAACCGCTAGTACGGACGTACAGAGTGCGCTGCATCCACTAGCGGCGTGTGTGCGTGATTTGGAGACGTCAGACCCTGCTCATGTCCGGCCAACATAACGTCCAGACACCCAAAGTTTCCTGGTTTGGATCCGTAAAAAATCACGAACAAAAATGTGCATCGTATGACCGTTTTTGCGCATTCCGTGAAAAAATAGGCCAATGCGTTCGGACGCACTTTTTGACGGTCGCTGTGAAAAATGCATTAGTCTGACCCTAGCCTTATCTCACTTTCCAAATCGGGTATTTGGTCCAGATTGTTCTCTTTTCCTGCCATTCTCCTGGTTTTCACCTTTCTCTGAACAACCCTGAGAGACAGGTGAAAGCCAGGAGAACTGGCAGGAGAAGAGAACAATCTAGACCAAATACCCGATTTGGAAAGTGAGATAAATGGGAGAATTTTTCTGGTTTGGCTATTTTGACCTAGAATTTTCATTTCTCCAGTCATTCTCCTGTTTTTCACTGCTCTCTGAATAACCCTGTGAATGTTTAATCCAGAGGTGAAAAATAACACTGCTTTAGATGTTAAAAGCGGGCAATGAGGAAATTTTGTATTTTTTCACACAGCAGTTAAATGCAGCATATTAGGAAGTTTTAGGAGGGAAATTAACACTCACTCAGAACAGAAGCAGACACCCCACACCTTCATTCTACATAAAATGTATCAAATTGATTAGACCAGACTAAAACATCTGTTGTTGTTATGCCGTTTGAAAAAAAAAGGTCATTTAGAGGTGAGAAGAATCTTTGCACGTACACATTAGTTTTTAATTCAATATCTAATAGACCATTGCTTATAATATTCTGCAGTAAAGAGTCTCTTTATTTCTAGATTTTTTAGTATTTTTAAGCATTGTTTATACTTTTTTCAAATTTTTTTTTTTTTGCCAAAGTTCGGGCCGAACTCCGAACCAACCGACCGAACCCGAACAGCTCATCCCTAATTGTAATACTAGCAACAACAGTTCTATGCAATTCTATGGGAGAAAAAATGTGGCGCACGACGTGTGAAATCTACGCCTGGATCTCATCAATTGCGCATGGTTTGTGATGGGAACTAGTGGGTTAAAACTGGCCACGTCAGTGTTTCCTCACATGCCAAGCATTTAATTGAGCCCATACTGTGCAGCATCTCCTAAACCAAATCAGCACAAACACATGGTATGTGTGTCTTTAATGATTAATAACATGGGGAGCAAAGTGGGTGTTTACATAATCTAGAACTGAACGTCCAATATCTCAAACATCAAACCTGCACAAATGTTATTTATTTTTATTGTTTAATTATTCATTTTAATATTTTTTTATTTTCTTGCACAAATTGTATATTCTTAAAATTTAATAACATGGGGTGCAAAGTGGGCGGGGTTTAGGTCACACAATCTAAAATTTAATGTGCAATAACTTCAAACCAAACCGGCACAACCACATGGTATTTTTTATTCAGATTTTGAGGGTATATAATGGCAGATTGTAGAGGAATCCATAGCTCCAGATGAAGTCTTATGGATGAAACGCGTCGCGCTCTAAAGTACTTATTACAGACTTTTATTATTGTTTGTTTTATTGAGACGCTGTAATGTTTTCCTGTTTGCTCTGTGTTATATTGGGGGGTCCATTAGTCTGTTGTGTTAGAGTCCCCAGAACGTTTATCCAGCTCAGCCTCTCCAATGGTTTTCTGGAGACGGGGAAGGTGGATTTTGATAAATTTTAAATATTCTAATATAATTACCATATATTTAGGAATGCCATAAACCTTTTTCAAGTTTATTCTTATATATCAAAATTGAAGTAAGATGCTGTGCCATGCTACACTACGCCATGGCGAGAGACACCAAAATCAGTCACAAGCAATGCAACTTCTGGTCATGTCTAAAATATCTTTTGTTAGACAGACTGTTTTATTAGATTTCAAAGAACTTATAGCCAATCAGCATACAGATACATTTCCACGTCAGAGTTTAACCAACAGTGAGACAAAGATTACTACATATTATTCAGAGATGGCTTTTCTCTAGCTTACACTGTCCACACGCCCTTTCCTGCGCAGACAGGAAATCAGCTAAATTCCACAGGCCAACATCCTATGCAGAATTGACACAAACAAAATGGAGGGGGGAATTTCACAGCCCATTTTATCAAAACAGGCTTATCAAGATAAAATATTTATATTTTATACAGGAAATTAAAATCTAACAGATTTGAAGTCTGGAATGTTTCTGCAGAGGAGGACTCCCTGTGAAAGTGAACGGTGACTTCTGGAGCAATTTATGCTGTTTTTTTTTGTATTTGAAATTTTTATTTATAAAGCATGTCAGCGAGAAACAAAGTGGCCACGCAGGGCCCAACAAGGAGCACAACAGGCAGTAGTATGGAAACAGCGCACGTGTAACTAGACAAGAAAAATCAAATCGCAATTTTTGAAAGAAAAGAGAGGAGGGAAAAAAGGAAAAAAAAAACCCTCCTTGCCTGGTGGGAGAGATAGTAGCCCCTCAAGGATAAAGTGGTACTCAGCAGCACACCCCTGCAACCTCGCGGGCAGACAGGGGGCCACAGAGGGAACCACAGGGCAAAGGTCACCTCAGGGCCAAAGGAACAGTGAGAGCCTAGGTGACTATTCCATGGCTCGCCCGAGCTGTAACCCTATTTCTGAACCCATCGGTAAAATAATACTAAAAAAAAAATGGGAGGGGAGAAAATAAAGTGGAGGGGAGTGCGAGGAGAATATACTTCAAGTCCCAATCATTCAAGGGAGGAATAGTGCCAAAGAACAAAAACAAAAAGGGACGACAATGGTCGAGTCCATAAGCTAGTCCGGGTCCCGGGGTCTTGGTGTCGACGGCAAAGACAAACAGTCCCCTTCCGTGGTCAGCGGCAGACCAAGGGTCAGCAGATGCGTCTGAGATTCCTCAAGTGTCATTGCCGGGAGAACAGACTGGCCATGTTGAATAAGCAGGGTCCCCGATGCTCCCCAGCGGTAGCGGACATCATGGGCCCTGAGCACCGCAGTGGTAGGTCGGCACATGTGACGAGCTGCTAATGCCAGGAACGGCAGATCCCGATACACCACCACGTCGACTTCTTCGAACCGGGTCGGAGGGGCTCGCAACGTCACCCCCAGAAGTTGATCGCGGACATCTCTGGCCACCACGATCACGTCCCGAGAGGCCGTGTCAGGGGCATCAGCGGGCCTCCTAATCCTGGTCGCTGAAATAACCGGGGCTGGTACTCCACCAGGCAGAGACAGGGCAGTCACCACAAACCAGTTCACAAACGCCAGAAGGTCGTGATCAGGGAGGGAATCCGTGATGCCTCGGATCTTAAGGTTCTTGCGGCGGTGCCGGGACTCCAAAGTCAGGACCGAGGATTGAAGGCTGGCGACCTGGGCCTGCAACGCCGCCACGCAGGAGGACGTTGCGGCCTGTACATCCCCCAGTTCACGGGTAGCAGTGTCCAGGTCCTCAATTCCCGATTGGAGAGGTCCGAGCGCACGACAGCCAATTCTTGACTCCAGGAATAGCGAGCGTCCTCCAGGAGGGCGCAGATGTCTCTCCTGGTTGCTGGTAGGTCATCTGGGTCTGATGGTGGGTGGGAGAAACATAGCTGGCTCCCGATCAGTGGAGGCCTCGGGCGCCGACGGGGAGCGGGTTGCGGTACCTGTAGATCTCAAGCCGCTTAAGGAGACTCGGATATCCGGGAGACGGGGAGCATCTGCCACCCCAGCCTGCTTATTCATCTTACCCATGTCTGAGGGAAGGCAAGGAACTCCAAGAGGGAAGCTACACGAGGTATAAAAATGGCTGCCGCCTCCACGCTATCCAGGGGCCGAGATCATCAACCAGGACTCCGGCCAGTAGATTTCCTCAATGGCACAGTGAAGTAAGCCAGGCAGTGCCAGGGCATTTACCAGGCAGAGAGAGGGTCATCAGTAGTTATAATAAAGATAAATCCTTAAAATCAGAGAAGTTCGCTGGAGCTTAACAGATGCACGTCCACTCTCTGCAGCGCTCAGCCACGCCCAATTTATGCAGTTTTTCCACATCTATAAATCTTTTATGTTGTGCCGCTCCTCTTGTGAGTGAGCCGTCTGGCTTTTTGTTTTTAATGTTGAAATAAATGTGTTTACGCTGTGTTTATTTTATAGTAATGTGTTACGGCCTATTTAGCCGGATTTACGGGAATTCTATGCATAGATTTAGCTGCATTTATGGGAGTTATATACATATATTCACTTGTGTGCTTTCTGCTACTCACCTGTGACTTCTTATAAAATAAACTTACACCATGTAAAGGATTGAAATTTATTGGAAATTTACATTTCATTTAATATGTACTTGTTATTCCTTTTCCAGTTTATCTTTTGAACAAGCCAGAACCCCCCCCCCATCTTCCCTTCTGTAACAGGCAAGGTATTCTTCAATCAACACAATTTTTGCCACATTGTTACTGCTCCATTAATGTTTTATCCTGTTTGCCAGTTTATGTATTTTACTCCTTTCCCTCCATTTTTCTTAATTTTATGCTTTTTTTTATCCTGTCTGGTCTGTTTCTCCATTGTAAATTCCTTCATGCAATGGTCTTCTTTGTAACCTCTGTATTTTCTTACCTCTGCCGTCCCACTCGTCCGACCCACCCAGCCCCTATCCCATTTAAATAAGCTCCTTTTCCAGCTGATTCACTCCTCTCTGTTAAAATTTATCATGCCCAAGCTCTTAGTCTATCATCATGCAGTATCTGCTACACTCTCTCTGGTAATTATATCCAATCTCCCCGTGCTCCCTTTTGTTTCACTTACCTCAGTCCCTTAGATTGTAAACTCACGGGATGTCTGGCTGAGCACTTGTATTAAGGGTTGTTTCAGCAGTACAATTATCCTAAGGGCAGGGCCCATTATGTTTTATTATCTTTTACGTCACCTGTTCGTGCTTCCCCATTGTGAAGAGCTACAGAATCTGTTGGCGCTGTATAAGCACCTGTAACTATTTATAAATACTTTTCACCTTACGAGTCCTCACATGCTGAATAAGAAAAGTCCAGCAGGTAAAACAATTCCCGTTATAAGCAATGAATCTAAGCAGTTAGGTTTTCATACTGTGTGAGTCTTTTTATGACTTGCAAGAGATGAGGCCTGGGTAAACCATTTTCCACATTCACTACATTTAAACGGGTTTTCTCCTGTGTGAATCCTTTTATGTTTTGCAAGATTTGAGGCCTGGGTAAAGCATTTCCCACATTCATCACATTTAAAGGTTTTTTCTCCTGTGTGAATCCTTATATGATGTGCAAGATTTGAGGATGAGGTAAAACTTTTACCACATTCAGTACAAATAAATGGTTTCACTCCTGTGTGAATCCTTATATGTTGTCTAAGATTTGAGGATGAGGTAAAACATTTCCCACATTCAGTACAAATAAATGTTTTTTCTCCTGTGTGAATCCTTACATGTGTTGCAAGAGATGAGGCCCGGGTAAAACAATTTCCACATTCATCACATTTAAATGGTTTTTCTCCTGTGTGAATCCTTACATGTGTTGCAAGAGATGAGGCCTGGTTAAAGCATTTTCCACATTCATCACATTTAAATGGTTTTTCTCCAGTATGAATCCTTTTATGTTTTGCAAGATTTGAGGACGAGGTAAAACATTTTCCACATTCATTACATTTAAAAGGCTTTTCTCCGGTGTGAATCCTTAAATGTGTTGCAAGAGATAAGGCATAGGTAAAAACAATTCCACATTCATCACATTTAAATGGTTTTTCTCCAGTATGAATCCTTTTATGTTTTGGAAGATTTGAGGATGAGGTAAAACATTTCCCACATTCATCACATTTAAATAGTTTTTCTCCTGTGTGAATCCTTACATGTGTTGCAAGAGATGAGGCATGGGTAAAGCATTTTCCACATTCACCACATTTAAATGTTTTTTCTCCAGTGTGAATTATTTTATGGTTTGCAAGATTTGAGTACGAGGTAAAACATTTTCTACAATCAGTACAAATAAATGGTTTTTCTCCAGTGTGAATCCTTTTATGGTTTGCAAGATTTGAGGCCCGGGTAAAACATTTCCCACATTCATCACATTTAAATCGTTTTTCTCCTGTGTGAATCCTTTTATGTTTTGAAAGATTTGAGGAGCTGATAAAACATTTCCCACATTCAGTGCATTTAAACTGTGTGTTTCCGGTGTGAATCCTTTGATGCTTTTTAAAAGCAGTACTGTCTGTAAAATGTTTCCCACATTCAGAGCATGAGAATGGTTGCTCTAGGGTGTGAACATGTTGGAGGGTAAGGCCTAATTTTGGGGCAGAATTCTCTCCCCTAAACATTGCTGAAAATGGTTGATTTTCATTGTAACTTGTTTCCTTTATCACAGGGTCAGACTCAGAATATGAGACTTTCCCCATTTCAGAAGAAGACGCTGAATGTCCTTTATAAACTGAATTCTGAGTAAGGGGATCTGTATAATATATCCTGTGATCTGGCTTTCTGGATTCTATTAAGGACTCGCTATGGTTTATTTCCACTGGGTTTGGATTGGATTTTACATATTCTCCATTATTATCAGCTGAGCATTCAGTCTGTGTATGTTCTGGGGGTTCATACATGTTACTGTCTGGGAGATTTCCTTCTCCATATGTGGGTGATTCCTCCTTAATGTCAGTAGATGGATATTCAGTCTGTGGATGTTCTGGGGGTTCATACATGTCGCTGTCTGTGAGATTTCCTTCGTCACATGAGGCCGGTTCCTCCTTAATATCAGGGGGTGAATATTCTGTGGGTTCTGTGATTGGATAAATCTCTTTCTCTGGGACGTGTCTTTCTTCAGACGCCAGAGATTCTCGCTCTGTGTATGTTGCAGATTCAGCTCGTCCTTTTCTCGTCTTGTTCAGATCCTTTTCCACATTATTGCTTAGAATTTCACTTCCATTTTCACATCCAATATCCCATAAAGAAACCGCAGCGTGAAATTCACCCCATACAGATTTATCTATTGGAGGGAAAATCACATGAACACGTGAGACGTTCATTCAGGAACACGTCTATTACACGGCACAGCCAACATTTCAGGGGATTATTGGGACACGTTGCTCTGGGATTGGACACAAACATTATGAGAATTAAAGCATCTCTTACCCCGTGTAATAACAGGCTGGTGATCCTCCATCATGACGTCCTCATAGAGCTCCTTGTGTCGCTCCACATACTCCCACTCCTCCATGGAGAGATAGACAGTGACATCCTCACAGCGTATAGGAACCTGACACACACAATGACACAGTCACCATCCAGACACATGCCTTGGTGTTAGCGTATAATGTCCCATTCCCAGCAGCTTCACCTCTCCAGTCAGCAGACGGATGATCTGATTGCTCAGCTCCAGGATCTTCTCATGGTTTTGCTCATGGATTCCTGAGTGAGGTGGAGGCTCCGTATTGAAGCTTTGGCTCCTGCCGTGTCCTTCTGATATTTGGTGACGGCTGCTGTCACTGACCATCTCATGGATCTTCACCACCATATGACCCTAAACATTGAGAGTGACCCCAATATAGAGAGGTATAAACATGTCGCCCCCTGGGCCCCCCATGCTTTTGTGTATGTGTCAGTGTGTTATCTCCATAGTGTGCTGTATGGTGTGCTGGAACCTTTATTTACACATGAATCTACTACTGATCTGCCTCTGAAATGTCTCCTGGGTCACACAGCTCCAGGGGGATTTAATATCAGCAGGAATATGGAATCTCATGGAATCTCTTACCTCTCCAGTCAGCAGAAAGATCATCTCCAGAGTTAGATCCAGGATCCTCTGGCTCAGCGGATCCCTGGCTGTGAGTGGATTCATTATCACAGGTTACCTGGACGGCGGGATCTTGTGGAGGAACGATTAGAGGAAGCACAATGTGTCTGGAATAAGAGAATAATAACATATGCGTGTCAGAGCTGACCTGGTTTAGTCTGAAGCAGAGATGATATACTGTGTGTGCAGCGTGAGAGGCCGGAGGACGCGGCGTTCATACAGAGTCATTTCAGCGCCGCTTTATAGCGCCAGGGGGAGTGTGGGGATTGGATAGGGTTAATGGGACCTGCCTGGGAGGAGCCGCACACTGTAACTCCCATGATCCTCAGCCAGGTGAAACGTCCCCATGTTTAAAGTGACGGCAGAGCTCCTCCCTGCGCGGCGACTCACACGGCGCTGTAATGGAGCTACGCGGCTATGAGGGCTGCGCCGTGACTGTCCCACAATGACACCACACAGCTTTCCATGCAATAACCAGCATGTGGGACATGGCGCCCGCACATACCTGAGCCTCCTCTCCCAGGACACCAGCCCTGTGTGTGCTACTCCTGTGTGTGTTCTCTCCAGTCACATGGGGGTGTGAGCAGCCTCATGGAGCCCGTAGTAAGGGGTCAGGGCCGGACATTCCCGGCACATCCTCAGCTTCTCACACACACCATCTCCTGCAGCAACACAGGGGGAGGGGCGCGCTCTGATGACATCACAGCTCGTGTGACTGGCTGCAGGGTTGATCAGTGGTGCTGGGGGAGGAGAATGATGAACACTGAGCTGTGAGCTGCCTGGATCCCGAGCCCTGTTCACTTCCTCAGCAGCTGCTGAATTGCTGCAGCAGTGTCACTGAACACTTTGGATGCGAATTTCGATGCAAAATGGCCGACGATTTCTTAATGAAACATTCAGATTGTTTTTCGTATGACTCGGATAACAGTTGAGGTATATATGATAAAGAGAAGCAGTCAGCACAATCCGTTTTGTACGCACACACCACAAATGATAGTTTTTATTGAATAAACGTTATGTTTACTTCTGAAACAATATATAATTGATCTGTAATATACGTCTATGTGCAGGGGGAAATAATAAATAAATATTTTGTGCTTTGGTGAAAAAAACCTCAAAATTAACATTGCCGTACGGAATTGTTACTTGCTTCATGGCGGCGGCCATCTTTAATACGTCACGCTCAGCTACTCGCAGCATCTCCTCGGGTCGCTGCAAGTGCTAAGTTAACAGTGCTGAGCGGCAGAACGGCGTTCAGTGGCAAAGACACCTAACGGTACATATTCGCCACTCAGGACATACTTGAAAATGAGAGAAATCTCAATGTATCCTTCCTGGTAAAATACTTCCTAAAAAAAAAGGTTGCTAATTTAGCACTTGCAGCGGCTGAAATACTGAACGCGCCTCAGCACTGAGGGGCTGCAGTTTGTTCTCCCCCCTAGAAGGGCCTTTGACCTCACAGCAGATTAGATCAGGGAAGTCACATGGTTGGATTCCCCCATGATGCAGTTCACACCCCATGTGACTGGAGGGGCCACACACAGACAGGGCTGCTGCTTCCAGCACATTCTACATATAAGCCCTGTGTCTCAATGAGCAGGACATTAATGTGTTAGTGACATGTGAGGAGGAGAGGGCTGCTCTATAAACTCTATATAGTGTGAGGGCAACGGGGGCTTCAGTTTGTCGCTGATCCGGCCGTCCAGGTAACCTGTGATAATGAATCCACTCACAGCCAGGGATCTGCTGAGCCAGAGGATCCTGGATCTAACTCTGGAGATGATCTTTCTGCTGACTGGAGAGGTAAGAGATTCCATGAGATTCCATATTCCTGCTGATATTAAATCCCCCTGGAGCTGTGTGACCCAGGAGACATTTCACAAGCTCCGTCACGTTGTAACCCCGTGTTTATAAAACCTGAATAAAAATATCCCAATCGTTTCTGCCGTTAAACACAAACCTATTGTTCTAGCTTTTGGTCGGCTCCTGTTTGCGACACTTGCAGATGGTGGATACCGCAGCGGTTCGTAATTTGGTCATGCAAGGGTTAAACGTTAAGCATTTAATATCGCCGCCATCTTTTCTTTATGTGGATAAAATCCGGTGTAGCGCTCACTCCCGGAGGAGCCGCTGAATTTAAACCTCGGGTCAGTCTCCCCGCACTAGGGAATAAATATACATCAGCACCGTTGTGGATTTTATAAGTTATATAGTTTACTGGTCTCAAATAAAGTGGCATATAATCAACAAGCACGGTATATATATATATTTTGCAGGAATTCGTAATACGAGAAACGCGCAGCGGTAAAAGAGAAATTTTAACCCCTTCATTGCTGGAGTGTAAGTCCCGTTCAGGTTGTGTCCCAAGAAGGTGTGCGTGTATGTGTGTATTGGTACCGGGGTACTAGATTCAACTGGCCAGTGAATAGATTCGGTGTATCTTCGACTAGTCAGTTGGGGCCCTGTAGATTTAAGCAAACTGCAGCGTGGTTTGTTAACTTTACTGTGGCCTGGGAGGCCTCTCACCCATCCGCCAGACAATCTGCTCCGCTGACCCGACAATGACGTCTCTCCGCTGATTTACGCTGGGACTCTGTGCCACCGGATCCGCTTTTCTTGGTTGTCCGTCTTTGCAACAAGGTTCTCAGCTTACCGCCTGCACTCCCATTAGAGTCTCCTAACTCGGGGTCCAATCTGCAGCTCTGTGTCTGTGCAAAGCTCTCAGCGGTGGATTACTATGTCTCTGGCAAGTCACTGAAACCGATCTCCAGCGTCCGCAAGGCAGCGCCTGCTCTCCGGCCTGGTCACAATCGTTGTCTGTCTCACGTGCGTCTTGCTCTGTTCACTCCTCGGCGCGCACTGGCTCTCCTCTGCACGAGGCTGCTGATGTGTCTCGGTTCTCCCCACCCACTTCCTGTTCCCGCCGCACAGCATGCTGGAAAATGTAGTCCCATTGTCCAGTGTCTCTTACATTGCACTTGTCTCCCTCTGGTGGCCAAACTCGAGTAATACAGCAACAAACAGCTTTTTTGTTATAAATTCTTCCAAAATATATATTGAACCAAAATAATGTAAACAAATAGCAAATCCTGTAATTCCAAATGGTGCAACTTTCTCCTTCCTAATAAACCATCCTGGAAGCTCTCAATATATATTTAACAGACTAATTCTTCTCATTTTATTAAATACAATTAATACCCTCTTAAAGTAACCACTTCCACTATATAGAAACCCTTACGTTACTCTTAGAACTTTTGCAACGTGCAACTCCAACGTGAACCCGATTCACTACAAACCTCCACAGAGACATTTCAACACCCATATGAATGTGCCCCCACCCCACCCAACAGCACCAAGGCCTGTTCCACTTCATCCTGAAAACCCACATTCAGGATATCCCAACCAACATCAGTCAAATGGACCCCATCTGGTCCAAAACACCCAACCGCACCATCCCCTTCCAAAAGGTGATGCCGCTCCACCATGCCCGACATCTGTCAGATGAACTTAAACTTCGGCTGATTAACCTTAATGTGAACCCTATCAATGGCATCGTCAACCCAAGCATGCCACCAAACCCAACGAGGTACCATCTCAAATCAGACGATGGCCACATGTGGCAGTCAAATGCGCAACTGATGGAGAAGAGATGAGTCTGCATGCCCAATCCAAAATCCCAAGTGGGACTGTACCCATGTCATTACCCGCCAAATGGATAAACACAATTATGAGGCACCGGCCCCATCCACAAACTTCTCACCACGACGGACAAGAAACCACCCCACGGAGACCACCTCCACCGAAAAGCCCAAGTGGCCCACCTAGGCTCCTATTTATTTAAGTCACAAATTCCTCTTTATTTTTTTGTACACTTAGCAAGTATATGCCCACACAAAACACCATAGGGAGCCCCCCAAACTGAAAGAACCTCAAAAGCAAGAGGCCGGGGGCCACCAATATTATACATTATTTATATAGCGCCAGCATATTTAACAGCACTGAACAATGGGCACAATATAGACATGGTTACAATACATTGAGACTGAACAACATTTTATTTAGTACTGTTCTGTTACATTGTGTCCAGTAAAAGAGTATATATGCTTAAATCAGGTTTATATATGTTCAGTATTCTTGCTACAATTTTGAACCTTTTATGTATATATGCTGAGGTCCAAAGCGATAACATAGGCAGTCTCCGGACTGTCTCAATCTCCTTCCATTGATTTAACCCTGTGGTTTATCCCCATTCTTGGTCAAACCAGAAAGTATATTTTTCACCATTTTAGAGTTTGGATTAACACAGATTTGTTTCCCCGACTTCATTGTAACAATAATGTCCACTTTATCACATATAGAGCCAGGTGGGAACACTCCAAATCTCGTAATCGACTTGGGATCCAGTCCATTTACAAGACGTCCATTGCATCTGCATCTTTGTTTTCCGAATATGGACATCCCTGGTACTGCAATGTAACGATCATCAGGTATGACCCTCACCGACCAGGTCGCATCCGGGGCCTCCCCTCCCAGGTCCCATCCAGCTTGTCATACCGCCGACGAACCACTCCAAGGCCGCACATCAGCAGGCATCCCTCGACCTCCACCCCTGGGCATGGGCAGCTTCCTCCTTCCCGCCATTGAGGGCACATCAGACGCCTCCATTCAGCGCGCACCCCCTCCAAATCCGCCGCCGGGTCAGCAGTCGCATTCAGAGGACAGGGGCCTTCCATCCTCCAAGCACGCACCCGCCAGTCCCTCGGGCAGAGCCGTTTTACAGGGGGAGGAAAAGGAAGCGATGGATAGCCCATAGCGAAGCAAGGTAACAGGCCTCAAAATGGCCGCCGGGTCAGTTCTCCTGTCGGGAAGCAAGGCTCCAGGGCACTCCACCCGATGGCCAGCCACGCAGGGACTCCCCAAGGGGGCAATTCAAGCAGAGATTATAGGTCTCCTCTGCCATCTCCTCTGACAGCAGCTGGAGATGGAGCTCAGCACAGACACGTCTGTTCCCCCGCGCGGCCGGCCACGCCCCCCGAGACTGAACAACATTTGATTAACCAGTACAGGAGGAAATGAGGGCCCTATTCCTGTGGGAATTTACAATCTAGAAGGGTTGGGCTTGGAAGTGAAAACAGGTGGAGAGGACTGCAAGGAATGTTCTAAAGAATGGGGGCTGCGCATGATAAATTCTACAGTCTATCATGGGAAGAAGTGAGGCGGGAAGAAGTTAGGTGCAGGTCACTGTTTGATCTTAGGGAGCGAGCTGGGGTGTATTTGGTGATTAGTGAGGACAGGTAGAGGTAGCTGAGTTAGTGAGAGCTTTGTAGGTCAGGGTAAGGATTTTCAATTTAATTCTGCAGTGGATGGGGAGCCAGTGAAGGGACTCACAGAGACAGAGCGGTGGCTGAGCCTGTCAGAGGCTTTCAGAATGGATTGTAGGGGGAGAGGCGGGAGAGAGTGAGGCCAAATGAAAGATTATTACAATTGTCAAGTCTAGAGATTACAAGGCGTGGACGAGTTGCTTTGTATGGTCAGCGGTAAGAAACGGCCGAATTCTGGAAATCTTACGCAACTGGTATGTGGGGGATAAAGGAAAGAGCAGAGTCAAGTGTAACCCTGAGACAGCGAACCTGACTTGATGGGGAGATAGTGATACCTTCAACCATGACAGAGAATTTAGGAGGCATTAGAGAGAGGAATTGGTAGAAGCTCATTCTTGGACATTTTAATCTTTAGGTCAGAGGTCGACAAACCCGGGGCGCAAGGTCGCCATGGTGACAAGAAATGCTGTCCTGGCGCCCTGGGTTTTTTACGCTCCTCTGCCCGCAAAGACAAGGAGCAGGGATTGCTGCCGTCCGGTGTTCCATCGAGTAAAGCCTGTGGTCGGACGGAACACTGGCCCCCTCTGATGACATCAGAGCAGGGAGACAGAACAGACCGGATGTGAGGAGAGCGTCACAGGGATTCTCTCACCAGCGCTAACGATGCTCTCCTCACATCCAGTCTGTTCTGTGCATGCTCACCTCCCACTGGTCATCCTCCAGCTCCTGCTACTCCGCGCCCGGTAGTGACAGACTCCTCCTTTGTGGCCTCGATCTGAAAGGAATGAGACCTATAATCTGAATGGTTACAACCCCCCTCACCAACCCAGCTTGAATAGGCCAACAAACTCAGCGGAAAAGCAGCTTCCCGATGGCACAAAAAGGGGTCCTCCTGACACCTGGCAAGCCACATCCCCAGCACCTCATACAAAAGAAAATGCCGCCCTCTCCTAAACTGATCCATCTTTGATTTACGCAGCCACAAAGACATTCAATCAACCTCCACTGACATTGTCCCGACCCAAACTGCCCGGCACCAATTAACCCAGGCTAATCAACTCGCATATGCACATCACCCTAAACAAATGCAAGCATGAAAGCTGCCTGAAACTAAGCCACATCCCCCAGAAACCTCCACAAGTCCCTCAGCACCTGGACCGACACTGGCCACCTCTCATCCACCTGAGAATGACCCCTGCAAAACTCCTTAAATATCTGCCGCACAACAAAATCTCTAGTCACATCCTCCCAACCCTTCCACTTAAAAAGAAAGGCCAGAGCAAAAAGACTGCTCAAGCATCCGTGGCGAAAACCTCGATTCCAGCATCCGCAACACAAACCAATGCACCGCATCTCGTAGCTCTGCCCCAGAAGCCATGCCTCCATATCAACGCAGCATTTCCTCCCATTCCACCAAACACCAGAATAAAACCGCCAAGTAGAAACGGTAAGGAACAACCTCATCCAGTGGCCAAACTCTATTTCCCGAAACTCCACAGAACATTTGGACAATGATACCCGTCTGCATCTGGCACCACTGAGAACCAATCCCACTGAAAGTGAGACAGTCAGCACAGAGTTATGCCGACCCGTAACATGGCGTGCCCAACAAAACAAACATATTCCATTGCAGACACCGCAGCACACAGTGCCGCATCAACCTCACCACAGGTTCGGAAAGTGCCGTGAGAAAATTAACTGCCACCACGACCGCGGTAATACCTGAATTAAACACCCACCCTGCAACTCCGCTCCCCACAGGTAAACCGCCACAATCAGGGGAAACGGCTCCAAATTGTCAAATTGCATTGCAAGGAAGAGCCCTCCCAAGACCGTGGCCAACGAGCAGCACCCCACTGCCCCTGAATTAAATGCCGAAACTGACACTCGCAGATGTGTCTGTAAAAAAAGAAACTTCAAGGCGGACCCAAAAACTCAGGCGACGGACAAAGAGCCACTCCGTCAAAAAAGACTCCCAAAACCGAAAATCCTCCCTCATCCGCCAGGAGACCTGAATAAAATGATGCCCTGTTGTAACCCATGCTAGACCCCTGAAGAACACCCACCCGGTTTAGCCAACCAGTAGCCCTACCAGCAAATCCGCCCAACTAGCCACACAGATGACAGCCGAGGCTTCTTTCCTGGATGCACACACCCCTAATGCCACCCAAACTGAACACCCGTACTTCTTGAGCCTGTGCTAAAGGCTCCCCACTGAACCACCCACCCTCGGCCTAGCAGAGCCAGCTGCAAACATATCCTCACCTGAGTCCATTCCATCCACCACACTACCCTTGGACTCAGAATACAGTCCCATCAGAGAAACCCTACCAAAGAAAAACCTGTATCTCCCATTCCCCCAACACCCGCCCCGAGCCAAGGGACCCAGCATGTAACAAAGCTAACCCCCTAACCAAATCCAATCCGTCCCCTCCAAAACAGCTCAACCCAAACCCACCCCCAAAAACAATAGCCCCAGAACCCCACTGCAACTCCAAATCACAAATGGCCCAAATCCTTAGTCCCCCTTCTTGACCCAGAAACCCAAACCCCCACCGGAGTACTCACAGACCTTAGACCAGCCGATCTGAAACCAACAGGTACAGCCATCAACCTTTCGAAACCAGCCTCTGTCAATCCCTTCCGAACTGCCAAAACCGGTCCCAGACTTGCCACATAGGACAACCTTTTCAGGCCGGCTGAGCCGTCAAGATCACCACCGGTGCTGCCCCTGCATCCACCACTCCTGCAGTCCCAGTCACCGGAGCATCCGCTCCTACAGCCACCACTGCCACCAGATCCACTGAAGTCCCTATTTGGGCCACCGCCCACTCCATGCTATTACTGAGTGCAGCCTCCCGCACACATGCAAGCAGCTGCTCCAGTCCCTCCTAGTCCCAATCGTGGCCCTCAGCCCCCTCCACGCGCTGTGGTTTTTCTCCTGGACTTCATCACAAATGTTTCGCACGCTGTGCCTAAATCTAAATAGCACCACTGTAATGCGCGTGCGCACCCGAAAACTGTTCATCCACTCAGCTTCCCCTTCTGAGATAGCCAATCTTACACGCCTCCGTCATGCATGCAGTGGGGATGGCAATTCATAGCCCCCCCCCCCCCCGCCTGACTGTTGCAGGGCTATATTGTAATACTAGCAACGCCAGTTCTATGCTATTCTATTGGAGAAAAAAATATGGCGCACAACGTGTGAAATCTACGCCTTTATCTCATCAATTGCGCATGGTTTGTGATGGGAACTAGTGGGTTAAAACTGGCCACGTCTGTGTTTCCTCACGTGGCCGAGCGTGTAATCAAGCCCATAATGTGCAGCATCTCCTAAACCAAATTGGCACAAACACATGGTATATGTGTCGTTAAAGATTAATAACATGGGGAGCAAAGTGGGTGTTTACATAATCTAGAACTGAACGTCCAATATCTCAAACATCAAACCTGCACATGTTATTTATTTTTATTTTTTAATTATTCATTTTAATATTTTGTATTCTCTTGCACAAATTGTATATTCTTAAATTTTAATAACATGGGGTGCAAAGTGGGCGGGGTTTAGGTCACTCAATCTAAAATTTAATGTGCAAGAAATTCAAACCAAACCGGCACAAACACATGGTATATTTTTATTCAGGTTTGAGGGTATATAATGGCAGATTGTAGAGGAATCCATAGCTTCAGATGAAGTCTTATGGATGAAACGCGTCGCGCTCTAAAGTACTTATTACAGACTTTTATTATTGTTTGTTTTATTGAGACCCTGTAATGTTTTCCTGCTTGGTCTGTGTTATATTGGGGGGTCCATTAGTCCTTTGTGTTTGACTCCCCAGAACGTTTATCCAGCTCGGCCTCTCCAATGGGTTTCTGGAGATGGGGAAGGTGGATTTGAAGTCTGGAATGCTTCTGCAGAGGAGGACTCCCTGTGAAAGTGAATGGTGACTTCTGGAGCAATTTATGCTGTTTTTCCACATCTATAAATCTTTTATGTTGTGCCGCTCCACTTGTGAGTGAGCCAGCTGGCTTTTTGCTTTTAATGTTGTAATAAATGTGTTTACGCTGTGTTTATTTTATAGTAATGTGTTACGGCCTATTTAGCCGGATTTATGGGAATTCTATGCTGTCTGGGCCGCTGGCCCATTGGCACCTGGCGCATCTGCCTCCCGGGGTTCCCGGGGTTTTCGCCCGGGTCCCGGTAAGGCAGCCTGCGCCGGCATCCGGCGGCACCATGCGGACCAAGGCCTTACCTCGTGGTTCTCCGGGGTCCCGGGTGGATCAGGGGCTGGCTCATCCACGGGCGGAGTTGCCGCCGCCAAGCAGCGGCCCCCGCCGCAGCGCGAGGCTTCAGGCCTTGTCTAGGCGTCTGACAGGGTGCGAGCATGTGGTCCAACAAAATGGCGCCCGGGCGTGGCGCACATTAATGACATCACAGGTTCTCAATTGGGCCAAAGGAGGATACAGGGTTTAAAGGGCCAGAATGCCATTACAGCCTCGCTCCAGTATTGAGATAGTTCTCCCTCTCCTAGCTCTGAGCTCACAGTATTTGTTCTGTATAGACCTAAGTTTGTGACCACAGTCTCGAATCCCAGCCTGTTCCCCTCTTACTCTGTGCCTTACTACGACGTCCCTAAAGTTGTTCACCATCTTCTGAAGGGCAACCTGACATATGCATAAATTTATCTGCATTTATGGGAGTTATATACATATATTCACTTGTGTGCTTTCTGCTACTCACCTGTGACTTCTACAAAAATAAACTTACACCATGTAAAGGATTGAAATTTATTGGAAATTCACATTTCATTTAATATTTACTTGTTATTCCTTTTCCAGTTTATCTTTTGAACAAGCCAGAACCCCCCCCCCAACCTTCCCTTCTGTAACAGGCAAGGTATTCTTCAATCAACACAATTTTTGCCACATTGTTACTGCTCCATTAAGGTTTTATCCTGTTTGCCAGTTTATGTATTTTACTCCTTTCCCTCCATTTTTCTTTGTTTACTTTTGTGCCTTTTTTATCCTGTCTGGTCTGTTTCTCCGTTGTAAATTACTTCATGCAATGGTCTTCTCTGTAACCTCTGTATTTTCTTTCCCACAATCCCATTCACCTCCATCCTCACCTCTGCTGTCCCAACCGCCTGATCCACCCAGCCCCTATCCCATTTATATAAGCTCCTTTTCCAGCTGCTTCACTCCTCTCTGTTTAACCTTATCATGCCCAAGCTCTTGGTCTATCATCATGCAGTGTCTGCTATACTCTCTCTGGTAATTAACTCCACGCTTCCCCTGCTCCCTTTTCTTTCACTTACCTCAGTCCCTTAGATTATAAACTCACGGGATGTCTGGCTGAGCACTTGTATTAAGGGTTGTTTCAGCAGGACCATTATCCTACGGGCAGGGTCGTCTGTTCCTTAGGTTTTATTATCTATTACGTCACCTGTTTGTGCTTCCCCATTGTGAAGAGCTACAGAATCTGTTGGCGTTCTTTAAGCACCTGTAACTGTAACTATTTATAAATGCTTTTCACCTTACGAGTCCTCACATGCTCAATAAGAAAAGTCCAGCAGGTAAAACAATTTCCCGTTATAAGCAATGAATCTAAGCAGTTAGGTTTTTATACCATGTGAGTCATTTTATGACTTGCAAGAGATGAGGCCTGGGTAAAGCATTTCCCACATTCACTACATTTAAATGTTTTTTCTCCTGTGTGAATCCTTACATGTGTTGCAAGATTTGAGGCCCGGGTAAAGCATTTTCCACATTCATTACATTTAAATGTTTTTTCTCCTGAATGAATCCTTATATGTTGTTCAAGATTTGAGGACGAGGTAAAACATTTCCCACATTCAGTACAAATAAATGTTTTTTCTCCTGTGTGAATCCTTACATGTGTTGCAAGAGATGAGGCCTGGGTAAAACAATTTCCACATTCACCACAGTTAAATGGTTTTTCTCCTGTGTGGATCCTTACATGTGTTGCAAGAGATGACGCCCGAGTAAAACAATTTCCACATTCATCACATTTAAATGGTTTTTCTCCTGTGTGAATCCTTACATGTGTTGCAAGAGATGAGGCCTGGGTAAAGCATTTCCCACATTCGTTACATTTAAATGTTTTTTCTCCTGAATGAATCCTTATATGATGTGCAAGATTTGAGGACAAGGTAAAGCATTTCCCACATTCATTACATTTAAATGTTTTTTCTCCTGAATGAATCCTTATATGTTGTCCAAGATTTGAGGACGAGGTAAAACATTTTCCACATTCAGTACAAATAAATGTTTTTTCTCCTGTGTGAATCCTTACATGTGTTGCAAGAGATGAGGCCTGGGTAAAACAATTTCCACATTCATCACATTTAAATGGTTTTTCTCCTGTGTGAATCCTTTTATGTTTTGAAAGATTTGAGGAGCTGATGAAACATTTCCCACATTCACTGCATTTATACTGTGTGTTTCCGGTGTGAATCCTTTGATGCTTTTTAAGAGCAATACTGTCTGTAAAATGTTTCCCACATTCAGAGCATGAGAATGGTTGCTCTAGGGTGTGAACATGTTGGAGGGTAAGGCCTAATTTTGGGTCAGAATTCTCTCCCCTAAACATTGCGGAAAATGGTTGGTTTTCATTGTAACTCGTTTCATGTATCACAGGGTCAGACTCAGAATATGAGACTTT
Source organism: Leptobrachium leishanense (assembly GCA_009667805.1). Lineage (NCBI taxonomy): Eukaryota > Metazoa > Chordata > Amphibia > Anura > Megophryidae > Leptobrachium > Leptobrachium leishanense. The sequence continues at coordinate 173,537,358 of CM019068.1, forward strand.
CTCCATTTCAGAAGACGACGCTGAAGGTCCTTTATAAACTGAATTATGAGTAAGGGGATCTGTATAATATATCCTGTGATCTGGCTTTCTGGATTCTATTAAGGACGCGCTATGGTTTATTTCCACTGGGTTTGGATTGGATTTTACATATTCTCCATTATTATCAGATGAGCATTCAGTCTGTGTATGTTCTGGGGGTTCATACATGTCGCTGTCTGTGAGATTTCCTTCTCCATATGTGGGTGATTCCTCCTTAATGTCAGTAGATGGATATTCAGTCTGTGTATGTTCTGGGGGTTCATACATGTCGCTGTCTGGGAGATTTCCTTCGTCACATGAGGCCGGTTCCTCCTTAATATCAGGGGGTGAATATTCTGGGGGTTCTGTGATTGGATAAATCTCTTTCTCTGGGACGTGTCTTTCTTCAGACGCCAGAGATTCTCGCTCTGTGTATGTTGCAGATTCAGCTCGTCCTTTTCTCGTCTTGTTCAGATCCTTTTCCACATTATTGCTTAGAATTTCACTTCCATTTTCACATCCAATATCCCATAAAGAAACCGCAGCGTGAAATTCACCCCATACAGATTTATCTATTGGAGGGAAAATCACATGAACACGTGAGACGTTCATTCAGGAACACGTCTATTACACGGCACAGCCAACATTTCAGGGGATTATTGGGACACGTTGCTCTGGGATTGGACACAAACATTATGAGAATTAAAGCATCTCTTACCCCGTGTAATAACAGGCTGGTGATCCTCCATCATGACGTCCTCATAGAGCTCCTTGTGTCGCTCCACATACTCCCACTCCTCCATGGAGAGATAGACAGTGACATCCTCACAGCGTATAGGAACCTGACACACACAATGACACAGTCACCATCCAGACACATGCCTTGGTGTTAGCGTATAATGTCCCATTCCCAGCAGCCTCACCTCTCCAGTCAGCAGACGGATGATCTGATTGCTCAGCTCCAGGATCTTCTCATGGTTTTGCTCATGGATTCCTGAGTGAGGTGGAGGCTCCGTATTGAAGCTTTGGCTCCTGCCGTGTCCTTCTGAGATTTGGTGATGGCTGCTGTCACTGACCATCTCATGGATCTTCACCACCATATGACCCTAAACATTGAGAGTGACCCCAATATAGAGAGGTATAAACATGTCGCCCCCCTGGGCCCCCCATGCTTTTGTGTATGTGTCAGTGTGTTATCTCCATAGTGTGCTGTATGGTGCGCTGGAACCTTTATTCACACATGAATCTACTACTGATCTGCCTCTGAAATGTCTCCTGGGTCACACAGCTCCAGGGGGATTTAATATCAGCAGCAATATGGAATCTCATGGAATCTCTTACCTCTCCAGTCAGCAGAAAGATCATCTCCAGAGTTAGATCCAGGATCCTCTGGCTCAGCGGATCCCTGGCTGTGAGTGGATTCATTATCACAGGTTACCTGGACGGCGGGATCTTGTGGAGGAACGATTAGAGGAAGCACAATGTGTCTGGAATCACACAGGAATATTCTGCTCAGTTTCATCCTGAGCAAAAATACAGACAATAAAAAAAAATACACCTTCGTTACACCCATGAATGAAGCCTCAACAACTCAGGCATCTTAGATGTCCCTGACACTTCGCTCTGAGCCCTGTAAGAGACAGGGTTTGCTTTGGGTGCTGTAGATCTGGATCATAGTGTCTGGGCTGATCTGTCACGGCCCTCGCGCCGGCGCCATAAAAAGGGCAAATCTGTAGTTGCTTCTTAATAAAACTCCAGCAACCCTACTCCATGTATGATCCCAGACCGGATTTTATCCCTGAAAGGTAAAATATTGGGTCAAAGGACACTAAGGAACATAACCTTTATTCACTGTGAAAATGACAGTGTAGCAAAATAGGCTCAGCGCGTGTGATTTCACCCCTGTCTTGTTTGGTAGATAAAGGGGTTTGTGAGGGTCCTGAGAACAAGCAATGGCACTATTGGCCTGCTCTGCAGTGGGGCTCGCTCAGGTCTCACAAGGCAGAGAAGGCCACTAGTGCTGTTCATTCTCAGGACCCTCACAAACCCTTCTTTTTCTCGCCTCCTGTATAGACACACACCACCCTAAGGAGATGGCTTATGCATTGAAATCTTTCATTGTGTCTGACCTGCAAGTAGTGCACCTCTACTCTGTGCTGATATCCCACTGTGACCGTCCATTCCTATTCCTGGCTTCTCACCGTGACCTTCTATTGATACCCTCCATTCATGTTCCTTGACTCCTACCATGATATTCTTTTCTGATCCTCCATTCATGTTCTTGGATTCCCACTGTGACCCTCCATTGCTACTCTCCATTTCTTTTCCTGTGCCTTCTGATTATTGACTATTGCAAAGGACATTGACCACTATTCCGCCAGTCGTCTGCCAGACCCATGCAAGGACTTTGACCATTCTCTTGGATTGCCCCCTTTTTGGTGACCTCGCCTAGATGCCCATATTGCGCATGAACTTCAACACACTGTGTCTCCTGGTCCTCAACTCCCTCCTTGTTCTGTCCTATATTCAGTAAGTCTCCTTGTGTTCTTTAGTTTCTGTGTCTCCTGATTTCTGTTTATAGTCAGCCCTCTTCCTGTCCTGCCCTCTTTGTCTTGATTTCAGTATTCTGTGTATCTTGAGTTCAGCCTCAGGTCCTGTCTTGTCCACCTGTTTGTCAACCCCTTTCCTGTCCTGTCTGCTTGGAGTGTTCTGTCCTGTGTATCTAATCCGTCTCATTCCTGACTCACCCAGAAACCTATACTCCCTTATCATTCAGTGTCCCTTTGGTTTACTCATATTGTTCTCGTGTAATAAAGCTTTTATTTCTTGAACCGATATGTATATCTGCCTCACTCCACTTTGTTTATACTGCACATTGGGCTCAAACCTGAAACCCCACACAATGACTCGTGACATGATCACATCATCGAACTGTCTCATATCCATCTATCCTGAGCTCTATATGAGTATACGGGGAATTAGAGGATCCTGAGCTCTATATATGAGTATACGGGGAATTAGAGGATCCTGAGCTCTATATATGAGTATACGGGGAATTAACGGATCCTGAGCTCTATATATGAGTATACGGGGAATTAGCGGATCCTGAGCTCTATATATGAATATACGGGGAATTAGCGGATCCTGAGCTCTATATATGAGTATACGGGGAATTAGCGGATCCTGAGCTCTATATATGAGTATACGGGGAATTAGAGGATCCTGAGCTCTATATATGAGTATACGGGGAATTAGAGGATCCTGAGCTCTATATATGAGTATACGGGGAATTAGCGGATCCTGAGCTCTATATATGTATACGGGAATTAGCGGATCCTGAGCTCTATATATGAGTATACGGAGAATTAGCGGATCCTGAGCTCTATATATGAGTATACGGGGAATTAGAGGATCCTGAGCTCTATATATGAGTATACGGGGAATTAGCGGATCCTGAGCTCTATATATGAGTATACGGAGAATTAGTGGATCCTGAGCTCTATATATGAGTATACGGGGAATTAGAGGATCCTGAGCTCTATATATGAGTATACGGGGAATTAGAGGATCCTGAGCTCTATATATGAGTATACGGAGAATTAGTGGATCCTGAGCTCTATATATGAGTATACGGGGAATTAGAGGATCCTGAGCTCTATATATGAGTATACAGGGAATTAGTGGATCCTGAGCTCTATATATGAGTATACGGGGAATTAGAGGATCCTGAGCTCTATATATGAGTATACGGGGAATTAGTGGATCCTGAGCTCTATATATGAGTATACGGGAATTAGCGGATCCTGAGCTCTATATATGAGTATACGGGGAATTAGAGGATCCTGAGCTCTATATATGAGTATACGGGGAATTAGAGGATCCTGAGCTCTATATATGAGTATACGGGGAATTAGCGGATCCTGAGCTCTCATATATATGATATGAGAATTAGTAGGACCTAGGTATGAAATTAGTAGCGGAGGATTCCTGAGATCCTTCTCTATATATGAGTATACGGGGAATTAGAGGATCCTGAGCTCTATATATGAGTATACGGGGAATTAGAGGATCCTGAGCTCTATATATGAGTATACGGGGAATTAGAGGATCCTGAGCTCTATATATGAGTATACGGGGATTAGAGGATCCTGAGCTCTATATATGAGTATACGGGGAATTATAGGATCCTGAGCTCTATATATGAGTATACGGGAATTAGAGGATCCTGAGCTCTATATATGAGTATACGGGGAATTAGAGGATCCTGAGCTCTATATATGAGTATACGGGAATTAGAGGATCCTGAGCTCTATATATGAGTATACGGGGAATTAGAGGATCCTGAGCTCTATATATGAGTATACAGGAATTATAGGATCCTGAGCTCTATATATGAGTATACGGGGAATTAGAGGATCCTGAGCTCTATATATGAGTATACGGGAATTAGAGGATCCTGAGCTCTATATATGAGTATACGGGAATTAGAGGATCCTGAGCTCTATATATGAGTATACGGGGAATTAGAGGATCCTGAGCTCTATATATGAGTATACGGGGAATTAGCGGATCCTGAGCTCTATATATGAGTATACGGGGAATTAGAGGATCCTGAGCGCTATATAAGAGTATACGGGGAATTAGAGGATCCTGAGCTCTATATATGAGTATACGGGGAATTAGTGGATCCTGAGCTCTATATATGAGTATACGGGGAATTAGCGGATTCTGAGCTCTATATATGAGTATACGGGGAATTAGCGGATCCTGAGCTCTATATATGAGTATACGGGGAATTAGAGGATCCTGAGCTCTATATATGAGTATACGGAGAATTAGAGGATCCTGAGCTCTATATATGAGTATACAGGGAATTAGAGGATCCTGAGTTGTATATATTTTTACAGAGGGCTAAACACAGAGGACACAGCAGCTTTTCCATGTGTCTGCTCTGTGGGAGCCATCTTTATGAAGTCTCCTAATACATTTCTAGCACAATATAAATCCAATCTTCCCCTAATATTTGTATATTAAGACACACAATCCCAGCTCTGACCTGCAGCCTGGATCCTCCTTTCAGTGTTTATTTCTCTGCTACCGGAAGTGATTTCAAAGATTCAGACCTTTTCCTCTTCAGTACAGGAAGTTCTATGTTCGAGTTCAAAACACAAGAGACAAACTTTGTATGTGCAGTTGGAGACACTTTGCAGAGTTACATTTTATCTCTTGTGTTTTTAGCTCATGCTATAAATGGAGGAAAACGTCTGGAGTCACATGACAGGTGCTCAGGTCACATGGGTTAGCAAGCTGCATTTCCCATAGAGCTCTAGGCTGGACCTCCACTGGGTCCATAGTTGTGCGATCGACTTGGTCGTCAGACTGTGAGCGATATCGGTCGCACGACTTGGTCTGACGAGGGTCGTTCACTGCAGCAGACTAGCGATCAGCGGCTATGGACCCAAAAAGCTGTTTATTCTTGTATTTTTTTCTGAGACTATATATTATTGCATTCTGCTTTTGTAAACACTGCCGTCCTTTGTGTGAAAATGGATCTGGAGGCGCTGGATGCGCTGTTAGACAATCCATACTGGAGAGTTCGCCGGCTGAAACAAAAACAGCAGAAAAATCAAGAAATAAAAATACTTTTTGCTGGAAATGAATACAAGGATTAAAACAAAATATAAACTTTTCTACATTGAACCCCATGACAGGTTTAAGAAAAGGTTAATCCTATAGGTTTCAATGTAGAAATTCGCCTGTTTTTAAACCTGACAAACTAGTAAAACTCCGCAAAACAGGGCATTTTTTAAGGCTGATGTCAGACGAACGCAGTGATCACGTCCGTTTTGCTGCACAGTTTAACGTCCGTTGTAGCATTGTAACCGGAATCCACTTGGTTCACTCGGGACGAGGACGGACCGGACACGAGCAAGGAGGTCTGAACACGAGTCTCTTCAGGAAAGGCAAACTTTATTGTGACGTCACAGAATGCTCAGACAGGATTGAATCGCAAAGACTGAGCATCAAATATACAGTGTCCTGAGGTTTTATACCTCAAATACATAATTAGGTACATCCCAATTAGTCCACCTCCCGGTGACACTATCCCACCCCACGTGGGTTAGTACCTCCCTTAGTCTAATACAAAAGACATTTCATTAATTGGCCGTAAATTGGCAAACTTTATGTTAGTAGCAATAAATCATGATTAGTTGCTCCTACTGTTCCGGGCTGCGCCTGGTTCCCTAGTGCCTTCAATCATTTGTTACAAATGGCACCTGGTCTGATCTCTATACTCCTTTGTATTTATGCGGGCCCCAACGACCTTGATGTATCTTTCTCTGTGCCTGGAACAGCAGAGATCTCTCTCTCAGCGCTTTAAATATTTTTCTGCTAATCTCAGCACATTCCTAAATTTCTACGTATGCCTCATTCTAGTTTCAGCTAAAAACCTGCCTAGTTATATTTAAGTGAACCAATATTCTGAACAAGATGGTCACCTGGCTTATAATGGCAGCCATCTTCCAGTCTGTTTCCACTACATTCCCCCCTTGGCTCAAGCCTCAGGCTCTTCTCCTGAGACTTGTAGCCATTACACCTCACTGCTTCTATTCTCAAATTCCTCATATTTGGGGGGTCCTGTTTTTGTCGGGAACATACCTTGTGGGATAATCAGTGGTATATCTTGTGTGTGTGTGGTTGTCAGTGCCTCCTTGCATAGCGGCCAAAGGCAAAGCCCTATACGAAACAGTAGTGCCCCTACAACCAAAATCACCACTACCATCAGGATCATAGATCCAATCTGTGAAATAAATCTCAGAATGGATCCAAACCAATCTCCGATTGCTCCGAACCCACGAAGTGGATTCCAGCCTTCAGCAGCGATCCTCCTTGCTGTGTCCTGCAACTGTGCTACCTTTTCTTGGTGATCTTGAATTACCTGATAATAGTCAGGGACATCATGTGTAGCATTCTTGATGAATGTGCAACATTCATAGTGCATCGTCATCTCACACAATCCATTCAGCGCTGCACTAATCTGTTCCAGTGCCATGTTGTGTATCATTTGCACCTTTCGTATCTCTCGTACTTCCAGATTCAGCAACTGAATATCCCAACTAGTTTTATTCAAAATCTCATCCATCAGACTGGCATAACTGTTCATTCTTGCCATCAACTCTCTTCCCCATCCAGTCCAGGCCGGAAGCCAAGCCCATACTCGATCCGCTTTCTTAAACAACTCTCTCTTCTGTCTCTCAAACACCAGTGGGTACCTAGGGTAAAGTATTGTATCTGGATTAGTGTCCTCCCCCCTTACCTTCTGTATCGGGATCAGTTTAGCCAAATAACACATTCCCGTCACTGTATGTGGTACCCATGTGTAGCACACTCCTTTACAACACACCTGATATCCTCCTTTCACTATTAATGGTGATGAATATAGTGATCCCTTTGTTATCGCTATTGCAAACTGTCTCAACCGTCTCATCATATCCCCTACATCCTGCCTTCCACTGGTTGCGTTCGCAATCTCTTCCTCTTGTTCTCTAGTGAACTGCCTGCATCGTATGTATATATAATGTGCCTTCAGTCCTGTTCTAAATATGTAAATATACGATGTCCAATTGAACTGACTCGAGTTGCACGCCCCACCCTCGTTACTTATCGCTCTATCTGGGCCTAGTTGAAAACACCACTCTGGTTGGTACACTGGTCCTATTATAGGATGCCCAGGACTGAATGGTTCTGGTTTCTCTCTTGACATATCAACTGTCTGTACTGTAACATTTTCTGATGCAAACATACTCAAATTCATTGGAACAGATGCGAATGGTATATGAATTGTCTCTGGGTGCAGTCTACTACACACCCAACATGTGGTCTGTCCAGACTTTTTAGCATAATCATATTTAAATTGCACAAGTAGGTGTCCTTTTAGCTTAGTACCAGATGACGCCTCTCGCTTTTGTCTCCACATAGTACGGTTCTCCATCACCGGGTATGTGCCATTCCGATTTTTGGTGGTGCTTGGACACTTGGGACACGCTTCACGTGATAGTCCGTAAATCAGATGTGCAAGAAACAAAATCAATACCAGAATTGCCCCCACTGTCAAAAACCCTTGGGCAATTCTCTTCGCAGTCACATAAACCCAATCCCTCCCCGCCGGAATTTCAAAAACAAAAGACATTTCCAGTTGATCACGGTTCGGGGCCGGGCCCCTAAAAATAACCCTCTCAGCATTTTCCATCAGTGGATAATTAGATCTCGCTGTATCCATCAGACCACCCAAGGGTTGAGTATCTTGGATGCTTTCAATCGACTCTCTCAGGGGCTCATGACTGTGGTCTTTGATAGCTTTAGCCTCAGTGGATTGGTCTCGCTGGGGACGACCTTCCATACTGGTTCAGGATTGGCTGCAGCTACCTTCAATCTGGAATGATGTATCCACGGGACCACCTCGGCAACCTTTACTGATGTAGGGGTTGATAACAGGACAAAGTAAGGACCTCTCCATTTTGGGCCTAATGGATCATTTTTCCACTCTTTTACCCATACTGAATCACCTGGACAATATTTATGCAGTGGAGGGTACAAAAAGTGAGGTACATTATCTCCCACCCAAGTATTCAATTTCTGCATTGCTTTACCCAACAGTACGACCTGATCATTCAATTTAATTTCCCCTAATGCCCGAAGGTCCCCCCTTAGTCCATTAATCAGAGGGGTAGGCCGCCCGAACATAAGTTCGTACGGACTTAGCTTCAATTGGGGGGTGGGTCTGCACCTAATGTGTAATAAGACTATCGGGAGCACATCCAACCAGCCTAGTGACATTTCTTGGCACAATTTGGACATCAGAGTCTTTAGGGTGAGGTTCATTCTCTCGACTTTTCCTGAACTTTGGGGCCTGTAGGCAGTGTGTAGCTTCCAGGTGATACCCAATAGATGGGCAAGTTGCTGTAAACAGTTCTGTATAAATGCAGGGCCATTGTCTGACCCTATTTCAAGAGGCAGTCCGTAGCGCGGTATTATTTCTTTCATCAGACTTTTCACCACCTCCGCTGTCTTTTCTGTTCTTGTTGGGAAAGCTTCCACCCATCCTGTTAGGGTGCACACCATTATCAGTAGATATTTGTATCCTTTACAGTGTGGCAACACTGTGAAATCTATCTGTAATGACGCCATTGGAGACAGCCCGATTGGCTGTTTTCCTGGAGGTTGAGACGGGCCTGTTCTTGGATTATTCTTGGCGCATGTCATGCACTGCTGGGCTATTGCTTTGCAGATTACTGACAGTCCTGGTACGTAGAAATGTGGCTCCAATTGCTGTTCCATTATTTCTCTTCCTCCATGGGTACTTGCGTGGAGCATTCTTACAATCTCAAGCGCCAGTGTTGCTGGCAGAACTATCTGTCCATTTTCTAACTGGAACCATCCGTCTTCTCCATATCCGCCTTGTTCTTCCGATAGCCATTTCTTCTCTTTTTCTGAATACACAGGTGTCCATTCACTCAGTGGCGCCGGTAAGAGTGCAGCCACCACTGGTCTTACTTTGTATTGTGCCAATTCTCCATGGTTTCCCCAGATGAATTCTTCTTATGGGAAATAATATCGCCAGGCAAAAAACAGCAGATCTTGTCTTTCTTTTGAATCTCTCACTGCTGGTATAAAAAAGTTCATCGCACTTTTCTTCATACTTGGCAGTTTATTTTTGATAAGGATCTCCTTGAGGAAGAACCTTACCAGCGGGGCTTGGTATTCTTCTGCTCCCAATTCTCCCAGACTCAGCAGTATTCGTGTGATTCTTAGATTATTGTGAGGGTTGGTTGTTAGATTTTCAAAACGTGAGACGAAATTTTCTGCTCGTTCAACTTCAATTACTTCTGTATCTTCTTCTCCATACTCCCCCATTAATTTTACACCGAAGAATTTCAGCATCATTTTGTATGCTCTGCGTAGTCTTTGCTGAACTTCTGAGGTGTTAATCATTAGACGTGTCTCTTGAGGATGCAGGGGAGTAGAGTAGAAATTTCGACCTTGAAACTGGGTTGGGAAAAGCCATTGGATATAGTCATGATTTAGTTCTAACAGTTCATACTCATCTTGCCATTTGTGCAGTATACTTTCAATGAATTCGCCTTTCGGTTCAAATTTTCTCCAATTCATATAAAATTCGTAATTTGGCATGAGAGGTTGAGGCTCTTGCTTGCAGGCTTGATCAATTGTCGACAATGGTTTTGCAGCAGCCTTTGCGGCCTGGTCAGCACGCCTGTTGCCTTTTGGGATTTCATCATGACCTTTCTTGTGGCCACGACAATGCATAATACTGACAGCACTTGGTTTCCATACAGCCTCTAGAAGGGCTGCGATTTCAGCCGCATACTTGATTTGGTGTCCTGAAGAAGTGAGTAGACCTCTTTCTTTGTAGAGTGCACCATGCATGGACTGTCATGAAAGCGTACTTTGAATCAGTGTAGATATTCACCCTTTTGCTTTCGGAGATTTCTAGAGCTCTGGTTAGGGTCGTTATTTCAGCCAGTTGTGCGGATGTGTGGTCTGGTAGTGGATTTGCTTCGATAATCTCTTCTGCTGAAACTACTGCATAGCCGGAGACTTTCTTCCCATCATTCATGTAGCTGCTACCATCAGTGAATAGCTGTAGATCGTATTTGTCTAGGGGTACGTCTTTCAAATCTGGCCTGCTACTGAACACTTCTTCCATGACTTGGAGGCATTCATGATTTGGATCCTCTTCACAGTCAGGCAGTAAAGTAACAGGGTTCAAGGTAGCGATGAGGTCCAAATGAACCTGTGGATTCTCACACATCATAGCTTGGTACTTCGTCATCCGGCTATTGCTGAACCAGTAGCTTCCTTTGATGTCCAGCAGGGCTTTGACAGCATGGGGCACCTTGACATGAAGAACTTGTCCAAGGGTCAGCTTGTCTGCTTCTGCTATTAGCATTGCTGTGGCTGCCACAGCTTTCAAGCATGGGGGTAGGCCGCAGGCCACAGGATCAAGTTGTTTGGAGAGGTAGGCCACAGGCCTTAGCCAAGAGCCGAAACTTTGAATCAGCACTCCTGTAGCTGTTTGATTGTGTTCATGCACGTACAGCTGGAAGGGCTTGCTGTGATCTGGCAATCCCAATGCAGGGGCTTCCATTAACAGAGTCTTTAATTTCAGAAAGGCTGCTGTTTGTTCTTCTTCCCAGAGGAAGGGGTCATGCTCTCCTCCCTTGGTGGCTTGATGGAGCGGTTTAGCAATGTCTGCGAAGTTGGGGATCCACAGGCAGCAGAAGCCTGCGGCACCCAGGAATTCACGGACTTGTCTCCTTGTCTTTGGTTGGGGGATTCGGCATACTGCTTCTTTTCTCTCAGCCCCCAGTGCACGCTTGGTACCTGTTAATTGAAAACCAAGATACTTCACAGTCTGTTTACATATTTGTGCTTTTCTTTTGGACACTCTGTAACCTGCAAGGCATAGCAGATGTAACAGGGCTTTAGTGGCAGAGAGACAGTCTTTTTCTGTGGGAGAGGCCAGTAATAAATCATCGACATACTGAAACAAAACAACTTTGTCTGGCTGAGCATTGAAGGACAGGAGGTCCTGGATGAGCGGCAACCAAAAATCGTGGGCGAGTTCTTGAAACCTTTAGGGAGGCGTGTCCAGGTCATTTGATGACGCGCTCCCGTGGTGGAGTCCTCCCATTGAAACGCAAAAAGGGGCTGGCTTGCTGGGGCCAGGCGGATGCAAAAGAAAGCATCTTTTAAATCAAGCCCCGTGTAATATTTTGTATCTCCAGGAATTAATGCCAGCAGATTATATGGATTAGGGATGACCGGGTGTAGAGTTACTGTGGCTTCGTTAACCGCTCGTAAATCTTGGACCGGGCGGTACTCTTGTGTGCCCTCTTTCAGTACTGGCAACAGAGGTGTGTTCCACAGTGACACGCAGAATTTCAATATGCCGTGATCTTTAAGTCTCTGTAAATGCGTTTGGATATTCTGCTTGGCTTTTTGTGGAATATGATATTGTTTTAGAGCCACAGGCACTGCCCCTGGTCTTAAATCAACGTATACCAGAGGGATATTTACAGCTAGCCCGGGTAGTTTTCCTCGGCCCACACACCAGGGATTCCCAGGAGTAGTGTGTACGGGTCCGGGTCGACCAGCGGCGTTGGTGCTGTACGCCATTCTTCTTCTCTGGGCATAATTACTGCAATTTTTGCGGGTTGGCTGGCTGTGCTGCCATGCAGAGCTGCCACTCTCAGGCAGGTCTAATCTAGCGTGACCCTGTCACGGTTCCCAGATCCCACCACGCAGTACTTAACGCCCAACACTCCACAGAGCCCAGAAGCTACCAACAGAGTAGCCATGAAAGATCTCTAACTGTCTGGTCCTTAGAATTGGCCAGGTAAACTAGCTAGACAGAAAGGGTTAACAACACGGGGAGTAGTCAGCCGAGCCAGAATCAGGAATACAGAGTTCAGAATAGTCAAATGGAATAGCCGGGTCGATATCAGAGCAGTGACGTAGTACAAGAAAATGGTCTAGGGCAACAGAAGGCAGAATAGTCAGAAACAAGCAGAGGTCAATAACGGGTTAATTCAATATAGCAGTCAGGTACAAGGAGCTCAGGTATGGATAACCACGATCTGGCAACTGCTGAGAATACACTGAGGGTTTTTAAAGACCTTCACCAGACCACGCCCCCCACTCAAGCCGCGCCTCATGCAACCACCTCCCTGCCTGTCTCCATTTAAACCGGGCATTGGTCAGCGAGCAGCATCAGACATGCTGCCCTCAAGCACACAGGTAGGGCTGGAAGCTCCCAACGTTACAGACCCCCAGGAAGAAATGTAATTTGGGCTTGCAATTTGCAAAGGATATCCCGCCCCAGGCTGGATGGGACATTCGGGCATATACAAAAATTCATGTTCAACATTATGCCCACCCACACTACATTTTTCGTGAAGCAAGAAAGGGGTACTTTGCAGATACCCCCATTGCTCCCACGATATCAACCTCAGTTCCCATCGGGGGAGCAATTTGCTGTGTTACAACAGAATATTCGGCACCAGTGTCAACCATAAAAATTTCATCTTTATTTCCCACTCTCATAGTGACTGTGGGCTCGTGATTACCGAGCGGGACGGGCCCAGGTCCGTGTCAATATGTACCTTGCCCTTCAAATGACGTCCCTGCCAACCCAACAAATCCTGCACCGGCACCATCATTTCTCTCATATCTGCCATTTGTTACCTGGCCTTTGGGGGCCTGACCTCCCGCTTCCCCAGCTTCCCTTTGTGCCCCGAGTTTAGCCAAAAGTGCCGGACAAGTATCTTTCCAGTGACCCTCACCCCAGCACCAGGCGCACTGATTGGGTCCTGGAGGTACCCAGGGGGCTCCCCTACCTCTACCCCCACATCCCCTTGCTCTCCCTCTATCTGGGGCACCTCTCCCTCCATTTCTCATATATCCGACCACCCCTGTATGTCCTCTTTGTCTCTTCATTTCTTCCCAATTTTCGTCCAAATCCCGGTTATGATACACTTTATTAGCGATTTCTACCAATTCACTAATACCTTTACCCAAAAACCCATCTTGTCTCTGTATTTTATTCCGTATATCTCTCTGTGACTGACCCACAAAGGAAGAATTAATTAACCTGTGATTTTCCGCTGCTTCAGGGTCAATAGGACTATACGTCCTGTATGCATCTAGTAATCTTTCCAGAAATGCACTTGGGGATTCTTTAGAATCTTGCACAATATCCGCTATTTTTCCCATATTTGTGGGCTTTTTCCCTCCCGCTTTAACACCCATTATTACCGCTGTGCGGTACGTCTGCAGGTGAGCAATGCCTGCAGCGGTATTGTACGGCCACTTGGGATCTGTTTTGGGGTAGTGCTCCTCTGCCCACGCTTCTGGCTGGCTCTGACATCTTCTACGGCTTGGGCAAGTAAAATTTTTTCGCGCGCTACTATTTATTCGGGCTCTTTCCTCAGTAGTGAACATTGTCAGCATTAATTGCTGCCAATCTGCCCATGTGGGGTTATGTGTGAGCATAATTGACTCTATTATACTGGCCACCGCTGCGGGATTAGTGGCATACAGTGGTGTATGTGTTCTCCAATTGAACAGATCTGTCGCTGTAAATGGGACATATGTGTAATGCACTGGCCCAGGTGCTCCGTTTTCCAATAAGGGACCTGGCACCTCCCGTAGGGGCATCTGCATTTTGCTCTTGCCGGGGTTGTGTTGATATAAATCTCGGGGTTTATATACATTATTCGCTGCGCGAGTGGTAGCACCTTGCTTTATACCTTCACTCTCATCATCACTATCACTGTCCTCTTGGTCTACCAATTTAAACATACTCCCATCGGGCATTTCGATCTTTCCTGGTGGGACCTCTCTATCTCCTCCACCCACTGCCCCCTCTTCCTCTTCCGCAACTCCGCCTGCCGGAGTGGAGGGAGCCGGCGGAGCAGTAGCCGCCACCCGCCTCCCCCTTACCTTCTGCGCAGCCGCGGCACGCAAAGCTTCTCTGGCTGCCCCATAATGTGATGGATAGGGTGGGGACAGGGGATCAATCTCTTCCGGCTGTTCTACCAACACCGGTCTTTCCTTTGTATTATTTTCTTTATTAGGGGGCACCTGCTTCTTGTTACGTCCCGCCATCATTATAAAATGACTTTTATCCCTTACACAATACTTCCATATATCTATATACGGGTACTGTTCAGGCTGTCCGCATTTCCCAGTGACCTGGGAATGCACTTTCGTATTAAATTTTTTTATTTTGCAACAATACAGCAAACAAACAGAACAGATTGCGTTGAAAACAATCAGCAGATCAACAAGCCATAGGGCATAAACGGCCAAGTAGCCATGCAGGAACGACATACAATGTTGTAGGGGAACATAATATATATAAAAAAAAATAAAAAAAATAAAAAAAAAAAGGGGGGGGAAATAAAAATAATATAATAAAACAACAACCCACACACACCAAAAAGCAACGCAGGGCCCCCAAAAAAAAAAAAAATCAAAATTGGAGTGGTAAAGGCCCATAGTGTGACCTTCCTGGCGCACTCCCATGAGTCCAGAGGACAAGGGAGGCCATGGAAGTGTGCAAGTCACCAGGCCAGGGAACTCGAGGGCCAGGTATGGTAGTCAGAGCCATGGTGGCCGCCACAATGGCACGCCTCGAGACATACCCAAACTGCCAAAAATAAAGGGGAGGGAAGAGGGGGGGGCTAAAGGCTGAATCCGAGTGTGTGCGACGGACCATAAATAAAACTTAAAAATAAAAATAAATAATAAAAAAAAAAAAAAAAAAAGGGGGGGGGAGAAGGGGGAAGTTATCCAAGTAGCCATGTCAAGAAACAAAAATAAGGTTCGCAGAGCAACGGGATGCAAAAAGCAGGGCTAAGACTGTGCCATGAGTCCAAACAGATGTCCAACAACTCAATCCGGTTCTCTGGTAGACAGGGGAGATCCCACCATCGACTCACGTCCCACATCGCTTGGGGCTCCAGAGGTCAGGCCCAGAGCCTGAACAAATGCGAGCGCGTCCTCCACAGTGCTGGTTGTAACCGTACGTCCATCAGTATGAGAGATCAGTAAGGTGCCAAGCGCCCCCCATCTATAATGCACTCCAAGGGACCGCAGGAGCTCAGTGGCTGGCCGGAACAGACGTCTGGCTGCCAAGACCATGAAAGGAAGGTCCCGGTAGATCGCAACAGAGGTCCCTTCGAAAGAAACTGCGGGAACGTTACGAGTTGCCTCCAGTAGTTGCATTTGTACAAGGACGTCCTTGAGAACTACAATGATGTCACGGGGACACCCGTTGGGGCCGCCGCTGCCCTCCGTAGCCTTATCGCTGAGAACACCGGATCCTGAACGTCGGGACGAGGCGAGAGAACAGCCAACACAAAGCGGGTAACGTATGGTAATAGGGCAGAGTCCAATACCGACTCCGGTACGCCACGTAGTTTGATGTTCCGTCTTCGATGGCGGGCTTCCAGGGTCACCATTGCCGCTTGTAAACTTCCCACCTGTGCCTGAAGAGCTCTCAATTGAGAAGAGGTTGCGGCCTGCGTCCCCTCAATCTCCTGCGTGCGTGTGTGGATGTCGGTCATCTGAGTCTGGGTGGCAATTACAGTGGATTCAAGGGCCTGGATTTCAGTCTGCCATGAGAGCCTGGCGTCAGCCAAAAGGTCCTGGATATCCCGTTTCGTGGCCGGTAAGTCACACTCGGCCATCGTGTTCGAAAGCTGTGGTATAGCAGGAGATGGGCCAGTTGTCTCAACATCCGGCGGCTCTGACTCACCAGAGTTCAGCAGTTGCCGCAGCGGTATTCTCCGGACCGAGGCACCACTCAGCGAAAGCCGAATGTCCGGAGTACTGGAGTCCTCCACTGCCCCGCTGGCTTTAGATTTCTTCCCCATCGGGAATCGGTGCTCCACGAGGCTGGTGTCAGACTTCTCTTTTCCACTAGGCCTCAAAGATGGCGCTCGGATATCGCTGGTCCTGCAATCCCGTGAATCGCAGGTCCGGAAAGGGGGGCAAAAAGGGGGTTCCGGAACACTTCTCCCTGTGACCCTCTGCAGAGGAGCTGCCAAAATCCCGTCTCAGCTGCAAGAAATAAATCGGGAAAAGATCGCGTTTGTAAGGGTTATAGCAGAGCTCCTTCTCAGCACGTCCGCTCTCCTCTCTGGGAATGCACTTTCTGTATTAGCTCCGGGTCCATTGACCCCTGCTCTGGCCACTCTGGAACCAACAGTGGCCACGCCATTGTACACATTCCTGTTAACTCTTCCTTAGTTAATTTTACACCATAATCATGTGTTGTATATAGTGCTTCAAAATTCTGCACCATATACCCTAGGGGCGTCTCACCCTTCTTTACCTTTCTTGGCTTGGATGATCCGCTACCCATTGTTACTTTTAAAAGCAACAACCTTTTAACAATACAAATATTACTTTTTAGCAAGAACACTTAGAATTTACGGTCTGGTACTTCAGTCAACAACTCATATGTGTCTGACTCGCTTCCTCCGTCAGTAGCCGGACTGCAGTCGCCTGAGCCGGAAACGTACCTTGGGAGTCCACACTCAAGTTTGCTTTCTCGCAATGCGAGTAGGCGCTCGTTCACTCACAGCAGTCTCAGCAATCATTCATAACTCATACTGTACCAGATACTTTCAGCACAAAACAATACATAAACAATTCAACTCTTTCTACTAGCCGAGGGCACACTGTCCCTCCTTTTTGGCTCCTTATACCCCGTTAATTGAGCTCTAACTCTTGACTGCTTGTGACTATGTGCACCCCGTTCTATAACTACACTCCCGTCTGCAAATCCAATTTGCCTATGAGTAATTCTACCCACCCGGCACCACTATCTCTGCAGCTACCGCTGGCCCCAATGAGCCCTCTTCACTACACGACGTACACACTAGCACTGACGCAGGGCTCTAAGCCCGGTCACAGAAATCTCTCCGCCTTTCCTTTGTCCACGTGGTGAAGCTCTATTTATAAACACTGACTATGACTATGCAACTCCACGCGGCTCCCATCTCCCTCAAATACAGACTCCAATACAATCCAATACAATCAATTCAATTCAATACAATCAATAGTTAGCATCCGATCCCCCGGGTCCAGACACGCGCTAGCCACTCTCTGGCCCCGTGCTTTATGCGGCGGGTTCGGTATGCCAACGAAACCGTGGCCACGGGTCTCCTTATCCGACTACGGCCAGACGTTTCCAATTATACCGGTATTTCCATTAGACATCCAAACATAGAAGACACTTTACCTATCGCCGCGCTGTTCGCTGTTTCCTCGGACTCAGGGGTGTCCCAGCTTCCCGGGCCGGGGGTCCGTTTGGGACGAGACGAGGTCCACTGTACAGGAAATCCTGCTTGGCGCCTGCAGATGTCAGCTCACCTTCAACGGACGCCCAACCAGCGGGATCACTCGCACCTGCAGTCAACCGCTACAGTGTCCAGCAATCGTTACCGTGCCGGCAAGGGCCCGTATCCCGGCTATCGAGCCCCCAGAAATGTAACCGGAATCCACTTGGTTCACTCGGGACGAGGCCGGACCGGACACGAGCAAGGATTGTCTGAACACGAGTCTCTTCAGGAAAGGCAAACTTTATTGTGATGTCACAGAATGCTCAGACAGGATTGAATCGCAAAGACTGAGCATCAAATATACAGTGTCCTGAGGTTTTATACCTCAAATACATAATTAGGTACATCCCAATTAGTCCACCTCCCGGTGACACTATCCCACCCCACGTGGGTTAGTACCTCCCTTAGTCTAATACAAAAGACATTTCATTAATTGGCCGTAAATTGGCAAACTTTATGTTAGTAGCAATAAATCATGATTAGTTGCTCCTACTGTTCCGGGCTACGCCTGGTTCCCTAGCGCCTTCAATCATTTGTTACAAATGGCATCTGGTCTGATCTCTATACTCCTTTGTATTTCTGCGGGCCCCAACGACCTTGATGTATCTTTCTCTGTGCCTGGAACAGCAGAGATCTCTCTCTCAGCGCTTTAATTATTTTTCTGCTAATCTCAGCACATTCCTAAATTTCTACGTATGCCTCATTCTAGTTTCAGCTAAAAACCTGCCTAGTTATATTTAAGTGAACCAATATTCTGAACAAGATGGTCGCCTGGCTTATAATGGCGGCCATCTTCCAGTCTATTTCCACTACAGCATAGAATCATGATCAATAGAGACCCACACACTAAGTGCGTCCGCACCGAACTGCGCACGCACAATGCACGTGGCAAACAGACGCAAGTTAGGCAAGAACGTAAAACCACTAGCATGGACACGCAGAGTGCGCCACGTCTGCGTAGCGTTCTGTGTGACTGATGAGGAGATGTCAGACGCAGCGCATTTGCAACGTCCAGCACCTTGACGCACACAATGGCTTTTCATATCCTTTTCAAATTTTTATCATTTTTCATATTAATTTTATTTCCCACAGGTACCTTTTTTTTTCTACGTTTGTCAAGAAAAACAGACCGTGTGGTGTCTGAAGTATCTTCCGTCAGTACGTCTGTACGAATGGCGCTATTTGCTTGAAGGTACCAAAGATCCCGTGATAATAATAACAGATCATAAGAATCTTATTTACATGGGAGACGCGAAACGTTTGAATTCCAGGCAGGCTCGGTGGTCCTTGTTCCTGTCCAGTTTCAATTTCTTTCTGACTTATCGTCCTGGTTCAAAAAACACAAAAGCTGATGCTTTGTACAGGCAATTTGAGTCATATGAACAGCATACGTTCGATCATAGTCCAATCATTCCTCAGGAAAGGATATTGGGTACAACTGTTCTGACTGTGTCTTCTCCATTGTTGGAGAGAATTCAAGCTGTCCAAGGTGTTGCTCCTCTTGAGTAGGGATGAGCTGTTCGGTTCGATCAGTTCTGAGTTCGACTCGAACATTGGCAGTTCGAAGGTTTGCGAACTTCGAACTTTTTGGCGTGTTCGGTCCGAGTTCGAAATTTTTCTTTTTTAAAAAAGTATAAAAAATGCTTTTAAAAACTACAAACAAATCTAGAAATAAAGAGACTCTTTACTGCAGAATAGTATAAGCAATGGTTTATTAGATATTGAATTATAAAACTACCCAGGGCAAGAAGGCACGCATGTGGGCGATGATTACGGACGCAGTCAACGCGGTGGGAGGCAATGGACGGACTGTGAATGTCGTCAAGAAGCGGTTTGTATAATAGCATAAACATGTTACATACACATAACACACATTACATACATCTACCAACATATGTCAACACATGCTGCAGCGTAATGTATTATCTGTTTGTCAGACAAATGTGACTGTCATAAAATTATTCTGGCCTTATATAAAATATTTGCACACGTGTACATTTTTCTGAAACTTTCACACCTCAAAATTACATGGTGCAAAGATTCTCACCTCTAAATGACATGTGCATACAGCAGGGCTCTCAAACGGCGTAAACGACAGGTGTTAATTAGTGTTTGGAAATAACATGTGCTTCTAATTAGTCTGGTCTCATGAACTTGATACATTGCCTGCAGACTAGTTGTGGCTCCTGCGCATGTATGAACACTGTGCTTCTGAATCCTCTGATATGCTGTTTAACCCTTTAAGGACCAGGGCTCTGTAAAGCCAATCATTAATGATGTAGATGTTACGTCATTTGTCATCAAGGGCTTAATAAAATCTTTATCACACTCCTTAGATTTAAACGTAATATTCCAGTATTTGTATGTCATGTACCTCTCCCGAAGGGCCTATGTGAGTATACAATTATTATTGTGTTAGATCAATAGTTTTGGTGCAAGCGTGGTGGAAGGGCTTGCTGCTTCTGCATTAGTAACACAACACAACGTGAAAATGTCTATCATAAAGCGTACAAGCTGAGTCCATAGAGTCTCTGACTATCCATTGTCATGTATACCTTGCTTTATACATATAATACATTTCCTCATCTAACAGGATAGTAGCCAGTCCCTGTGCATTTTAACCCCTTAAGGGTGGCTAGGTGTCGTGTGTGGGTCTCTGATGGCGATGTTTCTATACATCCTACAAATCCGCCACTTCACGGGCAGGTTATGGGGACCTCCTAGGCACGATATTTGAAGGAATTTTTTGTTTTTCTTTTTAACCCTTATTTTATGAAAAACTCACTGTTCCTTTAAAAATGTCTTTTTTTAAACGTTTTGTCCTTGTTTCCTGTCCCCCAGGGCACTACCCCGACCCCCATACACCTTTTATGGGAAATATCTAGCATATATGCCCTCTTGCAGGGCACTCTAACTTTTTAAATTGTTCGAGTTCGAATGCGAACTGAACACAGGGGTGTTCGGCTCATCCCTACTGAGGAGGAGGGAACACAGATGATGATGATATACCATGACTCTAAGCCTTATGGGCATATGGGGATAACTAAGACTCTTGCCTCTATTGAGAAACAGTTCTGGTGGGCAGGTATGCAAAGAGATATTAAGGACTACATAGCCACATGTGAAGTGTGCTGTAGAAGCAAAAATCCCTGGTCCTTACCTATAGGTCTATTGCAGCCTTTGCCGGTGCCTGAGAGACCATGGTCCCACCTCTCTATGGACTTCATTACTGATCTACCTGTGTCCCAGGGTCATACGGTGATACTTACGGTGGTAGACAGATTCTCGAAAATGGTGCACTACGTGCCTCTGGTCAAGCTCCCTTCAGCTATTGAGCAGGTGCCAGTGTTTGTGCAAAATATTGTGAGACTTCATGGGGTTCCCCTGGGAATAGTATCTGACAGAAGAACCCAGTTTTTTTCTCGTTTCTGGCGAGGGTTTTGTGACAACCTCGGTATCACGTTGAGTTTCTCCTCGGCTTATCACCCACAGACGAATGGGGCCGCAGAAAGAGCCAGCCAGAGTGTCTAACAATACTTGCGGTGTTTTGTGTCTGAAAAGCAAAGTGAATGGGCAGACCTGTTACCCTGGGCTGAGGTTGCACTGAACAACTCAGTGAGTGAAACCACAGGTCACTCACCATTCCATACAGTTTATGGTTATGATCATCCCATGCTTCCCTCCGTATTCCAAGGTACTGCGTTGCTAGCCTTGGACGAGCATCTGAATAACCTGCAAGAGACATGGGAGAGGGTTAAGGAAATCATGGAGGCCAATATTCAAAAGCAAAAAATAAAAGTTGACAGACGCAGAGGTCCTGCACCGGTGTATACGGTTGGGGACAAGGTATGGCTGTCAACTAGAAACATCAAATTGTTGGTGTCGTCCATGAAGATGGCTCCCAGGTTTATTGGTCCTTATAAAGTAATAAGACATATCAATCATGTTTCCTATGCCTTAGCCTTACCCCCATATCTACGAATACATAACGTTTTTAATGTAAGTCTCTTGAAACCTCTTACCTGTAATAGGTAAACCAGAGTCACTGCTCCACCGCCACCTATCAAATCCCAGGGTGAGGAGGAGTATGAGGTTCGTGCCATCTTGAGGTCCCGTGTGGTCCGTGGTGTCCTTCAATCCCTGGTAGATTGGGAGCGTTATGGGCCTGAGGATCGTTCCTGGCTACCAGCCAGCGAAATCCATGCGCCTCGTCTGGTTCGCCAATTTATTTATTTATAAAGGATTTTACCAGGAAGGATACATTGAGATTTCTCTCGTTTTCAAGTATGTCCTGGGTTCAAGAACATTGAAGTGTTACAGTTACAGAAATACAAAGTAATACAATGCAAGATATTAAAAAAAAAACAACACAAATATACAGATTAACAGAAAATAAATATGTAGGAAATATAGTCACTAGGTTACATGTTTACAGGTGCATTCTGTATTGCGGTATGTTAGTAAGGAGCTCTTGAGTGACTCAAGACTGGGGGAAGATTTGATGGTGTCTGGGAGGTTATTCCATAATTGTGGTGCTCTGTAGGAAAATGAGGACCGAGCCACTATCTTTTTGTATTGTGGTATTGCAAGTAAGGTGCTGGTCCTGGATCGGAAGTTATAGGATGAGGGAGCTGCTGGGGGAAGCAGTCTATTCAGGTAGGGTGGCAGCTTCCCAGAAATGCTCTTAAACACCAGGCTGGAAAGGTGAAGGCTGCGTCTGGATTCCAGCGATGGCCAGTTTAGCTCTTTTAACATGTCACAATGGTGGGTCATGTAGTTACATTGTAGCGCAAAGCGGCAGAATGAGTTATACAATGTAGTAAGTTTATGAAGGTGTGTTTGCGGGGTGGCTGCATACACTACATCTCCGTAATCAATTCCATGCGGCCCATCCTTCAGCACCTGGAGGTCGTTCTGAGTCCGACCGTCAGGGGGGGTGCTGTTACATCCTCAGCCCTGCTATGTTGCCTGGGGAGTCTGAGCAAGGTTCTGTGCCAAGAGCTGGCCGAGTGCCAGCGCCAGGTAATGGCCGAGTGGCGTCCGAGGGGGCGGGGCCTGGCGTGGTCACAAGGACGGGTTTAAAACAGAGAGCGAGGAGTTGCCTCGTCGCCCTGACGTGGAGTTCTGTTCCCGCATCGCTAAGCTGATTCTTATTGTTGATTTCTGTTGCCGACCCATTTCTGGATACGATCCCTGCTTCTGATTTTTGACCCGGCTTGTATTTGACCATTCTTTTGCTGCTCGATTTGCGATCACTAGAGTTGTGCTTTGGTGGTTTAACCCCACGTTTGCTGCTGGGGTTTTCCCTCGTTACTGGTGTTTTGTCCCTTCTCGTTTTGGGGTATCGTCTGTGGCCTCATTAGGTTACTATACCCAACCATGGGCTCATGTTTCTTTGCCACAACCTTATGTGAAAACCGCGATCGAAAAATACTGTTTATATTCAGCCTATGTTCATTGTGCTCAAACCACCAAGTATGCTCGATACTGTACCAGCGATAGACCCCTATGTGTGTCAGTCACCTCTTAACATCATAAGGTACCATTGATCTGCTCTAGCTTATCAGAAAACGTTAAATCTGCACATTTCCTGACTGCCCTGCAGTCTGTACAATTCACTTACCGTCTGAAGTATCTTTGTGTTTCTGAACGTGCTCTAAGTTGTTTATCGGTCTTGAAACCTTTAGTGCTTAGTAGCAACTCAGCTGTTCTCTCATACTCCCTGACTTTGTACTGACGAGAGACGGAATTGGAACGAAGAAGCTTAAGCAATTTCCGTGTTTAAGAAAAAGTAGAAAGTTGGGTGGAGTTACAATGGTTCCCCTTTTGTTTTAGGATTATCGCTGGGATTGGGTCTCGGGGGCAGATAACAGAAAGAGGACGGGCAGGGGTAATAAAAAAGGGAAAGCAAGGGACAGAAAAAATCTGTCTAACCTTTTTCTTTCTGGACAGCTAACTCCATTTTACCATCACCATCATCATATGAAAACCAATGACTAGATAAGTATTACTAGCTGTATCAATCTGTTATGTATTTCCTATTATTATAGTCTGCTAAATATATATATTCCTAGTTCTATTAATACTTGGATAAATAGGTGCAGGTTTTTCCATTGTATTGATTTGTAGGTTTTATTTAGTAGATGCTTTTTGTTATTCGTTACACTTTGCAATACTGTATTCCCTTGTTAATTTTGTGTAGTATCTGCGTGATAGTAATTATGAATAGGTTAATTGTTCTGGTATAACTCGGCCAGAATTCAGTGATTTGTTGTTTTGTATGCTATTAGGTGCATTTGGGTTCCAGTAATTTTGCCTGCGTCTGTCTG
Source organism: Leptobrachium leishanense (assembly GCA_009667805.1). Classification (NCBI taxonomy): domain Eukaryota; kingdom Metazoa; phylum Chordata; class Amphibia; order Anura; family Megophryidae; genus Leptobrachium; species Leptobrachium leishanense. Next base: position 173,561,638 of record CM019068.1, read on the forward strand.
AAGATTGCTGTGCCTTTATAGTTAAAGTGCTCACTCTAGTAAATGACTGACGGTCAATTTTAAGAATCACACACATTAAGAATTATACCCTTATCCTCTTCTTACACTTTTTCCCATGTAAGTTACCTTCTTAAACCTACTAACCCCCCCAGGCCCCCCCCTACCCGCCCCGACCCCCCCCCTTTCCCGTAAATGAAAACACAACAAAGTATTGGCATTTTGAAAAGGTCACGTCTTTTATTACTTAAGGCCAAATTCTTTGCCTCTAAGGCAGAATTATTATTATCGATCCTCGTATGCCAAATACGCTACACCAGATAACACTGGCAGCCAGATAACACTGGCAACTGCAATGCACCACAAGCATTGCCCAGAAATAGCGCCCCACGTGGCTAAGCAGGATGACCACACGTCTGCTCAGTGTATTTTTATGGCAGATAGCAGGCCGAGAGGATCTGCAAACCAGGAAGGCACCTGAGCCTGGCCGTATGAAACCACAACTCACCCCGTACCCTGCAGACCCTCCCCCCACTATCGCCCTCCACGTGCCAGGCCGCCTATTTCACCGCTCCTCCCTAACCTAAACCATGTCCATCTTAAGCGCAATCCCCCAGCTGTGGCCATTCAAACCACCAGCTGGCTTCCTGCCACATGGTAAAGTACCCAATGTAAGCGCAATCCACCCAGTTGTGGCCGTAAAAAAACACCAACTGGCTTCAAGCCTCGTGGGATACTTATCTGATCGATAATAATTGCTCTAAACCATGCTTTCAATTTAAGAACAATCCCCCAACCCTGGCCGTTCAAAAACCACAGGCTGGCTTCATGTAACATGGTGTATAATGTGATAGAATAGGTAGACTAACCATGTCCATATTTAGACAATCCCCCAGACATGGCCGTATAAACCACGAACCGGGTTCATGCAACATGGCATATTTCCATATGGGAAACCACGGGCGGTCTTGCATGAGTGGTGGAATCACCACTCCATTGCCCCTATCCATGGTGCTTCTGCTGCGTGACCTTTCCGACGTTGTAGCGAACCAGCATCTATGAAAGAGAAAACAAAACATTAGTAAAAGAAAAATTATTGCAATACCAAAATGTCCCCCGCCCAGCCTCTTATATCCTCCCTTCCCCCTCCTTTTCCATTGTTTATCTTCCCATTGTACCCAATCACAAAGAGCCATGCTTCAGCTCATAAAACAAAGCCTGATCCCATATAACAAAGGAAACTCTCTCCTCCTTTCACTCTTGTGCAATACAGGGATAATCCTTAAACCTCCTTCATTCCTAATTAGTCTTTCTCTCGAACTAAGAATTATACCCTTATCCTCTTCTTACACTTTTTCCCATGTAAGTTACCTTCTTAAACCTACTAACCACCCCAGGCCCCCCTACCCGCCCCGACCCCCCCTTTCCCGTAAATGAAAACACAACAAAGTATTGGCATTTTGAAAAGGTCACGTCTTTTATTACTTAAGGCCAAATTCTTTGCCTCTAAGGCAGAATTATTATTATCGATCCTCGTATGCCAAATACGCTACACCAGATAACACTGGCAGCCAGATAACACTGGCAACTGCAATGCACCACAAGCATTGCCCAGAAATAGCGCCCCACGTGGCTAAGCAGGATGACCACACGTCTGCTCAGTGTATTTTTATGGCAGATAGCAGGCCAAGAGGATCTGCAAGCCAGGAAGGCACCTGAGCCTGGCCGTATGAAACCACAACTCACCCCGTACCCTGCAGACCCTCCCCCCACTATCGCCCTCCACGTGCCAGGCCGCCTATTTCACCGCCACCAAAAATGAGGACCCTCTTTTTACTGCCACCAATAAAAAAGCCGTGACCTTTCCTCTTACCCCACAAAAGGTTCCTTATCGCGCCTTCAATGAAGAGTGTGTGCCCAGCCTTATCACTCCTTCAATGAACTCCTCACTTCTTGCTCCTATTTCGGGGTGCTCCAAAACCATTGCCAGATAACATCGGCAAATGCAATGCACCACACATATTGCCCAGAAATAGCGGCCCCACGTGGCTAAGCAGGATGACCACACGTCTGCTCAGGGGTCTCTTTATATCGCAAAATAGCAGGCCGAGAGGATTTGCAAACCAGGAAGGCACCTGAGATTGGCCGTACGAAACCACACTCACCCCGTACCCTGCAGACCCTCCCCCTACCATTGCATCCCCACGTGCCAGGCCGCTATTTCACCACTCACAATACCTATCTCTTCTCTAGCTGTCCCCTAAATGTAGTACCATAATATCTGGCTTACCCCTCTTTCTCCTGGATGTCTTTGCTATTCCCAATAACTGCCCCACCCCCTACCTTGCTTCCCTATCCATCTAATCCCTACTTCAATTACACTGCCCTCCGGGGTTGCTCCTCTCTTGCTGCCAGCAGCATGACTCTCCATCCAGTGCACATAGGAGTGTCCCAGGATCCGCACTCTCATTCCACGTCCTGCAAATAACCAAAATGTAAACTATTAACTGTAATGCACACACACACACACACACACAGTGTACCCGAACTGGAAAGAAACAAGGAAACAAATTATTATTATTAAAACAAAACAATTGTTCCCCATAAGTTTTCCCTTCATTTCTTTAATGACCTCACATATCTCCTATACACTTCCCATTTCCATCTCCCCATCTTCTTAATTCGATCCTTTGGGTAACCCAATTCTGCCTCAGTACCAGCAGCTCCTATCCTGAAAGAATGGGGGCAAATGTAATTCCCCTTTCAACCAAGCCCCTCCGTGGCCTGCTGCGGAACCATTTTGAATTGATACCCGGACAAGTTAGTACCACCCTTGTGCCCCCAGAACATGCGACCGTTTGAAGGAGTCGCCTCCAAGTATCCCCTCATACATACCACTGGGCATACTTCCCCACCATGGGCACCTAGAGCAATTGTTTCCTCAATCCTTAGGGCAGCTGTAAAACTAAAACAAATGCTGCCCTACAAAGATTGTTATCAGCATTGTTATCTTATCTCCTACTTGTACTCTGCTGCCAAGATCTTCCTCACCACGAATTGTTTAGCCCAGTCCTCCTCTTCCTTTAACCGAGCAAAGTATGAAATACCCCTAAATAGTTCCAAGCTGTCCTTTATTGACTTACCGCCGAACTTCAGTAGCTATTTGAACACAACATTCTGCCCTACCTCCTCTGTCCCTTTAAAACTCGATCCAACCCTTTCACTGCTTGCTCTACGGTGCCCATGTCTTCTGCAACAACAATCTCCTCTTCTAATCATTGATGCCCTCTAACTGCTCCCCATCTGACAAAGAAATGGAGGGCAGTCTTCACCCTTGAATTTTTTTTTTTAATTTTTATTATTATTTATTTATTTATTAATCTTTTTTTTTCTTCTCTTTCCTCCTCCCGGTGCAAATGTCGGAACACATCCCACCTGAAACTGGACAATGTATCCCCCACCACCTTCCTTACCCCCGGTATGTGATTTGCCGTGAAATTAATATTGCTTTTCAAACATATCAACACCAAATACCTGACATAGGCTACAACCTGCGGTGATGATGCAGACAACATATCAACCCCAAATACCTGACATAGGCTACAACCTGCGGTGATGATGCAGACAACATATCAACCCCAAATACCTGACATAGGCTACAACCTACGGTGATGATGCAGACATGTTATTCAGCACTTGCACCACACCTTGAATATCAGACGCAGAATTAAAAAGGGGGGGAGGGATGTTTTTTTTTTTTTTTTTATATGTATTTCTTTTTTCTTTTTTCTTTATTTCTTTATTTTTTTTAATTCTATCCCCCACAGTTTTGCACCCATCCATTGAATCCACTCCTGGGCCATTTGCCTGCTCACCATTTGAAATTACACTAGACCATTTGATCTTAATGTCTGGCCATTGCCCCCCCCCCAAACCACCTACAATTCTCCCCGATCAACTAAATTTATTTGTTACCCCCCCGATCCTACCTCATTCTCCAGTCCCTTTGGAACCCGTTACCATGAAATCGTCCAAGTAATGTACTATACGTCTCCTCCCCGCTCTCTTCTCCACTAAGCAATGCAAAAAAGTAGGAAGCTTTTAAAAAGGGGGCACGGGATATTGCCCACCCCAATGGGTAAACAGATATCGATGTAAAATTACCCATCGAATTTACACCCCATTAAAAGAAAACCCCCTGGACACAGCGGTACGGCCTGAAGGCTGCCTCTAGATCAAGCATAGGTAACTCTGTCCCCTTGCCAGCTACCCTTACCAAAATCACCACCTGATTGAATGAATGGTAGCTAACAGAAACATCTTCCCTACTTATTGCCTCTGCAAAGAAATGGCCGTCCCAATGTTTATTTGTATGTATTTTCCTTACATTCCCTTGCTCTGTGTATCATGTAGAGTATTGTATTCCCTCTGTATAGCGTAACCTCTGTATTACGATGCAGTCTTTGTATAGTGTACACCCCCTGTATGTGAATTCCTTTTGTTTTCACATACTTCCATCAGCCCCTCCCCTCCCCCCAGCAACTAAGGTCACCAGCTCACTGTTATCTGACCCATTGTTTCCATCTGAGAGTGACTGCATTGTTTGTGCACCTTCCTGCTCTGTCTGTGTGTGTCCCCTTGCGAAATGTAAATAACGCCGTCTCCATTTTGAGTTTAGAAAGAGCATAGATGTTCTGTACATAAGTGGCTGCATTGTCCTCCATTTTATGAGTCCTCAACCCTGGAATCCCTTATCAATAGAACCTTGCTGCACATGTGAAAGTCTTTAACCTCCGTCCACAATGAAACTGATTCTTGCTTAGTATATTAATCTATAGACCCGAAGTTAAACCAACCGAACTAACCTAATGACACAGCACTTGCTAACATACAGAATCACTGTGTAGTTGATAAGCCTCTTCAGAATTATAACAGACACATTTAGATGTGTATTTGGTTAGTAATTGCTATATATTCATAAATCTGGCAGAAACAATCTGGATTAATTTAGTTGCGCAAATGTAAGCTTAAACAGATTGTACAGTTACTGCTGCAGCACTTCCTCATTGGCAGAAGCACATGTGACTTTTTGAGGTTTAAGATGGCTGCCAGCCATGCGGGCACTGACTACCTATGTTTATAAGATCATACAGACTATACAAATAATAAGGTTTGATCAAGTATTACAAAGTGAAGCAAATATCAATGAGCATATTCTAGCTAACAATACAAATCACTAGAACGGATAAATTAGCGCGTATTTAACCCAATAGATTACACCCACACACGCATATAGTATATTATCAACATAGCTTAAAATTCCCCGAATAAATACACTTAATACTTATCCATTCGCAGGCTTCATTATGATGATGGTACAAGTGTGAAATATGAGTCAGTTACTGCTCATGTTTCCTCTATTTCTGAAATAAGTCTCTCCTCTCCCTCAATAAAGACAAAGTTACCGTTCTAAATAATTATTTATTCAACTGTAGCAAGTGCTCCAAACAAAAGATTGTACATTGCTGCTGTGTCACTTTAAAATTGCAACAATTAGAATAGTGAACTTAAATACAGTATACAAATTAATTTGTTCACCAACTTATTGCTTTGCCCTTGGGGTTACTCCAACATTATTTAAAACACACAGCTCTTTGAATAACCCTGTAAATCATAACCCACATAAAAGGTCAGCATGTGAACTGCTTGAGAATCCACTAAAGGTGTTACTCAGCAATGCACGTATGGTGCTTTTCTCATTCGACACACTATAGAGTTATAGTGACTAATGTCCAGTGATTCAGTCTGTTATATCAAGTTCCTATGTGTGATTACATTCCCTTTGTGTTGTCTCCGTGTGCTATGGCTAGGTCCTTGTGGGGTCCCCGTGTGCTATGGCTAGGTTTCAGTGTGTTTCTATTGTGTGATTACGGCGTGTTATAGCCAGTTTTTATTTTACTTTCATGTTTATTATATACAAATACATACACATATACATACACATATATATATATATACATACACACATACACACACACATACATTATTTTTTATTTTTTATTTTTTATTTTTTATTTTTCTTAGTGTTATACTACATTAGTGATTTCAGTGTGTTATAGAGAGGAATTTCGTGATTTCAGGGTGTATGATAGCTACATCATTAGCGTGACTTTGTGTGTTATACCGAGGTTCTACGTGTGATTTCACTATGTATAGTGAGTTACTAATGTGTGCATGGTGAGTGGCACATGCGTGTATAGGGAGGCCCTGTGCTTTGTTTACGGTGTCTATATGGGTTGCTTATTATGATTTTGGCTGCAGCCATGGATGATACTAAAATTGAACAGTCAGTCATGCGCTATACTGAGCACATAAGCTAATAAGGCACAGCCGTCCACAGACAGCCAAAGGAAAATCACTGGAAATCCTAATGCCCCTAATAACATACAAAACAACAAATCACTGAATTCTGGCAGAGTTTTCGCAGAACAATAACCCATTAGAAATTACTATCACGCAGCTGGACACCAAATGAACAAGGAATACAGTATTGCAAATTGAAACAAATATAAATAAGCATCCACTAAATAAACCTACAAATCCATACAATGGGAAACCCACACCTATCCTTCCAATAAATAATGGAACTAGGAATATATATATATAGCAGACTATGATAATAGAGTATGCATAACAGATTGATACTGCAAGTAATACTTATCCAGTCATTGGTTTTCATACGATGACGGTGATGGCAGAATGGAGCTCGCAGCCGCCCTGTCTCTGAAGTTCTTAGTAAAAGAAAAATTATTGCAATACCAAAATGTCCCCCGCCCAGCCTCTTATATCCTCCCTTCCCCCTCCTTTTCCATTGTTTATCTTCCCATTGTACCCAATCACAAAGAGCCATGCTTCAGCTCATAAAACAAAGCCTGATCCCATATAACAAAGGAAACTCTCTCCTCCTTTCACTCTTGTGCAATACAGGGATAATCCTTAAACCTCCTTCATTCCTAATTAGTCTTTCTCTCCAACGAATAGTGGGTGTTCTAGCACAAAATAGCACTCCAAAATAGATAAATTTAAAGAGCTGCAGTCATTTTGTACTGAACAGGCCAGAAGCATACAAAGCAACCTGTGATAAAACGGCCGCCCCAATGTTTATTTGCAAGTATTTTCCTTTACAGTTTATTGTCTCTGTATATAGTGTAGAGTGTGTGTGATGTGCTATGCTGTTGTCAAAGTGTGTATCTGTATGTTACAGTTATAAATTGTTATATTTTGCACTCATTAAACAGTAGGAGAGGCCCCTTGCTCAAGAGCTTGCACTCTAACATCCTGGGTTTCCCTAAGCACACTGTTTAGAGAAGACGCATGGGTAAACAAACATTCCATTGTGTTGACTGTCTTTTCTATTGTCCAGTGGCTGGATCTTTTCCATTGTCCAGTGGCTGGAGCCTGTTGTTATTAGGGATGAGCCGAACACCCCCAAGTTTGGTTCGCATATGAACTCAAACTTTTTCAAAAGTTCGAGTTCGAACTCGAACTCGAACCGAACTCAATACAAGTCAATGGGACTCAAAGTTCGATTTTTAGAGTGCCGTCCAAGAGGGCATATATGCAATATGTTTGCCATAAAAGGTGTATGGGGGTCCGGGTAGTGCCCTGGGGGACAGGAAACAAGGACAAAAAGTTTTTTAAAAAAAATGTTTTTAAAGGAACAGTAAGTTTTCCCTGAAATAAGGGTTAAAAATAAAAACAAAAAATTCCTTCATATATCGTGCCTAGGAGGTCATTTCAATTATAATGTGAACAATGATGCTGCACTAATGATTTTTTTCTATGGTGTGCATTTGCTAAAAATCACATAATTCCCCCCAAAAAACTTAATAAGTCCCCATTTCTAATTTTTGTACAAGCGCACCCCATAGAAAATATAACCGCAAATGTTCATGTGATAAAAGGTGAAAAAAAAAACACTTTGCACGCTGCAGATGATTAAAAATTCAAGTTTTATTGCATTTTTTTATAATAATATACAGGCAGAACACATGACGTATACATATAAAATGATATATTATGAATCTGCCGAGTTTGCCGGAAAGAACGATATATAATATGTCTGGGTCGTATAATAATGATGTGCTTCAAATCGCATTTAACATGATGAGCAAAAGCGGGGTAAAAATTAGCTCAGCACACAGCGGTGAAATTGCCTCAGCAGTTAAAGGGTTAAAGGAACAGTGAGTTTTCCATAAAATAAGGGTTAAAAATAAAAATGAAATTCCTTCAAATAATCTGCCTAGGAGGTCCCCATAACCTGCCCATGAAGTGGCGGATTTGTCGGATTGATGTTGGGAGAAACATCGCCATCACAGACACCACACATGACACCTAGCACTCACAGTCTGCATACAATTGTATCAAATTCATGAGACCGACTAATTAGAAGCACATGTTATTTCCAAACACTAATTAAACACCGTTGTTTACACCATTAGAGCACAGTGTCATTAGAGGTGAGATCTTTGCACCTAGCATAGTTTTTAAATTCAATATCTAATAAACCGTTGCTTAATATCTGCAGTAAAGAGTCTCTTTATTTCTAGATTTTTTTGTTTTTTTTTAAATTCAATAGGTTTTTATTGAGGGGGAATAAACAATACAAATAAACGTAAATACAATAAAGTCTCGTATCTAATACTGTGCTGACGTGAGACCCATCATTTTAAACATATAAAGTAGGAAATTTTCTAAGTCTCTCCCGCAAGTATGCTAAAGTTCCAGAAAACATTACGTAGATGAAACACCAGCCTCAAATGCTGAAATCTAAAGAGCGGGAGAGATGCGTCCAAAAAGGGAAGAAAGAGAGAGATAAAGAGGGAAAAGGAGGGGGGGGAAGAGGGGAAAAGAGAGAGAGAAAAGAAAAGAAGGGGAGGGAGAGGAGGAAGGGGGAAGGAGCAAGGCCCCGGGCCCGACCCCTCCAGACCACCCCCTAGCCAGAGAAAGCAATGCGAGCTGATGCCGGAGAGGCAAATGTTGTCAGCCATGGTGACCAGACCGCCTCAAAGTGGGCCATTCTATCCAGGACTACTGCGTCAGGCGTTCCATCAGAACCATATGCCAAATTTTGGCTTCAATTAGCTGGCGCGGGGGAGGAGGGCCCTTCCAGGTCTTGGCCAAGCAGATGCGTACCGCCGCGCACACCCTAGAGACCAGAGAATGTTCGCCGCGCGTAAGGCGTGCCTCGGGGTGTGGGCGGTTAAGAAGCGCTGTCCAGGGGTCCGGACATAGATGTATCCCTAGTGCCCTGCTCAAATCACCAAACACCTCCGTCCAGATAGTCCTGACCATGCCACATTCCCACCATGCATGCATATACGTCCCTTCGTCTCCGCATCCCCTGAAGCAAGTCGACGGCGTCCCTGGGTACATCCTGGCAAGGCACTGCGGGTGGATATACCACCTTGCCATGACCTTGTAGCAGTTCTCGCGCACCGCGGTACATATTGTGACCCGGGAGGTCCTGTCAATGATGTCCGCCCATTCGTCGCCCTCCAGGGAGCCCCCTAGATCCTCCTCCCACCTCGCCACATAAGACGCCTCCTGCGGGAAGGTCGCGTCAAGAATGGAGGAGTAAAGTGATGAGATCCAACCGCTCCCTCTATTTTTCCGACGGCAGCAGGTCTCATAAAGGGTCAATCTGCGGTCCGGTGTCTCTTTAAGGGTACCCCTGACGAAGTGTAACAGTTGGATGGCTCTGAACGTCTCCGAGGGGGGCAGCGCTCTCGACTCCCTCAGATACCCAAGGGTAACCGGGCGACCCTGTAAAGTCAGATCGCGCAGCTCCGTGATGTCGGATCTGAGCCACCAGACGAACGCCCTGGGGGGTTTCCCTCCGGGAACCGTGGGTTGTAGAATAGAGATTGGAGGCCCGAGCCGGGGGGGACAGACCGTCTCCGTCTCTATAAAGGTTCCACAAGCGCAATGAATGCTGCAGCGTGGGACTATTGTGGAGTGTCCGTGGAGTGGCTTTAGGGGCCCATTGAAGCGTGCGCAACAGCTGAGGTCCCCCATATCTTGTTCTAGGGTAGTCCACAGCGGGGCCCCACTTCGTAGATTGATCATGGAGAGCATCGCAAATTGGGCCGCTTTGTAGTAGGTGTAGAGGTGTGGGACTCCCATGCCTCCCTGTCGCCTAGATTGGAACATGAGATTTTTAGGAAGCCGGCCTCGGCGCCCTCCCCAAATAAAAGAGTGGATGGCCGACTGAAGAAAAGTCAGGTCAGCCCTACGGATAGGGATTGTCAGTGTCCTGAATAGGTACAGCAGCTTCGGTAATAGGGTCATCTTGACCGCGTATATCCGACCAAAGAGCGATAGGTTCAGATGGGACCATGTTGATAATAGTGTATGAAGGGAGGGGAGCAATACCCCGTAATTAGCCGAGTACAGCTGTTCCCATGTGGGTGTCAGCTGGGTCCCCAGGGAGCCCATAGATGAGCGGCACCATCGGAAAGGGAACCTATCTCTGACTACTGCCCTCTCCTCTTCCGTCAGGTTTAGGTCAAGCACTTCACTCTTGTCAGCATTAAGTTTATAACCCGAAATCCTACCGTAGTCCCGCAAGGCCCGCATCAGGTTAGGGAGGGTGGTAATGGGCGAAGTCAGAGACAGGAGAACATCATCAGCAAAAAGGGACATCTTGTATGGTTTACCCCCTACCTCCACCCCCGAACATCAGGATGGTTCCTAATATACGCCGCCAGGGGTTCTATTGATAGGGCGAATAGGAGAGGTGACAAGGGGCAACCCTGTCGAGTCCCATTTAAAATAGAGAAGGGGGCCGAGAGAAACCCCCCGTGTCGACCTGCGCCCTGGGGCCCGCATATAAAGCTTGTATTGCCGTCAGAAGGTCTCCCCGTATGCCAAAGGTGGTCAGTGTCGCCCATAAATATTTCCAGTCAACCCGGTCAAAAGCCTTTTCGGCGTCTAGAGAAAGGAGTAAAGTGCTTCTACCTGAGGTTTTAGCTTCCTGGATCAGATTAAGGGCCCTTCTGATATTATCCGGGGCTTCCCTACCGGGAATAAAGCCCACCTGATCAGGGTGGACAACTTCGGCGATGTAGTGACCAATTCTGTTAGCCAAAATTTTAGCGTAGATCTTCATGTCCACATTGATCAGGGAGATGGGCCTATAGCTGGGGCATACCGCGGGGTCTTTGCCTGGCTTGGGGATGACCACAATGCGGGCCAAGAGCATGTCGGAGGACGGAACCTCCCTCCCCTTCACGTAGGTGTTAAACAGTCTGGTCAGGGGCTGGAGCAGGGCCGGACTCAATCCTTTATAGTAGGGGACCGAGAAGCCATCTGGACCCGGGGATTTAGAAGAATGTAAGTGCTTAATCACCTCTGCAACTTCCTCCGTTGAGATGGGGGCTGCCATTTCCGCACGCTGCGGGTGGCTGAAGGAAGGCAAATCGGTGCGACTGAGGAATTCCCGAATAAGTTCCTCCCCCGCTAGACCGGTGTCGCAGTGGTGCCGTTATAGAGAGACGCATAATAAGAGCAGAAAGCCCCCGAGATGTCCCGGGGGTCAGAGGTCATCTCGCCAGAACTAAGGCGTACCGCACGCACCGTACGCTCTCGGGTCTGCTGCTTCAGTCGGCGGGCCAGAAGGGTGTCGGGTTTGTTGCTCTTTTCAAAAAACTTTCGACCCGTCCACTGAAGAGCCGCCTGCACCTGACGAGACAGCAACATGTTGAGACTTCCCCTGGCCTCAAGCAACTCCCTCAGCAAAGTGGCGTCCCCAGTCCTCTTATGTTCCCGCTCCAAGTCGCCCACCCTGGTCGTTAGTGCCACCGTCTCAGCCGCCCGTTCTCGCTTGCGGCGGGACGCTATAGCGATGAGTTTGCCGCGCATGAACGCCTTGTGCGCCTCCCACACTGTGGTAACAGCCATGTCCGGGGTGAAATTGCGTTCGAAGAAGTCCGTCAGGTCGAGGTTCATGGTATCTTTCAAACCTGGGTCAAGTAAGAGAGAAGCATTAAACCGCCACACACTGGCCGAGCCCGATGTCCCCCAACCCAATAGTGCTATCTCAACTGCAGCATGGTCAGACCACGAGATTTCGTGAATGGTGGAGGAAACAAGGGCCGGGATGTTGTCTCTACTGCAAAAAATATGGTCTAATCTTGAATACGAATCATGTGGATTTGAGTAGAAAGAATAATCCCGGTCTCTAGGGTGGAGCAACCGCCAGGAATCATACAGATTGGCCGCCTGGACTACACCTCGGAAGATCTTGGAACTACGGGGAGGAGCACGGTTAAGTGCTGTCCCACTGCGGTCAAGATAAGAATCCATGACCGCATTAAAATCACCTCCCACAAAGACCCCATTATTCGGTAGCTGCGCAAATCTATCCTCCAACGCCCTCCAAAAAGAAGCCTCAGGGGGAGGGGGGCATAGACACTAACAAAGGTGACCGGCTTGCCTCCAATCGTCCCAGACACCCGCAAGTATCTACCATCCATAGCCGACTCCTGTTGGGTAAGATGAAAATGAAGACTCCCCCGCATCAGTATCGAGACCCCTGTCTTGCGGGTGCTTCCAGCCGAGTGATAATGCGCTGTGTAACCCTCCCCAATAGCCCGGGACTCTGGCCCGCGTGAAGTGAGTCTCCTGCAGGAGGACCACGTCTGCGCGGAGTTTTCGGTAGTATCTGGTGGCTCCCCGCCTCTTGTTCGGGGACAGCAGACCCTTTACATTGTGTGAGATAACCTTGAGGCGGGCCCGCGCCTCGCCTCCCCTCCCCGTCATGAGAGAGCAAACAGATGGGTGTGATAAAAAGATGAGCTAAATAGAGGAAGGGAGAAACTAAATAAAGGAGTGGAAGGGAGAAAGAGAGAGAAGAGGGAAGAGAGAAAGAAAAAGAAAAGAAAAAAGGGAAAGGAATAGAAGACACCAAAAAAAAAACGTGTCTCGTGGTGGATTGTACCGACCACTAGGTACGCACTCGGGGGCGAGAGCGACAACGAAGAGAAGGCCGCCAACCCAGAAACTCCCATAAGGGGGACCGTGACCTAAAATCCAGCATCAAGATCCCCGAGAGCCCTCCCAGCCTCCCCCCCCAACCAACATGTAAATCTATGTCCAAACAGCTAGCCCAACCCTCCCCCCCACCCCACCCCAAAACAGCTGGGACCCGGCTCTGCAAGAGTCTCCGGTGGCCCAGATCCCGGAGGGGTCAGTCAGAAAGCTGCTATCCGTCTTCAGGACCTTGGCCTTAGAACTGGGATCGAAATTAAAAAGGGTCCGTCAGGCATGATCTCCCTCCGGGTATCAGGAACCTCTCCCCGGCTCTCCAGTCATCATCGAGGATTCCCAACTTAGTACTCGGGGTGACCAAAAAAAAAAAGGACCAGCGGGCAAAGTCCCGCGGGGAGGGTGAGAAGTAGATCCGTCTTATGTCATGTCATATAGGGGGGCGGAGGGGGAGGGCGGCGCCAGCAGCCTCCTGTAGGCTAACGCACTGGGGAGCGTCTCCGATCCTGCCTCCGCGGCCCGTCTCCATCCTCTCCCCGCCCGAAAAGGCCCGGGGGTTCCGGGATGCCCAACGACTCCAGGATCATTGAGCTATCAGCTGGCGAACGAAGGGACAGAAAAGTGCCGTTGTGAGGAATGAGGAGGCGGAATGGAAACCCCCAGCGGTATCTGACGTCCCTCTGGCGGAGAAGATCCGTGAGGGGCTTGAGCGCCCGGCGTTTCTGGAGTGTGGATGGAGCCAGATCATTATAAAAGTGAGGAGTGACGCCGTCAAGAGTCGGAGCAGCGTTACGCACCGCCCGGAGTATAGCTTCTTTAGTAGTGTAATAGTGGCATCGTAATATCACATCTCTAGAAGTCTCCGTCTCTGGGGGTTTCGGGCGTAAAGCTCTGTGGGCCCGGTCAAGTAACAGTTCCTCCTCTGGTGTCTCGGGCAAAAGCACCTGGAAGTATCGATGAAGGAAGTCCCGTAGATCCACCACCGTCTCAGGGATGTTACGTAGCCTAAGGTTAGAGCGGCGGGACCGATTATCCATATCCTCAACCGCCTCCTGTAAGAGGTCGTATTTGTTTTGAAGGGCCGCAAGATCCGCCCGCACCACAGTGCCCGCTGCCTGGGTCTCGTCCGCTCGCTGTTCTAGGGCCGTCGTTCGTGTCCCCAGTGTCCCCAGATCTGATCTCAGACCATCAATGCCTGCCCGAAGGTCTGCTTGTAGGTCGTCTTTGACCGTCAGAAGGAGTTGGCGCAGGTCCTGTATATCTCGGCGCGGTGCACGGTGCGTCTTGGGTCGCCGATTCCTCAGCGGGTGTCGCCATCTTTGGAGATGCAGAGGACGCTGAGCGGGCAGGGGTAAAGCACCTAGAAATGTCCTTTTGACCCGGGTTACGTCCAGACTTAGAGCCAGGCATGACAGGGAAACTCACGTAGAGAGGTCGTGCTGCAATAGGTCGCTTAAAAGGCTTCAAGGGAGTCTCTTGGGTTTGGCGTTACAGCTTCAGGCAGCCATCCGTACTGCCCTCAGGGCACAGTCCTTCACCAGAAGTTGCTTTTTCTTTTTTTTTCCCTTTTTTTGTCTGACTCCGGAGCAGGGAGCAGGCCGCCTCTCGGTCGGGATGGTGAGGAGAAGCTCTTGCCGAGTGCGCCGCTTCCTCGTTCCGTCCTCTAGCTCTCCGCTCCCCTCCTCTCAAGGCTCCCGTAATGGCCGCCGCCTCCAGGCCTCCAGGTCTAGTCAGGCCGAGTATCAGCTCCCCAGGGCGTCCGGGCCGAAGGAGACCTCCGAGAGCGGGCTCCACTGTCCCTCCACTGTCCAGGTGAGCAAAAGAGTCCTCTGGGCCCCCCTCTTTTCTTTTTATCTTTTGAAGGGCAGACAGGTGCTGCTCCACCTTCCCCAGATGTTCCGTGGGCCGAAGATGCGGGCTGCCGCGTTGTGAGCCTGTGAATGGTGGGACCACGTGGCGAGGGGAGAGCGCCGCTTGTAGCAGGTGAGGGGGGGTATAATAATCCGCCGTCCGATGTCTTACCCCAAGAGGTCGGCGATGCCGGGCACCAAGCGGCCAAGTCCAGAGGGGTCCTCCACTAACTTCCGGGAGTGCTGGCTCCCGCGGCGCCAGCACCTCCACTCCGGCTCCGCTCGTGTGGTAGGCCCAGGGGGGATCCAGCGGCCCCGCTACTCTATTCGGGCGCCTCAGGGCTTACCCCTCGCCTCCTCCGTGCTCCGGGTCAGCTCAGGTGGACAGGCAGGCACCCGATTTCGCCCCAAAAATATTGCAATCGGGCATTAAGGGGAAAAACCGCTGGAGCTGCTCCACCACACGTCCGTTCAGCTCGATGTTCGACCACGCCCCCTTTTTTGTATTTTTTTAAGCATTTTTTATACTTTTTTCCCCAAAAAATTTTTGAACTCAAGCCGAACACTCCAAAAAGTTCCAAGTTCGCGAACTTTCCAACTGCCAATGTTCGAGTCGAACTCCGAACTGATCGAACCGAACAGCTCATCCCTATTCTTGATTGCTCTCTTTTTGAACTGGAGCAACGGGGTATTCCATAAAGACACACAAAACTTTAGAATACCATACTTAAGCAGGCGTTCAAGGTGGACTTGGATGTATTGCTTGGCTTTTTGTGGGATGTGGTACTGGCGCAGCGCCATGGGCTGGGTGCCTGGTTTGAGATCACCATATGCCAGACGGATGTTCTAGGCCAGGCCTGGTGAATTGTCTTCTGAATCAGTTTCGGTTACTTTTTTATTCAACTCACTTTCAAAAATACACATTTTATAACATGTTTCTCTCTTCTCATCATAAGCAACTTCTCTGTGCATTCCTCATTTCACTTGTCCTTTTCTACTTATTGTCACTTTCGTATCTTTTCTATTTAGTTTCCAATTTCTCCAAACTGATCTAACGCCTGCAGTCTTTTCCTCTCTATCTGCTGTACTCTCAGAGGTCTCTCCTAGCTCCTGCCTCGACTCTCCTGGCTCTTCCCTCCCACCTATTCCTCTATCAGTGTTACAGTTAGCATAGGGAGGGGTACGGGTTTCAAGTTGCAAAAACTCCTTTTTTTTTTTTTAAATCAGCAGAGTCTCTTTACAATAAACACAAATGCAATTGAAATGTAACAGCACTGTTTCACGTGAAATGTCAAACTCTCGCAGCCTGCAACACCCAACACATTCACTTACTGGGACAAAAATACTGGTACAAGCTTGTAATGTGCTTGTAATTAGTCTGGTCTAATGAATTTGATACATTGTCTGTAGACTGAGGGTGTCTGGAGGTGTCTCCTAAACATGTATCAAACAACACTTGTGCTTCTGAGAAGTGTTCATTTCTGTACAAAAGGTCCCTCTGATATGCTGTTTAACCCCTTAACCCTGCATTTTACTGCTGTGTGCTCAGCTCATTTTTACCGCTTTCGCTCATCATGTTTAAATGCGATTTGAAGCCACATTTTATTATACGACCCAGACATAATAGATATCGTTCTTTCCGCAGACTCCGCAGATTCATAATATATCATTTTTATATGTATACGTCATGTCCTGCCTGTATATTATGACAAGAAATGCAATAAAAATTGAATTTTTAATCATCTGCAGTGTGTAAAGTGTTGTTTTTTTCACATTTTAGCACATGAGCGTTTGCGGTTATGTTTTCTATGGGGTGCGCTTGTACAAAAATTAGAAATGGGGATTTTTAGCACCCCATAGAAAAAAATCATTAGTGCAGCATCATTGTTCACATTATAATTGAAATGTGAACAATATTGCTGCATTAATAAAAATAACACACAATAAAATACATGTTTTTTTAAATTTTTTTTTACTTTATACCTGGTCATGTTGGGTATCATTCGAAAGGCCATTGGGTATCATTCGAAAGGACAACCTCCATGACCCTCTAGCTTCAAATGAACCCCCTATTTCCACCAGGGGATTCCGGGCAGCTAGGGGTTCCCCCGGCTATCTGACGTCCTCACGCTATGCGTGAGGACGTCAGGCAGTGAGCTGGGACCCAGGGGTGGAGCTGCCATCCAAGATGGCGGCCCCCACCAGAGCTAGGCCGCACTTCGGCGCCGCAATGCATCTCTATACACAGCCCCATCAGCATCTCTATACACAGCCTCACAGCATCTCTATACACAACCTCACAGCTTCTCTATACACAAACAGCATCTCTATACACAACCCCATCAGCATCTCTATACACAAACAGCATCTCTATACACAGCATGTCTATACACAACCTCACAGCATCTCTACACAACCCCATCAGCAGCTCTATACACAAACAGCATCTCTATACACAACCCCATCAGCACCTCTATACACAAACAGCATCTCTATACACAACCCCATCAGCATCTCTATACACAGCCTCACAGCATCTCTATACACAACCCCATCAGCATCTCTATACACAGCCTCACAGCATCTCTATACACAGCCTCACAGCATCTCTATACACAACCCCATCAGCATCTCTATACACAAACAGCATCTCTATACACAACCTCACAGCATCTCTATACACAGCCCCATCAGCATCTCTATACACAGCATCTCTATACACAGCCTCACAGCATCTCTATACACAATCTCACAGCATCTCTATACACAACCCCATCAGCATCTCTATACACAATCTCACAGCATCTCTATACCCAGCATCTCTATACACAGCCTCACAGCGTCTCAATACACAGCCTCACAGCGTCTCTATACACAACCTCACAGCATCTCTATACACAACCCCATCAGCATCTCTATACACAAACAGCATCTCTATACACAACCTCACAGCATCTCTATACACAGCCCCATCAGCATCTCTATACACAACCTCACAGCATCTCTATACACAACCCCATCAGCATCTCTATACACAGCCTCACAGCATCTCTATACACAACCTCACAGCGTCTCTATACACAGCCTCACAGCATCTCTATACACAACCCCATCAGCATCTCTATACACAGCATCTCTATACACAGCCTCACAGCATCTCTATACACAACCCCATCAGCATCTCTATACACAGCATCTCTATACACAACCTCACAGCATCTCTATACACAACCCCATCAGCATCTCTATACACAGCATCTCTATACACAACCTCACAGCATCTCTATACACAACCTCACAGCATCTCTATACACAACCCCATCAGCATCTCTATACACAGCGCCATCAGCATCTCTATACACAACCTCACAGCATCTCTATACACAGCATCACTATACACAACCCCATCAGGATCTCTATACACAACCTCACAGCATCTCTATATACAACCTCACAGCATCTCTATACACAACCTCACAGCATCTCTATACACAACCCCATCAGCATCTCTATACACAGCATCTCTATACACAACCCCATCAGCATCTCTATACACAACCTCACAGCGTCTCTATACACAACCTCACAGCGTCTCTATACACAGCCTCACAACATCTCTATACACAGCGCCATCAGCATCTCTATACACAGTATCTCTATATACAGCCTCACAGCGTCTCTATACACAGCCTCACAGCATCTCTATACACAACCTCATCAGTATCTCTATACACAACCTCACAGCATCTCTATACACAGCCTCACAGCATCTCTATACACAACCTCACAGCATCTCTATACACAGCCTCACAGCATCTCTATACACAAACAGCATCTCTATACACAACCTCACAGCATCTCTATACACAACCTCACAGCATCTCTATACACAACCCCATCAGCATCTCTATATACAGCGCCATCAGCATCTCTATACACAGCATCTCTATACACAACCCCATCAACATCTCTATACACAACCTCACAGCATCTCTATACACAGCCTCACAGCATCTCTATACACAACCCCATCAGCATCTCTATACACAACCTCACA
Source organism: Leptobrachium leishanense (assembly GCA_009667805.1). Lineage (NCBI taxonomy): Eukaryota > Metazoa > Chordata > Amphibia > Anura > Megophryidae > Leptobrachium > Leptobrachium leishanense. The sequence continues at coordinate 173,580,589 of CM019068.1, forward strand.
GCATCTCTATACACAACCTCACAGCATCTCTATACACAACCCCATCAGCATCTCTATACACAGCATCTCTATACACAACCTCACAGCGTCTCTATACACAACCTCACAGCGTCTCTATACACAGCCTCACAGCATCTCTATACACAACCCCATCAGCATCTCTATACACAGCATCTCTATACACAAACAGCATCTCTATACATAGAAACATAGAAAAATGTCGGCAAATAAGAACCTTTCGGCCCATCTAGTCTGCCCAATTACATGGATACTTTACCTGGATTTATCTTTTGTTTAGGATAGCCTTATGCCTATCCCATGCCTGCTTAAATTCAATTACTGTTTTGGCCTCTACCACTTCTACTGGAAGACTGTTCCATGTATCCACCACCCTCTCAGTAAAATAATGCTTCCTGATGTTACTTTTAACCTTTGCCCTCTAATCTAAGACTATGTCCTCTTGTTTTGCTACTTTGTTCCTTTTAAATATACTCCCTTCCTCTACCTTGTGGATTCCCTTTACGTATTTAAATGTTTCTATCATATCTCCTCTGTCTCGTCTTTTTTGCAAGCTGTACATGTTAAGAGTACAGCATCTCTATACACAGCCTCACAGCATCTCTATACACAGCCTCACAGCATCTCTATACACAGCCTCACAGCATCTCTATACACAGCCTCACATAATCTCTATACACATCACCATCAGCATCTCTAAACACAACCTCACAGCATCTCTATACACAACCCCATCAGCATCTCTAAACACAACCTCACAGCATCTCTATACACAACCCCATCAGTATCTCTATATACAGCATCTCTATACACAGCCTCACAGCATCTCATTACACAACCTCACAGCATCTCTATACACAAACAGCATCTCTATACACAGCCTCACAGCATCTTATTACACAACCTCACAGCATCTTTATGCACAAACAGCATCTCTATACACAAACAGCATCTCTATACACAGCCTCACAGCATCTCTATACACAACCTCACAGCATCTTTATACACAAACAGCATCTCTATACACAAACAGCATCTCTATACACAGCCTCCTCACGTCCTCCTCAGCATACAGCGGGAGTAACTGAGAATGTGTCCCAAACGTCGTCAGCAGTGAAGGGGTTAAAAACGTCTTTTTTAAACTTTTTGTCCTTGCATCCTGTCCCCCAGGGCACTACCCCGACCCGGACATTGTTTTTAAATGTTTCTATAGATCCTAGAAATCCGCCACTTCACGGGCAGGTTATGGGGACCTCCTAGGCATGATATTTGAAGGAATTTTTCGTTTTTATTTTTAACCCTTATTTCATGGAAAACTCACTGTCCCTTTAAAAACTTTTTTTAAAACTTTTTGTCCTGGTTTTCCCCCAGGGCACTACCCGGACCCCCATACACCTTTTATGGCAAATATCTAGCATATATGCCCTCTTGGAGGGCACTCTTAAAATCGAACTTTGAGTCCCATTGACTTGCATTGAGTTCGAGTTCGAACTTTTGAAAAGTTCGAATTCGAAGGCGAACTGAACTCGGGGTGTTCGGCTCATTCCTACTCAAGAATACACACCTGTACAGGATTTAAGGGCAGTTAATTCTGCCACAGTGACTTTATACGGATTTGGCACAATTGAGTGTAATCTCCTAGCTCTGATACCCGGGAACACAGGATTCTACACTGCACTGTCCTTGATTTAAAAGATGCGTTTTTCTATATCCGCTTGGCTCCAGCGAGTCAACCATTGTTTGCCTTTCAGTGGGAAAACGCCCAGAATGGCTCAAACATCAAATGACGTGCCTCCCTCAAGGTTTCAAATGTTTGCCTAATATCTTCGGGAGAGCGCTGAACCAAGACTTATCTGCCTTTCACTCTCAGACAGACAAAGCTACCCTATTGCAGTATGTTGATGATCTCCTGCTTGCCTCACCAACTGAAGAAGATTGTTTCAATGCCACAATAAGAACTGTTAAGTATTTTATGCAAGGCAGGCTACAAAGTTTCTAAAAGAAAGGCCTGTTGCTTGACCTGCCTAAACAACTCGATGCTGTAGCCTGCGGCCTACCAGCATGCTTGAAAGCTGTGGCAGCCACCGCCCTCCTAGTTGCTGAAGCTGACAAACTCACACTAGGCCAAGAAATCTTTGTGAAAGTGCCTCATGCATTCCAAACTCTCTTGGATTACAAGGGAAATTATTGGTTCAGCAATGCAAGAATGACAAAGTACCAAGCCATGCTGTGTGAAAATCCAAGAGTTCACCTAGAACTAATCTCTACCTTGAACCCTGCTACCCTGCTTCCAGATGCTTCAGAAGAACAAGAGCATGAATGCCTCCAAGTAATGGATGAAGTGTACAGCAGTAGACTTGACTTCAAAGACATACCCATAGACAAATACGACTGGCAACTGTTTACTGATGGAAACAGGTCAGTAGAAGATGGAAAGAGATTTGCTGGATACGCAGTGGTTACTCTTGACAAAACCATTGAAGCAAAACACCTGCCCCATGGCACGTCTGCTCAGCTGGATGAAATAATTACCCTTACCAGAGGCCTAGAACTATCTAAAGGCAAAAGAGTAAACATATACACCGATGCCAAGTATGCTTTCATGACAATCCACGCCCATGGAGCCCTCTACAAAGAACGTGGCCTCTTGACCTCCGCAGGAAAAGAAGTCAAGTACGCTCCAGAAATACTGAAGCTTCTCGATGCAGTATGGAAACCTACCTCTGTTGGTGTCATACATTGCCGAGGACACCAAAAAGGCAAAGAAGAAGTTCCCAGAGGAAACCGTAAAGCAGATCTAGCGGCTAAGGAAGCGGCAAGACAGACACAAGCCCTGAACCTTGTAACGGAAGATGGCTGTGATTGGAATGAAACCAATGTCAAGAGAACTCGACAGCAACAGGAGAATCACTTGAAAAGCTTCCGGAATGGAAATCCGGAACACGGAGAGGAAACTTCGGTTCCCCAGAGAGGACTGGTTCAAGATGACTCTCCTGTCAAGATTTCGGTATGTAAACCTGAAGCACTGCAAGTGAAAGTCGAAACTCTGCTCTGTCTAAATACTGCACTTCAAGATATGCCTAACGTTGACTTCTATATGAATAAGAGAAGATTTGCACCTCATGGAGAATTTATTGAAGACATTTTTTGCCACTGGTACGGTGAATATGAACTTTTAGAGAAAAACCACAATTGCATCCAATGGCTATTCCTCCTGCGTGAACAAGGCCAGAATGAACATGCACAACCTTTAACTACCTCTGAAATTGAAATTATGAAGAACACCGCTGAAATCCAACAAAGACTACGTAGAGCCTACAAGCTGATGCTGAATTTCTTCGGCGTAAAATTAGTGGGGGAAGAGAAGACAGAAGTGATACGGGACTCAAATTTTTCGACCCGATTCTCCAACTTGAATATCAACACCCACAATAATCTGCAAATTACCCGAATCGTGACATGTATGGGAGAATTGGGAGCTGCAGAATACCAAGCTCCGCTGGTGAAGTTCTTCCTCAAGGAAACACTGGTTGAACATCAATTGCCAAATATGAGAGAAAGTGTCCTGAAGTATTTCCTGCCTGCTGTGCAGGATGAACAAGAAAGGGATGCACTGTTTGAATATGTACAAAAGCACGGAAGACCCAACAGTGCCAAGTACCTTTGCCCCATGGTAACACCTGTGCTGCCAACACCAATTGCTCACTGGACTCCGGCCTATTCTGAAAAGGACAAGAAATGGCTCTCTGAGGAGATGGGAGAATACAGAGAAGACAGATGGTACCAGTTCGAGAAAGAAAGGATTGTCCTACCTGCCACCCTGGCACCTGAAATTGTTCAAGCACTGCATGCCAAGACTCATGGAGGAAAGACAGCCATGGAGCAACAACTAGAACCATACTTCTACGTTCCTGGGCTTACCTCCATTTGCCCAACAGTGTGTCACCTGTGCAAAGAATAACCCAAGGCAAGGTCCAGTACAACCACCAGAAGTACAAACCAGCGGATTATCTCTAATGTCCTCTCTAGAAATTGACTTTACTGTACTCCCACTGTGCAAAGGATACAGGTACTTGCTTGTAATAGTGTGCACGCTTACTGGATGGGTTGAGGCCTACCCAACCCGAACAGAAAAGACTGCAGAGGTAGTAAGGTGCCTCTTGAGAGATATTATTCCACGATACGGATTGCCACTCGAAATCGGGTCAGACAATGGGCCAGCCTTCATCAAAGACTGCCTGCACCAACTTGCCCACCTGTCGGGCATCGCCTGGAAACTGCACACTGCATACCGACCCTAAAAAGCTGTGGAAAAGTAGAACGAATGAACAGAACTTTAAAGACTTTGATGGCTAAGATTTGCCAAGAAACCTCTCTGAAGTGGCTGGACGTGTTGCCAATTGTCCTCCTGCATGTGAGAAGCAGCCCTACTTCACTCTTTAAATTGAGCCCATACGAAATGATGTTCGGTCTATCTATACCACTGATAACTGGGCTAAGGGGGGATACCCGAGTCTTAGGGGAGACTGACTTACGCCAGAAAGTGATCAGGTTAGGTCAGACGATGCAGAGCATGTACACATGGGTTAATGAACACATACCACATTTCCTATACCTACCTTTACACAGATACTGTCCTAGGGACTCAGTATGGGTTAAGGAGTGGAGGGTAGACCCTCTAGGGGCAAAATCGAGAGGTCCTTATGTTGTCTTGTTATCCACTCCCACAGCAGTGAAAGTTGCTGAGGTGGTGCCGTGGATACATTATTCCCGACTAAAGCTCGCTGCCGTGGATGCGGATTCCCCTTGGAAAGTGATAGCCAGTGAATCTAAACCACTGAAGCTACGTTTCCACCGTACCCAAGCAGCCGCACAGACCAGAGACGAATAAGTGGATCAAAAGCCTGGTTGACCGCTTATCTCCTACACCCAAGTCTTTGTGTCAATTTTTGTTGAAAGACAGTTAAACTTGATACACTGCCACAAATGGAAGCCCCAGAAGTGCAACAAGAGGCCCATAAGCCTCTGCTTCCTAATACTATCCTTGAGAGAATGAAAAGACCTTTCGAACAGTATCAGAGGATCCTTATATGTATCGGGATTGTTGTTCTATTTTTGACAGTCTTGACAATTTTTGCGGAGTTAGTCTTCCCAATCCAATTTCCTAAGGGATTGCTGCCAACCACAACTGTGTTGACACCAGACTATGATGTGACTGTTCCACCGGCGTATGGCCGCCAGAAACAGGAATTAACCAATAACTTGCTTATTAAGTTCACATATGCGTATGCCAGAAAGTCAGGATATGAATTTTGGTGGGTGTGTAATGAACTGAACCAGGGGTCATCAGTCATTCCTACTCTAGCTGTACTCCTTAACTTGTCCAGCTTCTCGGTCAACAAGAGTGTTGTGGCACGCAGCGTGCTTAAAATGACAAAGAGTTTAATTATGCCAAAAACAAACCACACTATTCAGATCACTAATTGGGCTTACTTCCCTTTATGGTGGTTTAAACTAAAGAAAAATCAGGCCCCACCTAGTTCAATGTGTAAAGAATCCTTGTTTAAAGCAACACTAGATGTATCTGATCCAGAGGCATTGGGAAATAGTCTCCAAGTGTATGGTAAACACAATTGATAATAACAAACAGACTAATGATAAAAGTCCAGATGCTCTTGCCTATACCAACAAGTCACTATCCATCATCTTCTCACACCTACAATGCACTTTTCCACTGGCCTGAAGCTTGTAATTGGCTACAGCCTTGCACCTGACCACAGGTCAGGTGCAAGACAGGTTCAAGACTATGCCAATCACGGCTCAGAGTCATGATTGGACAAATTTTGCCTAATCATGGGCTCACAGAGCTAAGTCCCGCAGCACACTATATAAGGCTTCACACAGCGCTTCAGCACGTGTTTCAGAGGAGATTGTTGTTGTGTTAGTGTGTGTTCTCACTGCAGTCTGCCACCAGCTACTGGGGGGGTCTCATTTCTACCAAATATCTGGTAATTGTTCTAATCTTTGTGTTCTCACTCTCAGCAACTATTTTGGGGGTCAGTAATTTCTACAAAATATTTGGAAAGTGAGGTAATCTGAGGTAATCTGTGTCTTGTCACTGCCACCCAGAATTTGGGGGGTCAGTAATTTCTACAAAATATTTGGGAATTGAGGTAACCTGTATCTTGTCACTGCCACCAGCAACTATTTTGGGGGGTCAGTAATTTCTACAAAATATTTGGGAATTGAGGCAATCTGTGTCTTGTCACTGCAACCCAGAATTTTGGGGGGTCAGTATTTTCTACAAAATATTTGGGAATTGAGGTAACCTGTATCTTGTCACTGCCACCAGCAACTATTTTGGGGGGTCAGTGATTTCTACAAAATATTTGGGAATTGAGGCAATCTGTGTCTTGTCACTGCAACCCAGAATTTTGGGGGTCAGTAATTTCTACAAAATATTTTGGAATTGTTATAATCCCTGTGTTCTCACTGCCACCCAGAATGTTGGGGGGGTCAGTAATTTATACAAAATATTTGGGAATTGAGGTAATCTGTGTCTTGTCACTGCCACCCATCAGAGGGTCTCACTGATTTATAGGAGGTTTCTGGGAATTGTAATCTGTGTCTTCTCACTGCCAGCTATCAGGGGGTCCCACATACTTCTAGCACATTTCTGCGAATTGTAATCTGTGTCTTGTCACTGTTGCCAGCTATCAGGGGGTCCTATCAAGGGGTCTCACTGACTTGTACGTGGTTTCTGGGAACTGTAATTTGTGTCTTGTCACTGGCACCCATCCGGGGGTCTCACTGATTTATAGGAGGTTTCTGGGAATTGTAATCTGTGTCTTATCACTGGCTGCCAGCTATCAGGGTGTCACACTGAGTTATACCAGAGTTCTGGAAATCTTTAATCTTTATACCAGAGTTTAATCAGAGTTCTGTATATATTTAATCTATATATCACTCACCATGTCAGAAAGACCAAAAAGGACAGGCAGACGCTCCCAGACACAGATAAGAGGGCAAGCAGCCTCTGTGTCGGGAGGCTGTGCCTCTGGTCGTGGTGGACGTGGTGCATCCTCTGCAAGGGCATGCTTGTCCTTTCTAACTGGTGCTGGCCATCTTAAGCAGCAGCAACATACAGAGGATTTGGTGAATTGGCTAACCAAGCCATCCTCATCCTCCGAGTCCTCTGTCAGCCCGGCTTGTAGTGCTTTACAGTCCACCTCAGCTGCCAAAACATATAATGCAGCCTCCATGTCCACAGCTACTCCTGCCATAGCCTCACTATCACACACGGAGGAGTCAGCTGAATTGTTTGACTACAATGACAGTGACATGCTGCTTGAGGATGCGCAGCAAGTACAGTGCTCGGATTCAATCTCTGAGGTTGAGGAAGGGAGTATAATCAACCTAGAGGAAGGTGGTGCCAGTGATGACACACAAATAACTGGCACTCATGTTGCCCCAGCAGCTGCAGCATACTGCCAAGTTGGCTCCAATGATGAGGAGATAGGGGTGATGACAATGATGATGAGGTCACTGACTCCACCTGGGTACCTGATCAAGCAGAGGAGTCACGTGAGGAGGAGGAGGCAAAACAAACACGAGGCACAACGTCCTCTATGACCAGCCGCAGCACTAGCCAGTCCAAGGCATCAGATGTCAGAGCTGCTCAGGTGCAGAGCGCTGTTGTCTCAAAGCACACATCCAGGAACTCTGCTGTCTGGGAGTTCTTTAAGAAATGTGCAGCAGACCCCACCGTTGCTATATGTAATCTATGTCAGATGAGGCTCAAGCGTGGGAAAGACACGGACTCTTGGGGACCATGTGCTTGAGACGACATATGACCACCTGCTACGCATCCCGTTGGCGCAACACTTTGCGTAGGTCCTCCTCATGTTATTGAGTCATTGGGAAAGGCGGTCAGCAGCAAGGTGCATGTGACTTTAGACACGTGATCCAGCAAGCATGGACAGGGCCATTACATTTCCTTCACTGCACACTGGGTAACTCAGATTGCAACTGGGAGGGATCCAAGACAGGGCTCTGTGCTGGAGCTTGTTCATCCACCATGCCTCCAGAAAGCTGCTTGTATGAGGTCTGTCTGCTCCACCACCACCTCTCCCTCTTCCTTCTCTGTCTCTGGCAAAGTGGCAGTTAAACCGACGCGTGACAGGGGCTACGTAATGGCTCAAGCAAAAAGATGCCATACTGTGCTTGAGCTGGTTTGTTTAGGGGACAGGAGCCACACCGGGCCAGAAATTCTGTCAGCTCTGCAGGGGCAGGTGCAGAGATGGTTAACACCACGCCAGCTTCAGCTGGGAATGGTCGTCTGTGATAATGGCAGCAACCTTATCTCGGCCCTACGCCGGGGTAAATTGTTGACACATGTACCATGCCTAGCACACGTCCTAAATCTGGTGGTACAGCGTTTCCTAACCACATACCCAGGGCTGGCAGAGCTTCTCACCCAGGCCAGAAAAGTCTGCAGCCACTTCAGGTGGTCATTCCCAGCAAGTGTTCGCCTGGGAGAAATTCAAAGAGAATTCCACCTTCCCACAAACCGTCTGATCTGTGACATGCCCACCAGGTGGAACTCGACATTAACTATGCTGCAGCGTCTGCACAAGCAGCAGAGGGCCATCAACGAGTACCTGTGTGAGTATGGCACAAGGACAGGTTCAGGTCAACTTGTTTCCCCCCCCCCGCAGTGGCTGATGATCAAGGATGCATGCTCTGTACTGTCAGCATTTGAGGAGGCAACGAGGATGGTGAGCAGGGACAGTGCATGCATCAGTGACACAATTCCTTTAGTGTTCCTGCTGGAGCACACTCTGCGGGGAATTATAGATGTGGCTCTAGAAGCAAAGCAGCGGGAGGAAGAGGAGGCCTTCCCTAGCTCTGAAGGCCCCAGTCAGCACTGGTTCCACATTTCCTGATTGCGCCCAATTGTATACATCAGAGACACACATCTATTCTACACGTATCCAGTTGTTACTAACGCAGATATTTACAAACTCTGACGTACATACGACACAACTCGGTCTGATATTTACACAGCAAGCAGCGCCCATTAGAGTTATACTCCCCTATCCTCTCGAAGACTCTTTTTATTGTTTGTTTTATTGAGACGCTGTAATGTTTTCCTGCTTGCTCTGTGTTATATTGGGCGGTCCATTAGTCCGTTGTGTTGGAGTCCCAGAACGTTTATCCAGCTCGGCTTCTCCAATGGTTTTCTGGAGACGGGGAAGATGGATTTGAAGTCTGGAATGCTTCTGCAGAGGAGGACTCCCTGTGAAAGTGAACGGTGACTTCTGGAGCAATTTATGCCGTTTTTCCACATCTATAAATCTTTTATGTTGTGCCGCTCCTCTTGTGAGTGAGCCGTCTGGCTTTTTGCTTTTAATGTTGGAATAAATGTGTTTATTTTATAGTAATGTGTTACGGCCTATTTAGCCGGATTTACGGGAATTCTATGCATAGATTTAGCTGCATTTACGGGAGTTATATACATATATTCACTTGTGTGCTTTCTGCTACTCACCTGTGACTTCTACAAAAATAAACTTACACCATGTAAAGGATTGAAATTTATTGGATATTTACATTTCATTTAATATGTACTTGTTATTCCTTTTCCAGTTTATCTTTTGAACAAGCCAGTACCCCCCCCCATCTTCCCTTCTGTAACAGGCAAGGTATTCTTCAATCAACACAATTTTTGCCACATTGTTACTGCTCCATTAATGTTTTATCCTGTTTGCCAGTTTATGTATTTTACTCCTTTCTCTCCATTTCTTTGTTTAATTTTGTGTTTTTTTATCCTGTCTGGTCTGTTTCTCCGTTGTAAATTCCTTCATGCAATGGTCTTCTCTGTAACCTCTGTATTTTCTTTCCCACAATCCCATTCACCTCCATCCTCACCTCTGCCGTCCCCATCGCCTGATCCACCCAGCCCCTATCCCATTTATATAAGCTCCTTTTTCAGCTGCTTCACTCCTCTCTGTTTAACCTTATCATGCCCAAGCTCTTGGTCTATCATCATGCAGTGTCTGCTATACTCTCTCCGGTAATTATCTCCACTCTCCCCCTGCTCCCTTTTGTTTCACTTACCTCAGTCCCTTAGATTGTAAACTCACGGGATGTCAGGCTGTGCACTTGTATTAAGGGTTGTTTCAGCAGTACAATTATTCTACGGGCAGGGCCGTCTGTTCATTATGTTTTATTATCTACTAGCTTTTGCCCGCGGCTTCGCTCGCGTGTATTTTAGGAATTGTTAAAATTGTTTTTTAAAAGAAACCTGAGGTTTTTTTGGTAGAACCCCCCCTCCCCCCCACTTGGGATTTTTGGAAGATTGTAAAACACATTCTCCTTGAAAAATAAAAAAACATGTAAGTGCCAAATTTCACACGTGTAACATCTTTGGTTTTTGAAATATAGGTATACTGATAAAAGTATTCACATCCCTTTCCCCACCCCCCTTAACTGGATTTTCAGAAAATGGTAAAACATGTTTTTTTTTGCACGAAGATTGTAAATATCGAATTTCACACCTGTAACATCATTGGTTTTTGAAATATAGGTATAGTGATAAAGGTATTCATCCCCCTCTTTGCCCCCTACCCACTGGATTTTTGGAAAATGGTAAAATATGTGCTGTTTTATTTTCAAGACGAATATAAATACCAATTTTCACGTCCGTAACAGCTTCTGTTTTTGAGATATAGGTATCCTGTTTAAAAGTATTCACCCCCCCCTTTTTTCGCCGGCCACGTGGGATTCCTGGAAAATGGTAAAACATGTGCTTTTTTTATTTTTCAAGAAGATTGTAAGTGCCAGATTTCACACCTGTAACATCTTTGGTTTTTGGAAATATAGGTATACTGATAAAAGTATCCAACCCCCCTCCCCCCCACTGGATTTTTGGAAAATGGTAAAACACGTTTTTCTTTATTTTCAAAAGATTGTAATTACCAAACTTCACACCTGTAACATCTTGGTTTTTGAACTATAGATATACTGATAAAAGTATTCAGACCCCTTTCCCTCGAGCCCCCCCCCTCCCCTTATTTGGATTTGTGGAAAATGGCAAAACACATGTTTGGTTTTTTTCACGAAGATTGTAAATACCAAATTTCGAACCTGTAACATCTTTGGTTTTTGAAATGTAGGTATACTGATAAAAGTATCCAACCCCCCTCCCCCCCACTGAATTTTTGGAAAATGGTAAAATAGGTGTTTTTTTTGTTTCTCAAGACGAATCTAAATACCAATTTTCACGTATGTAACCTCTTCTGTTTTTGAGATATAGGTATCCTGTTTAAAAGTATTCAGCTTTGTGATTTTTGAAAAATGGTAAAAACACCTGTTTTTAGTTTTTAAGAAGATTGTAAATACCAAATTTCACGTCTGTAACATCTTTGGTTTTTGAAATAAAAATATTCAGACCCCTTTCCCCCAACCCCCCAATTGGATTTGTGGAAAAGGGCAGAAAACATATTTGGGTTTTTTCACTAAGATTATAAATACCAAATTTCACAACCGTAACATCTTCGTTTTTTTAAATATAGGTATACTGATAAAAGTATTCAACCCCCCTTTTTGCCCCCCCCCAAGGAATTTTCAGAACATGGTTGTTTTATTTTTCAAGACGAATCTAAATACCAATTTTCAGGTCTGTAACATCTTCTGTTTTGGAGATACAGGTATCCTGTTTAAAATATTCAACCCCCTTTTTCACCCACTTATGGGTGGATTTTACAAAAATCCTTCCTTAGTGGGTGCCTACAGCATAAAAACAGTGTACCTTCAAAATTTCACATTCCTAGGTTAAACGGTTTCAGCTGGGCGTTGATCAGTCAGTCAGGACTTTTGCGTTTATATATATAGATTACGTCACCTGTTTGTGCTTCCCCATTGTGAAGAGCTACAGAATCTGTTGGCATTTTATAAGCACCTGTAACTGTAACTATTTATAAATGCTTTTTACCGTACGAGTCTTCACATGATCAATAAGAAAAGTCCAGCAGGTAAAACAATTCCCGTTATAAGCAATGAATCTAAGCCGTTAGGTTTTTATACTGTGAGTCATTTTATGTCTTGCAAGAGATGAAGCCTGGGTAAACCATTTCCCACATTCATTACATTTAAACGATTTTTTCTCCTGAATGACTCCTTATATGATGTGCACGATTTGAGGACGAGATAAAACATTTCCCACATTCAGTACAAATAAATGGTTTTTCTCCTGTGTGAATCCTTACATGTGTTGCAAGAGATGAGGACTGGGTAAAACATTTCCCACATTCATCACATTTAAATGGTTTTTCTCCTGTGTGAATCCTTACATGTGTTACAAGACATGAAGGTTGGTTAAAACATTTCCCACATTCATCACATTTAAATGGTTTTTCTCCAGTATGAATCCTTTTATGGTATGCAAGATTTGAGGACGAGGTAAAACATTTCCCACATTCAGTACAAATAAATGGTTTTTCTCCTGTGTGAATCCTTTTATGTTTTGCAAGATATGAGGACGAGGTAAAACATTTCCCACATTCAGTACAAATAAATGGTTTTTCTCCTGTGTGAATCCTTACATGTGTTGCAAGACATGAAGCCTGGTTAAAACATTTCCCACATTCATCACATTTTAATGGTTTTTCTCCAGTATGAAACCTTTTATGTTTTGCAAGAAATGAGGACGAGGTAAAACATTTCCCACATTCAGTACAAATAAACGTTTTTTCTCCTGTGTGAATCCTTACATGTGTTGCAAGAAATGAGGCCTGGGTAAAACAATTTCCACATTCACCACATTTAAGTAGTTTTTCTCCTGTGTGAATCTTTTTATGTTGTGAAAGATTTGAGAAGCTGATAAAACATTTCCCACATTCAGTGCATTTAATCTGTGTGTTTCTGGTGTGAATCCTATGATGCTTTTTAAGAGTAATACTGTCTGTAAAATGTTTCCCACATTCAAAACATGAGAATGGTTGCTCTAGGGTGTGAACATGTTGGAGGGTAAGGCCCAATATTGGGGCAGAATTCTCTCCCCTAAACATTGCTGAAAATGGTTGGTTTTCATTGTAACTTGTTTCATGTATCACAGGGTCAGACTCAGAATATGAGACTTTCCCCATTTCAGAAGAAGACGCTGAATGTCCTTTATAAACTGAATTCTGAGTAAGGGGATCTGTATAATATATCCTGTGATCTGGCTTTCTGGATTCTATTAAGGACTCGCTATGGTTTATTTCCACTGGGTTTGGATTGGATTTTACATATTCTCCATTATTATCAGCTGAGCATTCAGTCTGTGTATGTTCTGGGGGTTCATACATGTCGCTGTCTGGGAGATTTCCTTCTCCATATGTGGGTGATTCCTCCTTAACGACAACAGATATATAATCATTCTTTAAATGTTCTGGCAGGGGATACATTTCTCCATCTGAGTCTAATTCTGCTCTTGTATTTGTGATACTGAATTCTTCACATGAGGCCGGTTCCTCCTTAATGTCAGGAGATGGATATTCAGTCTGTGTATGTTCTGGGGGTTCATACATGTCGCTGTCTGTGAGATTTCCTTCTCCATATGTGGGTGATTCCTCCTTAATGTCAGTAGATGGATATTCAGTCTGTGTATGTTTGGGGTTCATACATGTCACTGTCTGTGAGATTTCCTTCTCCATATGTGGGTGATTCCTCCTTAATGTCAGTAGATGGATATTCAGTCTGTGTATGTTCTGGAGGGGAGAAATGTCAGGATGTGAGATATCTCCTTCTCCATGTGACTCGGATTCTGCCCCTGTATAAGTAGAGGTATATTGTGTCTGTGTATGTTCTGGGCTTCATACATGTCGCTGTCTGGGAGATTTCCTTCGTCACATGAGGCCGGTTCCTCCTTAATATCAGGGGGTGAATATTCTGGGGGTTCTGTGATTGGATAAATCTCTTTCTCTGGGACGTGTCTTTCTTCAGACGCCAGAGATTCTCGCTCTGTGTATGTTGCAGATTCAGCTCGTCCTTTTCTCCTCTTGTTCAGATCCTTTTCCACATTATTGCTTAGAATTTCACTTCCATTTTCACATCCAATATCCCATAAAGAAACCGCAGCGTGAAATTCACCCCATACAGATTTATCTATTGGAGGGAAAATCACATGAACACGTGAGACGTTCATTCAGGAACACGTCTATTACACGGCACAGCCAACATTTCAGGGGGTTTTAAGGCAGGCCTCAGAGGCTTCATATTTGCAATCTCTTTATTTATTACCCCTATAGTAGTAAAGAAGAGTGATAACAAGAACAAGAAAAAAACAGGTCAAGCCCCCAACGTGGGGTATCCCTCCTCTTGGTAAGCCCAGCCCCCTAGTCTATAAACAGTCTGAGCTGGAGCAGTAACGTCCTCTTTCTTTACTGCTCCTGTTCAGGACAAGATAAGTATAATTTTCTCTCCTCTGTTTATTTGATAAATTTCCTTTTCAGGTACATTTATATATATATATATATATATATATATATAATTTTCAGTTCATTGGGACGGGTGCTGACTTACCCCAGCTATAACCGCGGGGGTCAGCGCCCGCCCGGCGGGAAAACTCCGGCGATAACGCTTTGAGTTTTTTCCACCGCCGGTTGTTTATATGTTCACTTGGCTTCCCGGGTTACCTGTTACCCGCTGATTGGTGCACCTGCACCTCTGTTCCCCATCCTCACACTTTGGTGCAATCGTGACCGCCGGAGATCTCGCGGGAGACGCGCACGAGATCCTGACGGCCATTTTGGGGACACCACTTGACCGCGTGTATCCCCGCGCGCATTCACAGCTCCCTGTTTCCCTGGCACAGACGGATCTCTGTGACCGGATCCATGGCCCTTATTAACAAATCTGGGGGTGATCGATCTCCCCATGCAGGGGAATCAGACTCCGCGGGCAGCTCCCGGCAGTCTGAACAATCTGACGCGTTTGCCTCTCCCCCACCTCCTAAGAAACGGTCTAAAACGGCAGCACACTTTGCCGCCATGGAAGCGGCTCTGTAGGCATCCATCACACGCTCACTGTCCTCGGCTGTCTCCACAATCTCTCAGTCCTTCCGAAGGACCATGGATGAAGCAGTTGCTAGGTCCTGCTGTACCCTCTGGCTCTGAACAACCTAGCCTTAAGAAACGTGCTAAGACTAAGCACATCGATAGTCCTCCAAGAGGGGCTGGCATCCCCGAAAATCTGCTTTCTGATGATGGCAAGGTGTCCTCGCACAAGAGAGCCCCTGACCGCAGGGCACTAGTTGAGGTCTCAAAAGATAGGCCTCCAGCTCTTATCTATCCAATACCACATTTTCGAGTAGGTCCTTGGATACAACAGGGAGTGACACATCTACATCACCTCTTCACGCCTGCCTCTGGCCTGTCTTTCCCTGATCTACAAAAGAAATATAATATACCCTCTTCTCTCTTCTTATCACATATGCAGATAATGTCCTATGTGAAGTCTCGACACGTACTACCTGGGTTGAGAGCCACCATACCCCTGCTTTCAGCTACCGAGCTGTTTTGTTTAGACCCCCATCCCACTATCAAACCAATTTCGCATTTTTAGAACATACTAAACACCCCATCAACAGCAGTACGCTGGGCATTCCATGATGCCTAGGAGGGCGAGCTGTCTAAGGCCTTTACTCCCACGCAGTGGGCACAGGTCCATATGTATGCGGTGGGCGCAACTAGATGCGCCACCTTAGTAGAAACGCAACGGAAGCTGATGTATGGCTGGTATTTGACACCAAGTAGACTCCACAGATTCGCCCCTCAGGTCTCCAACGAATGTTGGAGGTGCTCTTCTGGGGTGGGAACGATGGGACACATATGGTGGCGTTGCCCTAAGGTGGTACCGGTCTGGAGGGACGTATCGTCCTTACTTACAGAGGTGCTCGGTCAAAATATTCCGTGTTCGCCTGAGGTTTTGCTGCTGGGCATGATTCATTTACCTCACCCGCATCTTCGCATGATGTTTATTATTGTTTCCACGACTCTGTTACTTCTTGCTCGTCAATGGAAATCGGTCGTGGTCCCGACATTACGCCAACTAACACAATTGCTTAACAAATACCGTGACTTTGATATTAAAGTAAACAGCATGTATGGGTTGACACCTCCCAAGAAGGACCCTTGGGCAATATGGGATATACACAAGATATACAAAGCGTGTGGGTTGTAAGATATTCTATGGATGTAGTGGTGTTTGGCCTTGCATCGTTGGACTCCTCCTCATTGAATAGAGTAACCTCAGGTTGACATCCTGGTATTCCCCTACCTTCCCCCCCCCCCCCGGTTGTTTTTTTTTTTTTTTTTGTTTGTTTTTTTTAGTGGGTGGGTATTATATTTACACTTTGTATCGACAACTATGCGACGAACCGCCCTGAGTGCCGCCAAGTTGAGCACATTTAGACTGACTCGAATTTAGGATGTCATATTTGAACAACGCAATGCTGTATAGATACCCCAGATATGTTGTGTATATTCCCCACTCTTCCTTTCTGTATCCCTTGATCCTGTTATTTTTCGAAAATAAAAACTTTTTACTCAAAAAAAAGATAGGCCTCTATCTACGGGTTCTGGCCGACTCCCCAAAAACTCTGACTCGGAGATTGAGGAACCCGAGCATGGGGAGGATGATGGAGCTATAGAGTTATACACTCCGCATGAGGTTGGCCTGTTGGCCGAGGAGGAAAGGCCCCCACCACCTTTACTGTCTGCCAAAGAGGTTGTGTGTGATCCTCAGGGCCACCCGTTGTTTTCCCCGGCGGGGGTCTTACACCCACGCTCCACTGCATGGTCCCCGATGCCTCATGTGGAGATGTGGGTGGATGCCCACATGCGGCTCCCTATGGATAAGGAGACCAGGGTGAACATGAGGGCGGAATGCCCTCGCCCTACCACCGCGGGCAAAACTTGTCTCACCCCGGTGGTAGATGAGGATTTTGTGAAGTTCATGACTAACAAGGGATGGTCCCCCAAGAAAGGGGTGGATATGGCTTTCAGGGTCTGTGAAGACAAGGTGCTTGATGTTGCGTCCCCAATGATTTACCTCCTTGACATGGTGGAGGATGCTCGTTTACAAGGTACCCCCTTGGATTTAGAAGACGCCACGGGCTGGATCCAACGCTCCTTGTGCCTGTTGGGCGGTGCTAATGCGGCTTTGGCCGCTTAAAGACGCAAGTCTATGATTCTGAGGATGGATCCTCAGCTTACATCTATGGCCAATAAAGATAAAGGGGCCAAGGCTCAAGGCCTTCTCTTTGGGGATGGTTTTATAAAAAATATGGGCACATACACCAGCGCTTTTACTGCTCTGGATAAAGTGGAAACGGCCATTAAGAAAGTGTTCCCCAAAAAGTTTTTCGACAGGGCTGGTAGAGAAAGGGGCCGCTGTGCCAGCCGCGCCAGATCTGTGGGCATTACTAGAGGATCCTTCCGTACCTCTAATGCCACCGACTCTGGCCCCCCTGCTTACGGACCCTCGGCCTGGGCTCAGGCCTGGAGAGGCCACGGATTCCGAGGTGGCAGAACCCAATTTCGTGCTGGACGACAGACTGGTAAGTCTTCCATTTATTGTTCCTCATTCGTCTGTTCGGGTGGGGGGCCGTATCCGGCATTTTCTTCCAAAATGGAAGATGATCACTGCAGACCCGTGGGTTTTAGACGCGGTCAGAAGGTTCGAGATAGACTTCTAGGCTATCCCTCCATACCGATCCACGCCACCACGGCCACTAAGGTTTTCCGTGGAACAGGAACGCTTAGTTCAAACCGAGATTATGGCTCTGGCATCAAAAGGGGCCATAGAGGAAGTCCCTTGGGACTCACCCAAGTTTGTGAGCAACTTGTTCCTCGTTGCAAAGAAAGGGGACGGGACGCGCCCTGTCATAAACCTTAGGGAACTCAACTTGTGGGTGTCCTACCGCCATTTCCAAATGGAAGGGTTTCATACCCTCAGGGATTTACTCAACGAACGGGATTGGCTTGTCAAACTAGACCTGAAGGACGCGTACCTAACCGTCCCCATGGCGCAAGCTTCCAGTGAAGCTTCCGACTTCCTGTGTTTCCCTTGGCACGACCACATGTGGCGCATCACGTGCCTTCCTTTCGGCCTTTCATCCGCTCCGTGGTGCTTCACGAAGCTTATGAAACTAGTTGTAGAATCCCTCTGGGTGAGGGGCGTCCGACTCGTGATCTACCTGGACGACATCCTGCTGATGTCGGATTCCTCAGACTCCCTTCGACTACACTTGTCATGGACACTCTCCCTATTACAGGACCTGGGTTTCCTGATCAATGTGGAAAAGTCTTGGTTGATACCCACACGTTGTCTGGAATTTCTGGGTTTCCTCCTAGATTCACACACTATGACACTGAGCGTTCCAACTCCCAAGATCCGATCCATTCGCAAGGAGGTTCGTTCCCTCCTCAGCGATCATTCACCCACCTTGAGGGAATTGGCAAGGGTGATTGGTCTCCTAGCGGCGACTCGTTTGGCGGTTCTCCCAGCTCCTCTACATTACAGGGCCCTCCCGAGATTGAAGGCCCGTTCTCTCCGATCGGTGACGGACTATTCCCGCAGGGTTCCCCTCTCGGACGATGCGAAGACGGATCTGACATGGTGGCTAACGGACTGGTCTCGGTGGAATGCTCGCCCAGTGCGATTCCCCGTACCGTCGTTGACCATAGAATCCGACGCGAGTCGTTCGGGTTGGGGGGCGCGTTGCACCGAGATGGAGACAGGAGGTGGTTGGTCGATCCAGGAGTTATGCCTCCACATCAATGTTCTGGAACTTATGGCGGCGTTTTTTGCCCTGAAGTGTTTCTCCAGGGGGACCGAACACCGCTGTATCCTCCTCAAACTGGACAATCTGTCGGCTGTCAGGTATATCAATGCCCTGGGGGGAGCTCGATCGGTGGCTCTGATGTCGGCAGCTGCCGAGCTGTGGAATTTCTGTCTTCTCCGCGGTCTGTTTGTGGTGGCTCATTATCTTCCAGGTCTCGCCAATACAGTGGCGGACTGGAATTCACGCCATCTGACGGACTCAGGGGATTGACGCCTGACACCATCGGTATTTTCCAGGTGTGGCCGGAGGGCCGTCTTTACGCCTTCCCTCCGTTTCAGCTGTTGTTACGCGTTTTGAGGCGTCTCTGCGACATCGGATCAGAATTGGTTTTGGTGACACCATTCTGGCAGTCCCAACCGTGGTTTCCCCTTCTGTTGGAATACTCCCTGACCCCGCCCAGGCGGATCCCGACCTCGCCGCCCCTACTGACGGGACCGGACGGCCTACCTCACCCACTATTGCGGGAAGGTCGATTATCCCTTGTGGTCTGGTTGATTTCCGGTTCTCATGGCGGGCCACATGCATTTTGCCAAGAACTGAGGAATTACTCCAACACGCTTGGGCCCCGGACACGAGTTGTGTCCTGTTCTTTGTCTTCAGGAATATGAAAGTCGTACATTGACTCTTCGTCCCCTGCCTGGATCCCCATTGTTTGTTTCGTTCAGGGTTCCTCATAACCCTGTTAGCTCACCCACTCTGGCTCGTTGGGCTCGTTGGCTGTTGGATCTTGCTGGGGTTGATGTTTCGCGCTTTGGCACTCATTCCATCCGTAGTGCTGCGGCTTCTAATGCTTTTATGGCGGGTTGCCGCCTGGAGGACATTATGAAGTCGGCGGATTGGTCACGTGAATCTACGTTTTGTACTTTTTATTTTAAGCCGGTCTCTCATTGGTCACAAGCACTGATACGTTGATCGTGCAAATATGAAGCCTCCGAGGCCTGCCTTAAAATTCCCAAATTTTCCTAGTCCCAGTGACGGAAAGTTTGGATTTTAATAAGGACTCGGAGGTGAGTATTTACCACCTCTCCCGCCCTGAGGGGGGTGTGTTGTAGACCGGACAGGGTGATTGTTTTATGCGCAGCGCATGATTTGATATGGTTGGCCTCCTGTTGATTGGGGGGGCGGGAAACCGATGGTTTGGTGTTGTTCCTTCCTAATGCCTGCCTTCGTGTTTCTGTTCTTCTTACAGCTATTTGATGGTCTGTGGATTATGAATCCTCGCGGGATTGTCGTGCATTCTGGATGGACCCATCGTTCCCTATTCCTTGATCTTGTGGTTCCAGTCGCATGAAGAAAGAGAACGTTACTGCTCCAGCTCAGACTGTTTATAGACTGGGGGCTGGGCTTACCAAGAGGAGGGATACCCCACGTTGGGGGTTTGACCTTTTTTTTCTTGTTCTTGTTATCACTCTTCTTTACTGCTATAGGGGTAATAAAGAAAGAGATTGCAAATACTCGCCTCCGAGTCCTTATTAAAATCCAAACTTTCCGTCACCGTGACTAGGAAAGTTTGGGAATTATTGGGACACGTTGCTCTGGGATTGGACACAAACATTATGAGAATTAAAGCATCTCTTACCCGGTGTAATAACAGGCTGGTGATCCTCCATCATGACGTCCTCATAGAGCTCCTTGTGTCGCTCCACATACTCCCACTCCTCCATGGAGACCGTGACATCCTCACAGCGTATAGGAACCTGACACACACAATGACACAGTCACCATCCAGACACATGCCTTGGTGTTAGCGTATAATGTCCCATTCCCAGCAGCCTCACCTCTCCAGTCAGCAGACGGATGATCTGATTGCTCAGCTCCAGGATCTGCTCATGGTTTTGCTCATGGATTCCTGAGTGAGGTGGAGGCTCCGTATTGAAGCTTTGGCTCCTGCCGTGTCCTTCTGATATTTGGTGACGGCTGCTGTCACTGACCATCTCATGGATCTTCACCACCATATGACCCTAAACATTGAGAGTGACCCAATATAGAGAGGTATAAACATGTCGCCCCCCTGGGCCCCCCATGCTTTTGTGTATGTGTCAGTGTGTTATCTCCATAGTGTGCTGTATGGTGTGCTGGAACCTTTATTTACACATGAATCTACTACTGATCTGCCTCTGAAATGTCTCCTGGGTCACACAGCTACAGGGGGATTTAATATCAGCAGCAATATGGAATCTCATGGAATCTCTTACCTCTCCAGTCAGCAGAAAGATCATCTCCAGAGTTAGATCCAGGATCCTCTGGCTCAGCGGATCCCTGGCTGTGAGTGGATTCATTATCACAGGTTACCTGGACGGCGGGATCTTGTGGAGGAACGATTAGAGGAAGCACAATGTGTCTGGAATCACACAGGAATATTCTGCTCAGTTTCATCCTGAGCAAAAATACAGACAATAAAAAAATATACCTTCCTCACACCCATCACTGAAGCCTCAACAACTCAGGCATCTTAGATGTTCCTCACACTTCGCTCTGAGTCCTGTAAGAGACAGGGTTTGCTTTGGGTGCTGTAGATCTGGATCATAGTGTCTGGGCTGATCTGTCACGGCCCTCGCGCCAGCGCCATAAAGAGGGCAAATCTGGAGTTGCTTCTTAATAAAACTCCAGCAACCCTACTCCATGTATGATTCCAGACCGGATTTTATCCCTGAAAGGTAAAATATTGGGTCAAAGGACACTAAGGAACATAATCTTTATTCACTGTGAAAATGACAGTGTAGCAAAATAGGCTCAGCGCATGTGATTTCACCCCTGTATTGTTTGGTGTTCAGGTGCCCAGGAGTCCACGCCAGGTTTCCCCTCTCCGCTCCTCTCCAGCTTCAGGTATGGACTGGGCCTGGAATTCCTTTATAGATAAAGGGGTTTGTGAGGGTCCTGAGAACAAGTAATGGCACTATTGGCCTGCTCTGCAGTGGGGCTCGCTCAGGTCTCACAAGGCAGAGAAGGCCACTAGTGCTGTTGTTCATTTTCAGGACCCTCACAAACCCTTCTTTTTCTCGCCTCCTGTATAGACAAACACCACCCTAAGGAGATGGCTTATGCATTGAAATCTTTCATTGTGTCTGACCTGTGTGAGGTAAACCTCTACTCTGTGTGGATATCCCACCATGACCCCCCATTCATGTTCTTGGATTCCCACTGTGACCCTCCATTGCTACTCTCCATTTCTATTCCTGTGCCATCTGATTATTGACTATTGCAAAGGACATTGACCACTTGTCACGGTTCACGCCGCAGACGCCGGAAGAAAGGGAAGTAGGATCTGTCTCCTTTAAGAACCTGGATCCGGTCCGGCTTTTCCCACTAACTGGACTGAGGTCCAGGCACTCAAGACTCCATCCCTGACTTTCCTATCACGTATCCCTTCACCTCTCCAGGTGTGGGCTGGGCCTGCAATGCCCATTTAAACCAGCCTCACCTCTGAATCAGAGCTTCTGCATCGTTTATTCTAACCATAGAAAGACTCATTGCAAGCCTGACCTGAGTGCTATGCACTGACCTGCCTGAGGTTCATCTGAGTACCCCTTCGTCTGGTAGTCTGAGAAACCTTCCATCTGGTATCCTGAGAACCCTTCCATCTGGTATCCTGAGGACCCTTCCATCTGATATCCTGAGGACCCTTCCATCTGATATCCTGAGGACCCTTCCATCTGATATCCTGAGGACCCTTCCATCTGATATCCTGAGGACCCTTCCATCTGATATCCTGAGGACCCTTCCATCTGATATCCTGAGGACCCTTCCATCTGATATCCTGAGGACCCTTCCATCTGATATCCTGAGGACCCTTCCATCTGATATCCTGAGGACCCTTCCATCTGGTAGCCTGAGAACCCCTCACCATTACTACATTCCTTAAGGACTATATTATCCTGCCTCTTATTGACCTACACGTGTATGACACCGGAATCTGGACTGACTACTTCTATGCTAGCTGCCTGCCACCGACCTAAGCTTGATTTAACCACTCTCCAATCATAACCCTTCTGATACTGCGCCTGATCTTCTTGTGTCTTTTGCCTTCTGTGTCTTTTGATCCTCTTGTGTTTATTCTTTATTCAGCGTCCAGTACCTGTTCTATTAGCCCTATTGTGCTATTCAGTGTCCTGTCCTGTCTACCCCTTCTGTTAAGTGTACCCTGTCCTCTGTATATATATTATCCTGCCCATCCAGCTCCTATCTATCGTTATTAGTTATTCAGATTCCCCTTCGTGGTTTACTTCTGTTTATTTAATAAACCTATGTTCTTGATTACAACCCCCCTTTTTTGCCTCTTCATCATCTGAGTAACCGCATATTGGGCTCGAATCCTTAACCCCTGCAGTGAGCCGTGACAGTATGCAGAAGCCATTAAAACTCGAGCCCGTGGTTACTCAGGCCATTAAGGAGCTGCTCCAAACAGCCATCCAAGAAATCATCATGCACCTGGCAGACTTTCTGAGCAGCATGCTATTGAGCATTGGGAATCCTACTCATAAAAAGTGCTTCCCTGCAAGTCAAAGGATACCGGGTCCGTTATCCGCAGAAGAGCGCAACCGACGATTCGCAGATAATCTCTGCATCTACTGTGGACAAGGTGGGCATTTCTTACCAGTTTGCCCAGTGAGACCCCCAAAAAGCCAACACCCAAAAAATAACCGCTGCAAAGACTGCTCCCAAATCAAGGTCTGCTCCCCTTCACAGAACTGTTCCCGCACCCCAGTCGTCAACCCCATCAGCTGCCATACCTGCACCGGTACTCCCACCAATACCGGTAGCAGCACCCCCCTATGATGCACCCCAAATGTCTGGCTCTGATTATGAACTTTCTAACAGTACTGAACCCATGGATGTGGAACCCATACTTTCTGGAGAGACCGTACCGGCCTTCATTACAGAGCCTGAGTCCTCCAGAGTTGTGGAAAACATTTCTACAGAACCCATGGAAATCATGTCAATTCGTACCACCGTGGACCTGGTGCCTAACTACACTGCTGGTAGTGCCACCCAAGGCCCTCAGGGTTCTCTGGGTCACGTTGTCACTGCTGATCAGGACACTTGTGACCCAGCTCCCCCCACAGAAACCCCGGGGGTCGAGCGAGGAGACCTTGAGGTGCCCACTGCCAAAGCAGAAGTGCCACTCACCATGGAGATAGCGGTGCAAACCGACGACATTGTGTATCAGTCAACAGAATTGTCATCAGCTGCCAAGACCATTGCCACGCTGCAACAGCAAGTGACTACCCTTGCCCAAGCCGTGAGTGGACTCCGGCGCAACCAAATATCTCTGCAGCAAGAAACGCAAAGTTCCCAAGAATCTACGCCTGTTGCAACCATGATTGACTCTGGTGTACGTATCCCACTGTCCTCAAGGGAGGTGCCCCCTCCTACCGGCTCCGTGGATGTTCTCTTGCCCACTATTGCCACATGTGAGAAACCCATAACCACTCACGGGGACTCCGATGATTGGGACACCACTGACACTGAGACTGACCTTCAGCCACAGACTGCACGACGTAGCCAAGGGCCACCGGGTCAACGCCATACCTACCTGGGTGCCTTACTGCCTGAGCCATCTATAAATCCGGCTACCTATCTGTGTGACTCCATCACCCCTCGGAGGGTCCCTTTCATATCCAAAGGGGACTCAACTATACCCAACGTTAAAAGGTCACCATCTAAGTCCAGTGTTGTTACTCCTGAATCAGAGCTTCTTGACTTTTCATCGTCTGACACTGAGAGCGTGCCAATCCGAGTGCCACCTGCACAGGAACCCATGTTCAGCAGCACCATATATGCAGTGGCCGCTAACTACGTGTCACCGAAGGTAGTCTGTGCCTCTACTGGGACTTATGTACGACCCGAGGATCTGGAGGCCTTCGAGACTGCTTTAGACGCCCGGAGTGCGTCTTTGAGACAGGGGTTCTGTCACGGTTCACGCCGCAGACGCCGGAAGAAAGGGAAGTAGGATCTGTCTCCTTTAAGAACCTGGATCCGGTCCGGCTTTTCCCACTAACTGGACTGAGGTCCAGGCACTCAAGACTCCATCCCTGACTTTCCTATCACGTATCCCTTCACCTCTCCAGGTGTGGGCTGGGCCTGCAATGCCCATTTAAACCAGCCTCACCTCTGAATCAGAGCTTCTGCATCGTTTATTCTAACCATAGAAAGACTCATTGCAAGCCTGACCTGAGTGCTATGCACTGACCTGCCTGAGGTTCATCTGAGTACCCCTTCGTCTGGTAGTCTGAGAAACCTTCCATCTGGTATCCTGAGAACCCTTCCATCTGGTATCCTGAGAACCCTTCCATCTGGTATCCTGAGGACCCTTCCATCTGATATCCTGAGGACCCTTCCATCTGATATCCTGAGGACCCTTCCATCTGATATCCTGAGGACCCTTCCATCTGATTCCTGAGGACCCTTCCATCTGATATCTGAGGACCCTTCCATCTGATATCCTGAGGACCCTTCCATCTGATATCCTGAGGACCCTTCCATCTGATATCCTGAGGACCCTTCCATCTGATATCCTGAGGACCCTTCCATCTGATATCCTGAGGACCCTTCATCTGATATCCTGAGACCCTTCCATCTGGTAGCCTGAGAACCCCTCACCATTACTACATTCCTTAAGGACTATATTATCCTGCCTCTTATTGACCTACACGTGTATGACACCGGAATCTGGACTGACTACTTCTATGCTAGCTGCCTGCCACCGACCTAAGCTTGATTTAACCACTCTCCAATCATAACCCTTCTGATACTGCGCCTGATCTTCTTGTGTCTTTTGCCTTCTGTGTCTTTTGATCCTCTTGTGTTTATTCTTTATTCAGCGTCCAGTACCTGTTCTATTAGCCCTATTGTGCTATTCAGTGTCCTGTCCTGTCTACCCCTTCTGTTAAGTGTACCCTGTCCTCTGTATATATATTATCCTGCCCATCCAGCTCCTATCTATCGTTATTAGTTATTCAGATTCCCCTTCGTGGTTTATTTAATAAACCTATGTTCTTGATTACAACCCCCCTTTTTTGCCTCTTCATCATCTGAGTAACCGCATATTGGGCTCGAATCCTTAACCCCTGCAGTGAGCCGTGACACCACTATTCTGCCAGTCATCTGCCAGACCCATGCAAGGACTTTGACCATTCTCTTGGATTGCCCCTTTTTGGAGACCTCGCCTAGATGCCCATATTGTGCATGAACTTCAACACACTGTGTCTCCTGGTCCTCAACTCCCGCCTTGTTCTGTCCTATATTCAGTAAGTCTCCTTGTGTTCTTTAGTTTCTGTGTCTCCTGATTTCTGTTTATAGTCAGCCCTCTTCCTGTCCTGCCCTCTTTGTCTTGATTTCAGTATTCTGTGTATCTTGTGTTCAGCCTCAGCTCCTGTCTTGTCCACCTGTTTGTCAACCCCTTTCCTGTCCTGTCTGCTTGGTGTGTTCTGTCCTGTGTATCTAATCCGTCTCATTCCTGACTCACCCAGAAACCTATACTCCCTTATCATTCAGTGTCCCTTTTGGTTTATTCATATTGTTCTCGAGTAATAAACCTTTTATTTCTTGAACCCATATGTATATCTGCCTCACTCCACTTTGTTTATACTGCACATTGGGCTCAAACCTGAAACCCCACACAATGACTCGTGACATGATCACATCATCGAACTGTCTCATATCCATCTATTCTGAGCTCTATATATGAGTATACGGGGAATTAGAGGATCCTGAGCTCTATATATGAGTATACAGGGAATTAGCGGATCCTGAGCTCTATATATGAGTATACGGAGAATTAGTGGATCCTGAGCTCTATATATGAGTATACAGGGAATTAGAGGATCCTGAGCTCTATATATGAGTATACGGGGAATTAGTGGATCCTGAGCTCTATATATGAGTATACAGGGAATTAGAGGATCCTGAGCTCTATATATGAGTATACGGGGAATTAGTGGATCCTGAGCTCTATATATGAGTATACGGGGAATTAGAGGATCCTGAGCTCTATATATGAGTATACGGGGAATTAGCGGATCCTGAGTTGTATATATTTTTACAGAGGGCTAAACACAGAGGACACAGCAGCTTTTCCATGTGTCTGCGCTGTGGGAGCCATTTTTATGGAGTCTCCTAATACATTTCTAGCACAATATAAATCCAATCTTCCCCTAATATCTGTATATTAAGACACACAATCCCAGCTCTGACCTGCAGCCTGGATCCTCCTTTCAGTGTTTATTTCTCTGCTACCGGAAGTGATTTCAAAGATTCAGACCTTTTCCTCTTCTGTACAGGAAGTTCTATGGTAGAGTTCAAAACACAAGAGACAAACTTTGTATGTGCAGTTGGAGACACTTTGCAGGGTTACATTTTATCTCTTGTGTTTTTAACTCATGCTGTAAATTGAGGAAAAGTCTCATGACACTTGCTCAGGTCACAGAGGCGCGTTCAATACCTCAGCCGCTGCAAGTGCTAAGTTAGCAACTTGCCATTGAACGCCGTTCTACCGCTCAGCACTGTTAACTTAGCACTTGCAGCGACCTGAGGAGATGCTGCGAGTAGCTGAGTGTGACGTAGTAAAGATGGCCGCCGCCATGAAGCAAGTAACAATTCCGTACAGCAATGTTAATTTTGAGGTTTTTGTTCACCAAAGCACAAAATATTTATTTATTATTTCCCCCGGCACATAGACGTATATTACAGATCAATTATAATTAGTTTCAGAAGTAAACATAACGTTTATTCAATAAAAACTATCATTTGTGGTGTGTGCGTACAAAACGGATTGTGCTGACTGCTTTCCTTATTACAGATCAATTATATTTTGTACGAGTCATGCGAAAAACAATCTGAATCTTTCATTAAGAAATCGTCAGCCATTTTATTTCAAAATTTGCATCCAAAGTGTTCAATGACACTGCTGCAGCAATTCAGCAGCTGCTGAGGTATTGAACGGGGCTCCATATTTCCCATAGAGCTCTAGGCTGGACCTCCACTGGGTCCATAGTTGTGCGATCGACTTGGTCGTCAGACTGTGAGCGATATCGGTCGCACGACTTGGTCTGACGAGGGTCGTTCACTGCAGCAGACTAGCGATCAGCGGCTATGGACCCAAAAAGCTGTTTATTCTTGTATTTTTTTTATGAGACTATATAATATTGCATTCTGCTTTTGTAAACACTGCCGTCCTTTGTGCGAAAATGGATCTGGAGGCGCTGGATGCGCTGTTAGACAATCCATACTGGAGAGTTCGCCGGCTGAAACAAAAACAGCAGAAAAATCAATAAATAAAAATACTTTTTGCTGGTGTAGCGCTCACTCCCGGAGGAGCCGCTGAAATTGAACCTCGGGTCAGTCTCCCCGCACTAGGGAATAAATATACTCCAGCACCGTTGTGGATTTTATAAATTATATAGTTTACTAGAATAAATGGCTTATAATGAATAACACGGTGTTCGTATATATATTTACAGTACTTCGTAATGCGGGAAACGCGCAGCGGAAAAGAAATACAATGCTTCGTAATTCGAGAAACGCGCAGCGGAAAAGAAATACAATGCTTCGTAATTCGAGAAATGCGCAGCGGAAAAAAAAAGAAGAAAATATATCTTTAACCCCCTTTCTTGAGGTTGGGGAGTGAGTCCCGCACAGGCTGTGTCCCAGAATGTAAGTGTGTGTGTGTGTTATGGTACCTGGGTACAATATTCAACTGGCCAGTGAATTGCTTATGAGGTGTCTTCGACTAGTCAAGTTGGGGCCCTGTGGGTTTTAGAAACAAACAGCAGCGTGCTTTCTATATTCACAACGGCCTGGAAGGCCTCTCACCCATCCGCTAGAAACTTGATGCTCCGCTCGACCCAGGACGTCTCTCCGCTCGATGTTGACTGGGGTTCTCTTGGTTATTGGATCCGCTGTCTGGCTTTCTGCACCTGCCGCAAGATGTCCAGCTCACCGCCTGCTCTCCCTGTCCGATTGATCTGCGGTACTCCTAACTCGGGGTCTTCCAGCTTCCTCAATATCAGCGTGGGTAGTCTGGTGAATCACTGGGTCTTCCTCTGATAAGGTTGAATAACCCGGTCTTTAACTCCATCAGGCCGCCTGCGCTCCGGCCTAGTCACTGTCTCGTTCTGCTGCTCTGCATCTTGCTCCTCTCACTCCCTGGCGCGCTCTGCCAGCTCTCTCCACGAGGCTCAGGATGTAAGCGTCTGTGTCCCACCCACTTCCTGTGTCCACTCCCAAAGCATGCCGGGAAATGTAGTCCCAATGTTCAATGTCTCTCATCACGCTTGTCTCCCTCCGGTGGCCAAAAATAGGTACTGCCACGACAGGGAATTAAACCCAGCGCTACACTCTCCCCCTCCTAGAACTCTTGGGTCTCTCCAAGGAGGTACAACAGTTGCATTACATTTCAACACATTTTTAGGCAACATATACAGGCTCAGCAGCAAGCATACAGTGGGTTAGATACACTTCCTCAAGTTGACTCATGCTTTGGGCTACCTCAGCTAACATAGCAGACACTTCGGGCAACCTTCGCACTGTGGTGACGACCTCTTCAGTGCTATGTCCTGGTGAGTCATAGGTGAGTCGCTGGGGCAGTCGAATAGAGCGTTTTGGTTCTGGCTCAATCCGTTCCTCTTCAGGTGGAAGTACTATAGGCGCTGGTTCCGTTCTTCTTTCTACCACTGGAGCAGACATCTCTTCGGAGTATGATCCTTCCAGTGAAGGCATAGAACTGTAGTCATAAGATTCAACTTCAGGAACTACAGGGATTGCAATAGTCTCGGGAACTTCTAACTGAAATTCAGGAGCTTCAGGCCTCAAATTACTTTCCCACCGTTCAGGAACCGCGATAACCTCTTCAGGCTCCGGTGAGCGCATCCAGTCCAGACAAAAACTCTCTTCCTCACTGTCCCTTTTGCTCTCTTCGACAGCCCGGGTCTGCTGAGACCGAGTAACGGGAGGCAAACGGCAGGCGGATTTGGCAGAGAAAGTTCGCCCCCAACTGGTATCCTCACAGCCTCTCTCAAAGGTAACAAATGATTCTGGTGCCAGTTCTTAAGAGGCCCAGCCTTTCCATCCGGTCGGATTTAATACACCGGCAGACCCGGCAGTTGCTTGCAGACAATGTAGACTTGAGAACTCCATCTATCAGCCAACTTGTGCCTCGCAGCAGCACCCAAGTTCTTCAATAAAACCCTATCACCGGGTTGTAGATCCTGTATCCGAATTTTCAAGTCATAGTTCCTTTTGTTCCTTTGCTCCCTGTTTCCTGAGGTCAAACGGGCCTGTTCAAACGCAGAGGCCAGATTCTTTCGAAGTCTATCCACGTAATTTCTATGGGAAGCTACCGACGTCTGGTCTAGAGATAACCCAAACGCCAAATCAACCTGCAGTCGAGCTTCTCTTCCGAACATAAAACGGTACCGTGAGTATCCAGTGGCGTCACTCTCCGTACTGTTATATGCATGCACCAGAGTAGCTATGTGACGACTCCAACTCTGCTTCTCTGTGTTTGACAATGTCCCCAGCAAATTTAGCAGCGTGCGATTAAACCTCTCAGGCTGAGCATCACCTTGAGGGTGATATGGTGTAGTTCGGGTCTTTTGGATTCCCAACAGTTCCAACAATTGCCCAACAAGTCGGCTTTCAAAGTCTCTACCCTGATCAGAGTGTATTCTCCTTGGTAGGCCGTAGGGAACAAAGAACTTCTCCATCAGAACCTTTGCTACTGTCGGAGCGTGTTGGTCTTTCGTGGAAAAGGCTTGGGCGTAACGTGTGAAGTGATCAGTCACTATTAGAATATTTCCCTGCCCACTAGCGTCCGGCTCTAAGCACAGGAAGTCAATGCACACCAAATCCATGGGTCCCTGACTCTGAAGATGGCTCATTGGAGCGGTTCGTGTCGGTAGGGTCTTCCTTGAATGCACCTCAGACATGAATGGCAGTAACTTTCCACTTCAGCTCTCATGCAAGGCCAATAGAACCTGTCTCGCACCAGCTTAAAAGTCCTTTCTGCGCCCAAATGTCCATGCTCATCATGCAGCGATCGCAGTACACTCTCTCTATGTTTAGTGGGGAGGAACAACTGTTGGGTCTCTTCAGCATTTGTTGAGGGGCCCCTTCAGTAGACCACCCCATCCAACATCTTCAACCACTCCCACTCTTTATAGACCAATCTGGCTCCATCTAGGGAATTGGTCAGTAGAATTTCCCGCTGGTTCGCAGTTAGGGCCTTTATGGTTAACGCAATTAAAGGGTCTCTGGCCTGATCAGCTTTCAGGTCCTATTTTGAAAAGGTAGGCAGACTTTCATCCCTCAATTGCGTAGGGTTGCAGTAGAACTCAGGAACAGCCGCAGCCATGACTCCTATGGCCTCCGCTTCAATCCCTCCCTTGACCCGGCGCTCTGCTCCTTGACACAAAGCTTGTACCGCGTCTGGAGTTAACTGAGTCCATTCTGTAGTGTAGGGTCTTCTCGATAGAGCATCAGCATCTCGATTATTCACCCCAGGGCGATAGAGCGGACAACCACCGATGTCCTGTTGCGTCCAGTTTCGAAGTAGTAAGGATGTAGGTAAGAGGATTGTTATCCGTCTTTATCACAAACTCGGCTCCATACAGATAGTCCTTTAGCTTATCTACCACTGCCCACTTTAAGGCTAGGAACTCCAACTTGTGGGTAGGGTAGTTCTTCTCTGAAGGCGTAAGGCTCCGGCTCACGTACGCTACAGGCCTCAGCAATCCACCATACTCTTGATACAGGACTCCTCCTAGACCTTCTCTGCTGGCATCCACATGTAACTCATACAGCTTGTGAGGATCCGCGTAGGCCAAGACAGGAGCTCGAGTTAGACTCTCTTTCAGCTTCAAGAAAGCACCTTCACATTGACTAGTCCATTCTCCCTGGATGGACTCTCGAGCTTTCCTTGGTCCTGGAGCTGACGGGTTTCAGTCAGAGACCTTGCAGCCTTCTTCTGTGCTTTCCTTCTGTAGGAGTTTGTTCAGTGGTTGAGCTATTTTTGCGAATCCTCCTACAAATCTTCAATAATAGGAACAGAACCCCAAGAAAGATCTAAGTTCAGTGACGTTTCGGGGTCTAGGCCAAGAAGCTACGGCCTCCAACTTCCGAGGATCTGTCGAAACACCTTCTGCTGAGACCACATGTCCCAAATACGTAACAGACGGTAGACAGAATTGACATTTCTCCAGAGACAGTTTCAATCCCTCTTCATGGAGCCTCTTCAAGACCTTCTCCAAACGTTGCTCATGTTCTTCCAGAGTCTTCCCGAACACAATTATGTCATCCAGGTACACTAATACTTCGATCAGATTCATGTCCCCGACTGTCTTCTCCATTAACCATTGGAACGTGACTGGAGCCCCCGTAAGGCCTTGAGGCATTCTGTTGAATTCAAAGAACCCCAGTGGACAGATGAACGCAGTCTTCTCTTTGTCTTCAGGATGCATTGGTATCTGGTGATACCCACTTCGCAGGTCTAGTACACTAAACCATTTTGCTCCAGACAAACACTGTAAGGCATCTTCTATCCGAGGAGTAGCATATTGGTCTGGGATGGTTCTCCGATTCAGCGTGCGATAGTCTATGCATAGGTGGACAGAACCATTCTTCTTCCGGACCATCACTATTGGAGATGCGTATGGATTCCTGGACTCTTGGATCACCTTGGTTCTTTGCAGTTCATTCCGCTGTTCTCGCAGATCATCCAAGTCTCCCAGCGGAACTCGTCTTGACCTTTCACGAAACGGCTTGTCTTCTTGTAATCGAATGCGGTGCTCAGTACTTTTAGCTAGGCCTACGTCGAACTCATCTTTCGAGAACAATTCTCTCCACTTTAGAACTTGAGACTGAAGACATTTCTTCCATTCAGGTGAAATGGGAGCGTCCTTGGGGTAGAATCTTTCATCTGTAATCTCTTTATCCACTCCCCCTCCTAAATCGGTAGGAGAGAGGGGCGTAGCGGACGCTACTTGCCCGATAGGCATTCGTGCTTTAAGGACTACTGGAGAATCAGACACATTGCACACGCTGACTGAGACTCTTCCTCGTGTTCTTTTCAAAGCTTTAGTGGAGATTATTTCAGGAATTACTTCGACTCCGGCTTCACTCCCATGATTAAAATCGGTTTCCAGTACCACATAGGGACCTGGTTGCAATCCGTTCAACTTGACTGAAGCCCGGAAGCTCGCTACTTCTCCTGCTTGCAGAACCTTCTCTGTTCCTTCTAATCTCCATAGGCGCCCCACTTCGGCAGGTGCCTTCTGTTCTTCGACCATCCTCTGATAGACTGGACGTAACATTGGGTGTACTCCTTGAGTAGAACCTTCTTCCAATACGATAGGTGTCAGGAGACGTCGCACCAAATCAGTATTCGTCCCCACTATCATGGAATTCCTGTTTGCCCCTGAAGGCCGAGGACACACAATGGCCAATGCATCACAACCTCCGGACTATCCGATGACTTCGGATCCGATCTCCAACTTCACCTGTAGATACCCGTCATAAGGGAGTTTCTCAGTTCCAATACCCCAGATTTCCAGGTCCTTCAATTTCTGTAGAGGAATGTGCTTCAAGTGTTTCTCGTAGAAGTCTCGGTAGATCAATGTCACTTGAGCCCCTGAATCCAACAGGGCTTTCGTGTAGACTCCCTCCACTTGGATTGGCACAATAGGAGAAGGACCTATCAGCTGGTCAGGAAACTTGGTGGTGGCACCAGGACACTTAGACCCAGTTTGTTGTACCCTGGCCTCCTTCTTGGCCCGTGTAGGTTTTGGGTGTGCATTGCTTCCCCATGACGTAGGTCCGGACGCTAAGGGAGTGACTCTTTCAATCCTGGCAGGCTCAGCAGTTGGCCAGACTTTGGGCCCTCTCGCCCTCTTAGTCCTGGCTGGATTTTTGGAGCGGGTTTCAACCTTCGGGCACCTAGGTTGCTCCTTCACTTGTGCCCTCTGGTGTTTCCCGCCGGTGAGGTAGATAACAGTCCTTCCAAGGCTTTCAACAACTCCTCTACTCTATTTCCTTCAGGCTTTTGGCTTTTGCATTGTGCGCGGAAATGGCCCATTTCTCCACAACTGAAACATCTCTTCTTTGAAGACGGAGGCGCATTCACCCGCTGTGATTCAGTTGAAGGACCTTGGCTAGACGCCACAGCAACTCCGGTTGTCTGCATGTCTGTAAGGAACTTCTGCATCTCTGTCTGTGTCTCTGTCACCTTCAGCTATACTCGGCACAGTTCCGCGTACGCCTGTTGCAGTTCAGCTTGAGCTTCTTGTACCTCCTTAACAGTTTTTCGCAACTCGCCTTGTGCAGAGAGGTTTAATTCTTTGACAGCCTTCTCTGTGGATTTAAAAGCGATCAGATGCTCTTGTTCGTCCACGTCGGATCCGTAGGTATCCAACGAGTCGCTTTCAGGCTGCAAACAGTCGTTATGCCTCACAGGTTGCGCGTAAGCTCTTTCCCCTCGTCTGAAGGATTTTTCTTCCAGTAAAGCCTCCTCCTCTCTGACAGCTCGGATCAATTCCAGGTACTTCAGTTCTTGATTACCTTCTCTGCTTCTCAGCTGCAGCATCACTGGATCTAGAGGTTGCGAGCCCCTCAGGATCTGTTTTATTCGGATCTTATCCACTTCAGCCGGTTCGGCCCCTTTCTTGAGGAGTATCTGGTGCAGAATCTTGTCTAGGCGCCTCATATATTCGGTCATTCTCTCACCTTTCCGCTGGTAGGTGTGTTCATACTGATATACGAGCTCTGCAGCCTTTTCCGTTAGCCCAAAAACTTCCTCCAGAACCTTTAAATAATCTAAAGCAGTGCAGTCTTTCTTACTCAATTTTAGGTTTCTTACAGCTTCTGACGCAGGTCCCTTTAAGCTCTCGGTGATCCTTTGCTTTTTCTGGGCTTCAGGGACGTCCCACTCATCCAGAGCCTGCATCGCCTGTTTCACCCATTCTTCGAAGGTTTCTTCTCCCGCCGGAGTTGGTACGTTTCCTGTAAAATTTCTCAACCGCCGATAACCGAAGTTAGTGTGCGGAGGGCTTGTTCTCTGACACTTAGCCAGCAAATCTCCAATAGCCACTATAAATTCAGGCCCGATCATGGCCAACGGACTGGGCGCAGGA
Organism: Leptobrachium leishanense; assembly: GCA_009667805.1. Lineage (NCBI taxonomy): Eukaryota > Metazoa > Chordata > Amphibia > Anura > Megophryidae > Leptobrachium > Leptobrachium leishanense. Next base: position 173,615,617 of record CM019068.1, read on the forward strand.
ACACTTGCGGATTCGCCACGTGGCGCACTTGGCTGAATCAGTTGGACTTCCACCTCATCGGTCAGCTTCACGCTCGCGCCCTGAAAACACACTGGAACACCCTTTCTCCACTCAAAAAGAACATACGTGTGAGAGGTATCTGGGTTCTCTTTAATGTCCAGGATTAACCCCCGATGATCTGGTGTCAGCTCGGCCACGGCCTGGCGAATCTGATCTTCGGCCCAAGTGTCTGCGGGAATATCCATGACTATACAAAATTCTAACGGACTACTGTGCTCCTCACACCATTCGGCAGCAGTGTCTGGATCCATATTTAACCCTTTAGATGCGGTTTTTCCAGAGACTGGATCCCGGATGAGCCCCCACGTGTAGCGCTCACTCTGGGAGGAGCCGCTGAAATTGAACCTCGGGTCAGTCTCCCCGCACTAGGGAATAAATATACTCCAGCACCGTTGTGGATTTTATAAATTATATAGTTTACTAGAATAAATGGCATATAATGAATAACACGGTGTTCGTATATATATTTACAGTACTTCGTAATGCGGGAAACGCACAGGGGAAAAGAAATACAATGCTTCGTAATTCGAGAAACGTGCAGTGGAAAAGAAATACAATGCTTCGTAATTCGAGAAACGCGCAGCGGAAAAGAAAAGGAAAAAATATATCTTTAACCCCCTTTCTTATGTCCCAGAATGTAAGTGTGTGTGTGTGTGTTATGGTACCCGGGTACAATATTCAACTGGCCAGTGAATTATTTATGAGGTATCTTCGACTAGTCAAGTTGGGGCCCTGTGGGTTTTGGAAACAAACAGCAGCGTGCTTTCTATATTCACAACGGCCTGGAAGGCCTCTCACCCATCCGCTCGATACTTGATGCTCCGCTCGACCCAGGATGTCTCTCCGCTCGATGTTGACTGGGGTTCTCTTGGTTACTGGATCCGCTGTCTGGCTTTCTGCACCTGCCGCAAGATGTCCAGCTCACCGCCTGCTCTCCCTGTTCGATCGATCTGCGGTACTCCTAACTCGGGGTCTTCCAGCTTCCTCAATATCAGCGTGGGTAGTCTGGTGAATCACTGGGTCTTCCTCTGATAAGGCTGAATAACCCGGTCTTTAACTCCGTCAGGCCGCCTGCGCTCCGGCCTAGTCACTGTCTCGTTCTGCTGCTCTGCGTCTTGCTCCTCTCACTCCCTGGCGCGCTCTGCCAGCTCTCTCCACGAGGCTCAGGATGTAAGCGTCTGTGTCCCACCCACTTCCTGTGTCCACTCCCAAAGCATGCCGGGAAATGTAGTCCCAATGTTCAATGTCTCTCATCACGCTTGTCTCCCTCCGGTGGCCAAAAATAGGTACTGCCACGACAGGGAATTAAACCCAGCGCTACACTGGAAATGAATACAAGGATTAAAACAAAATATAAACTTTTCTACATTGAACCCCATGACAGGTTTAAGAAAAGGTTAATCCTATAGGTTTCAATGTACAAATTAGCCTGTTTTTAAACCTGACAAACTAGTAAAACTCAGCAAAACAGGGCATTTTTTAAGGCTGATGTCAGACGAACGCAGTGATCACGTCCGTTTTGCTGCACAGTTTAACGTCTGTTGTAGCATAGAATCATGATCAATAGAGACCCACACACTAAGTGCGTCCGCACCGAACTGCGCACGCACAATGCACGTGGCAAACAGACGCAAGTTAGGCAAGAACGTAAAACCGCTAGAATGGACACGCAGAGTGCACCACGTCCGCGTAGCGTTCTGTGTGACTGATGAGATGTCAGACGCAGCGCATTTGCAACGTCCAGCACCTTGACGCACACAATGGCTTTTCATATCCTTTTCAAATTTTTATCATTTTTCATATTACATTTTATTTCCCATAGGTACCTTTTTTTTTTCTACGTTTGTGAAGAAAAACGGACCGTGTGGTGTCTGCAGTATCTTCCGTCAGTACGTCTGTATGAATGGCGCTATTTGCTGGAAGGTACCAAAGATCCCGTGATAATAATAACAGATCATAAGAATCTTAGTTACATGGGAGACGTGAAACGTTTGAATTCCAGGCAGGCTCGGTGGTCCTTGTTCCTGTCTAGTTTCAATTTCTTGCTGACTTATCGTCCTGGTTCTAAAAACAGGAAAGCAGCCTGGTCTATTGCAGCCGTTGCCGGTGCCTGAGAGACCATGGTCCCACCTCTCTATGGACTTCATTACTGATCTACCTGTGTCCCAGGGTCATACGGTGATCCTTACGGTGGTAGACAGATTCTCAAAAATGGTGCACTTCGTGCCTGTGGTCAAGCTCCCTTCTGCCAGGGGCGGACTGACCACTCGGTCCATTCGGGCACTGTCTGAGGGCCCGAGAGTGGCGGGGGGCCCGGGCCCCCCTCCGCTACACATGCGGTTCAGGGGCAGAGTGGACTGACCGTTGGGGTTGGCAGGGGCCCGGTTAGAGCAGCATGTGCTTTGGCTGGTTACAGTGGGAGTTTGTAGCCGGCGGCGCTGCAGGCAGCGTGCCTCTCCCACAGTCGGAATTCGAGTATGGGAGCCGAGCTGCACGCTATATTGGCGCCGCCTCCTCTCACGTGACTGCCAAGAATCACGTTGGCGGGTCACATCGTCCAGGGTCCAGAAGAGGAGGCAACAGCGTGGAGGACAGCGGAGCCAGCCTGGAGGAGCAGCAGAGCAGAGACCCATCTGGTGAGTAAGGATGGGGGGGGTGCCTGCCTAGAAAAACGGGACCTGCCTAGAAAAAGAAATGGGGACATGCACAAAACAAAAATGGGGACCTGCCTAGAAAAAACGGGACCTGCCTAGAAAAACGGGACCTGCCTAGAAAAAGAAATGGGGACATGCACAAATATGGGGACCTGCCTAGAAAAAGAAATGGGGACATGCACAAAATCAAAAATGGGGACCTGCCTAGAAAAATTGGATCTCCCTAGAAAAATAAAATGGGGACCTGCCAATAAAAAACAGGACCTGCCTAGATTAAAAAAAGGGGACATGCCTATAAAAAAACGGGACCTGCATAAAAACAAAAAGGGACCTGCCTATAAAAACAGGACCTGCCTAGAAACAAAAAGGGAGACCTGCCTAGATTAAAAAAAAGGGGACATGCCTAGAAATACAACAGGGGAACCTGTGTTTAAAACAAAAATGGGGGACCTGCGTAAAAAGAATGGAGGGGGCCATGGGGGGGTGTAATGAAGAATGGGATTTCCCAGGCCGTGTCAAAAAGGCTGTGGAGCTCTGATACGCTCATACATGCTGCACATTACTGTGAGTTTTATTTCTGTGGAGCTCTGATACAGTAATGTGCAGCATGTACGAGCGTGAGTTTTATTGCCGTGGAGCTCTGTGATACGCTCATACACACCGCAGAGTACTGTGAGTTTTATTGCTGTGGAGCTCTGTGATACGCTCATACACACTGCAGAGTACTGTGAGTTTTATTGCTGTGGAGCTCTGTAATGTACAGTATCTTTTAAAGTGATCGTCAGTTTCCCTCGTTTGCCGCAGGCACTTTCTGTGCCGTGGTGCAGGCTTCGCTGCAATGAGTGGGTGATGGCTGCTGTGGCAGAGCGCTGGCCATCTGTAAATCTGGAGGGGGCACAACGGATTCCCCAATTCATTGCTGGGTCCAAATGGATTTTTATTTATTTATTTATATATTTTTTTTACACAATTTTCAAAAAGATTATTTTAATGAGTTAAATAAATTCTTTAGTACAATAATGTACATGTGAATGTCGCGTTGTATGGGTGGGATTTTGTGTGGGTGCGACACAAGGGGGCCCCATGGTCTCCAGTTGCCCAGGGCCCAATTAGTTGTCAGTCCGCCCCTGCCTTCAGCTATTGAGCAGGTGCCAATTTTTGTGCAAAATATTGTGAGACTTCATGGGGTTCCCCTGGGAATAGTATCCGACAGAGGAACCCAGTTTGTTTCTCGTTTCTGGCGAGGTTTTTGTGACAACCTCGGTATCACATTGAGTTTCTCCTCAGCTTATCACCCACAGACGAATGGGGCAGCAGAGAGAGCCAACCAGAGTGTCGAACAATACTTACGGTGTTTTGAGTCCGAATAGCAAAGTGAATGGGCAGACCTGTTACCCTGGGCTGAGGTTCCTCTGAACAACTAAGCGAGTGAAACCACAGGTCACTCACCATTCCATACAGTTTATGTGTCACAGGGGTCCCGGGCAGATGCCAGGGAAGGCCCTTCATTGCGCATATATTTGAGCCCTTGAGGCAGGTTTGTGGTTTGTCTCATAATGTTTAATCCAGCACACACTAACATAAACAGAAACAGAGCTAGAGGTGATAGTGCAGGTGACGGGAACAAGAGGAAGCCCTGCACTCGGTATAATTTCTCACTCTAAATACAGATTCAGGGCAAGGGTAGACAGAATGATTATACACAGTAATTCTCAACAAGACAGACTGAGACTTGAATGAATTCAACAGAGTGCAGGCCAGAACTCGTTGGTACCTGAAAAATGCTGTGAACAGGACTGCTAATCCTAGCACTCCCTCCAGGGAGATCAGACAACAAGAGAACACTAGATACTGCTCAGTAGCTATTGATTTCGTGACCAAAAGATCTACTGAGCAAATACACATTAACTAAACACATACAAGAGAGTGGTCCAAAAACATAAGCCAGGTCATACACGAGAAATCCATACAGAATATCTTTAGGGGACAGACATGAGAGTAATCCAAGGGCCAGAACCAGAAGTCATACACGAGAAGACAGGAATACAATATATTATCAGGAACAGTGAGTAATATATCAAGAACAGGGAGCAGGAACTTAATAGGTGTAACCTATCCAGACCCCGGGAGTAAGAGACTTACTGGGCCTATATATAGCGCTGAGAAGGTCATGTGACCGCAGACCAACCAGCCCAACCGATGGTCTGTAGAGCCTGAAAACCAAAAAACATGAATCCCTGCTACAACCAGCAGGGGGCAGTGCCAAGATGTGACATTATGGTTATGATCCTCCCATGCTTCCCTCCGTATTCCAAGGTACTGCGTTGCCAGCCTTGGTCGAGCATCTGAATAACCTGCAAGAGACATGGGAGAGGGTTAAGGAAATCATGGAGGCCAATATTCAAAAACAAAAAATAAAAGCTGATAGACGCAGAGGTCCTGCACCGGTGTATACGTTTGGGGACAAGGTATGGCTGTCAACTAGAAACATCAAATTGTTGGTGCCGTCCATGAAGATGGACACGTTTATTGGTCCTTATAAAGTAATAAGACGTATCAATCCTGTTTCCTATGCCTTAGCTTTGCCCCCATATCTACAAATACATAGCGTTGTTATGTAAGTCTCTTGAAACCTCTTACCTGTAATAGGTATACCAGAGTCACTGCTCTGCCGCCGCCGACCAAATCCCAGGGTGAGGAGGCGTATGAGGTTCATGCCATCTTGAGGTCCCGTGTGGTCCGTGGTGTCCTTCAATACCTGGTAGATTGGGAGGGTTATGGGCCTGAGGATCGTTCCTGGCTACCAGCCAGCGAAATCCATGCGCCTCGTCTGGTTCGTCAATTCCATGCGGCCTATCCTTCAGCGCCTGGAGGTCATTCTGAGTCTGACCGTCAGGGGGGTATGGTTCTGTTACATCCTCAGCCCTGCTATGCTGCCTGGGGGGGTCTGGGCAAGGTTCTGAGCCAAGAGCTGGCTGAGTGCCATCACCAGGTAATGGCCGAGCGGCGTCCAAGGGGGCGGGGCCTGGCATGGTCACAAGGAGCCGCTGGGTTTAAAACAGGGCACGATCTGTTGCCGCATCGCTAAGCTGATTCTTATTGTTGATTTCTGTTGCCGACCCATTTCTGGATACAATCCCTCCTCCTGATTATTGACCAGGCTTGTATTTCACCATTCTGTTGCTGCTCAATTTGCTGCTGGGGTTTTCCCTCGTTACTGGGGTTTTGTCCCTACTCGTTTTGGGGTATCGTCTTGGCCTCATTAGGTTACTATACCTAACCATGGGCTCATGTTTGCCACAACCTTATTAGTGATGAGCCGAACACCCCCGTGTTCGGTTCGCATTCAAACTATTTCGAAAGTTCGAGTTCGAGCTCGAACACGAACCGAACTCAATGCAAGTCAATGGGTTTGTTTTTAGAGTGCCCTCCAAGAGGGCATATATGCAAGATATTTGCCATAAAAGGTGTATGGGGGTCCAGGTACTGCCCTGGGGGACAGGAAACAAGGACAAAAAGTAAAAAAAAAACGTTTTTAAAGGGACAGTGAGTTTTCCATGAAATAAGGGTTAAAAATAAAAACAAAAAATTCCTTCAAATATCGTGCCTAGGAGGTCCCCATAACCTGCCCGTGAAGTAGCGGATTTGTAGGATGTATTGAAACATTAAAAAAAACAAAAAAATCACATTTCAAATGACGGTAAACGTTTTTTCTTTAATCTGTTCATAAACAACTGCTTGGGGCTGCAGCCTGTATGAAAAAACATTTTAGGACGCTCAGAACAAGTTTAGTGATTTTTGGGCTAAATTATGGTGAAACTTATGCAGGCTTTGGATGAAAGTAACAATAGGTGCTTTAAAATTGGGCCTTTAGTGTCGGCAACAGTGCCGTCACACCGTAACCCCTCTGTGGTACTGTGGAAGAGTGCAGGGTTGGACCCTGTGTTCCAAAAAATTTAAATTATATAAATCTGGTACAGGCGTCAGTGCACCCAAATATTGTGCCTTTCATGGCAGCAAGTGCCTTCACACCGTAACCCTTTTGTGGTATTGTGGAAGAGTGCAGGGTTGGACCCTGTGGTCCAAAAAAATAAAAAGATATAAATCTGGTACAGGCGTCAGTGGACCCAAATATTGTGCCTTTCATGGCAGCAAGTGCCTTCACACCGTAACCCTTTTGTGGTATTGTGGAAGAGTGCAGGGTTGGACCCTGCGGTCCAAAAAATTAAAAAGATATGACTCTGGTAAAGGCATCAGTGCACCCAAATATTGTGCCTTTGGTGCCAGGCCAGCAAGTGTCATTATACAGTAACCCCTCTGTGGTATTGTGGAAGAGTGCAGGGGTGGACCATGCGGTCCTATATTAAAAAGATATAAATCTGGTAAAGGCATCAGTGCACCCAAATATTGTGCCTTTGGTGGCAGCAAGTGCCTTCACACCGTAACCCCTTTGTGGTATTGTGGAAGAGTTCAGTGGTGGAGGTTTTGTGAACGTAGAAGACATCCCCGATCTATTCCGTTACGTCAGCATCAGGGGATTGATAGCTGCTGATCCAGAACTGAATCATTTTTATAAATGTCAGCCGGTCTACAGAGTCGGTGGACAGACGCACTCTTTTGTCTGTGACAAAACCTCCAGCGTCACTGAACGTCCATCCAGAAAGCACGCTGGATGAAGGGCAACCTAATAGCTGCATAGCATATTGGCTAAGTTCTGGCCAGTGATCCAATCTCAACACCCACTAAGCCAGTGGATCATCTGCTGGAAAGGTATCCAGGTCTGCCCTTGCCCATAGGTATTCTTGCACCATATGGTGAAGACGCTGGCAATTTGTGCCTACATTTGACGTCCCTGGGCGTCATGGACTAAAAAAAATTAAAAAGGCATCAGTCAAGCGGCCCCGGCCTTCACCACTAATCCTATGATCATCTGCAGCCTCAGAAGCACCTGTGTCATCACTTGGTAACCTACCAGTGCCTGGAAAGGTGTTGCACAAGTGTCGCTTTAGAGCGTCCTCAAGTTGTTTCATCCTGTGCTCCCTCTGTGAGGGCAGGATGAACTCTGCAACCTTACCCTTGTATCGTGGATCAAGAAGGGTTGCCAACCAGTAATGATCCCTCTCCTTGATACCTCGAATCCTGGGGTCCTTTAGCAGGCTTTGCAGGATCAGGGAGCCCATGCAGCGTAGGTTGGACGTGGCATTAGCTTCAGAGTGTTCCTGGTCGAGGAGGATGACCGTGTCGTGCACTACCTCCTCCCAGCCACATACTAGTCCTTGGGTTTCTGGGGACACAAAACCCTCCCTTGAGGAATCCCCACCTTCAATGCCCCCACAACTTAAATATTCATTCTCCTCATCCTCCTCCTGTCTGATCTGAGGACCTGCAGGAATGCAGTCGGCATAAAGACTGTGGCCTTGAGAGCTAGGGAAGGCCTCCTCCTCCTCCCGCTGCTCTGCCTCTAGAGCCACATCTATAATTCCCTGCAGAATGTGCTCCAGCAGGAACACTAAAGGAATTGTGTCACTGATGCATGCACTGTCCCTGCTCACCATCCTTGTTGCCTCCTCAAATGGTGACAGTACAGTGCATGCATCCTTGATCATCAGCCACTGTGGGAGGGGGGAAATCAAGTTGACCTGAACCTGTCCTTGTGCCATACTCACACAGGTACTCGTTGATGGCCCTCTGCTGCTTGTGCAGACACTGCAGCATTGCTAATGTCGAGTTCCACCTGGTGGGCATGTCACAGATTAGATGGTTTGTGGGAAGGTGGAATTCTCTTTGAATATCTTCCAGGCGAACACTTGCTGGGAATGATCATCTGAAGTGGCTGCAGACTTTTCTGGCCTGGCTGAGAAGCTCTGCCAGCCCTGGGTACCTGGTTAGGAAACGCTGTACCACCAGATTTAGGACATGTGCTAGGCATGGTACATGCGTCAACGTATGCAGGCGTAGGGCAGAGAGAAGGTTGCTGCCATTATCACAGACGACCATTCCCAGCTGAATCTGGCGTGGTGTTAACCATCTCTGCACCTGCCCCTGCAGAGCTGACAGAATTTCTGGCCCGGTGTGGCTCTTGTCCCCTAACAAACCAGCTTAAGCACAGTATGGCATCTTTTTGCTTGAGCCATTGCGTAGCCCCTGTCACGCGTCGGTTTAACTGCCACTTCGCCAGAGACGGAGGAGGAGGAGGGAGAGGTGGTGGTGGAGCAGACAAACCTCATACAAGCAGCTTTCTGGAGGCGTGGTGGATGAACAAGCTCCAGCACAGAGACCCGTCTTGGATCCCTCCCAGCTGCAATCAGAGTTACCCAGTGTGCAGTGAAGGAAATGTAATGGCCCTGTCCATGCTTGCTGGACCACGTGTCTAAAGTCACATGCACCTTGCTGCTGATTGCCTTTCCCAATGACTCCATAACATTGTGTTCCACGTGCTGGTATAGTGCTGGAATGGCCTTCCGTGAAAAGTAATGGCGTTTTGGAACCTGCCACTGTGGTACAGCACATTCAGCAAATTCACGGAAGGAAGCAGAGTCCACCAGCTGGAAAGGCAGCAGCTGCAATGCGAGTAATTTTGCTAAGCTGGCATTTAGACGCTGTGCTTGGGGATGGTTGGGACTATATTTTTTCTTACGCTGCAGCAGCTGGGGCAACGTAATCTGACTGCGTAAATCTTCAGCTGATGGGATGCTGTCACATTGTGAGGAAGGACTTGGTACATCCATTACTGTAGCATCATCCCTGTCAGTGGAGGTTGGAGTCAATGACATAGCAGGACATATAGTGGGGGTAGAGACAGGTGAGGAGGACCTATGCAAAGTTTTGCGCCAACGGGATGCGTGGTAGGTGGTCATGTCGCCTCAAGCACATGGTACCCAAGCGTCCGGGTGTCTTTCCCACGCTTGAGCCTCATCTGACATAGATTACAAATAGCAACAGTGGGGTCTGCTGCACATTTCTTAAAGAACTCCCAGACAGCAGAGTTTCTGGATGTGTGCTTTGAGACAACAGCACTCTGCACCTGAGCAGCTCTGACATCTGATGCCTTGTCCACACACACTGTGATCACATTGTATTGGGAGCCCTCCACACCAGCGCAAAGTCACCGTTCAAAGGGGATGCTGAAATACCCCTAACATACCGTAAAGAACGGAGTGGGACTCCAAACAGCCAGGTGTATAATCTCTTTCTTTATTCATGGGAATGCAGTCTAATCCATAAGAAGTGACGTTTCGGCCATGACAGCCTTAATCATACCTATATCTGATGCCTTGGACTGGCTAGTGCTACGGTTGGTCATAGAGGACGTTGTGCCTCGTGTTTGTTGTGCCTCCTCCTCACTTGACTCCTCTGTTCGATCAGGCACCCAGGCAGAGTCAGTGACCTCTTCATCATTGTCATCATCCCCATCTCCTCGTCACTGGAGCCAACTTGGCAGTATGCTGCAGCTGCTGGGGCAACATGAGTGCCAGTTATTTGTGTGTCATCACTAGCACCCCCTTCCTCTAGGTTGATTATATTCCCCTCAACCTCAGAGATTGAATCAGAGCACTGTAGTTGCTGCGCATCCTCAAGCAGCATGTCACTGTCATTGTAGTCAAACAATTCAGCTGACTCCTCCGTGTGTGATAGTGAGGCTACGGCAGGAGTAGCTGTGGACATGGAGGCTGCATTAGATGCTTTGGCACCTGAGGTGGACTGTAAACCACTACAAGCCTGGCTGGCAGAGGACTTGAAGGATGAGGATGGCCTGGTTAGCCAATCCACCAAATCCTCTGTATGCTGCTGCTTAAGACGGCCAGCACCAGTTAGAAAGGACAAGCGTGCCCCTGCAGAGGATGCACCACGTCCACCATGACCAGAGGCACAGCCTCCCGACACAGAGGCTGCTTGCCCTCTTATCTAGAACCAGTTCCATTGGCAGCCATACATGCCCACGCCATGACACTACCACCACCATGCTTCTCTGATGAGGTGGTATGCTTAGGATCATGAGCAGTTCCTTTCCTTCTCCATACTCTTATCGTCCATCACTCTGGTACAAGTTGATCTTGGTCTCATCTGTCCATAGGATCTTGTTCCAGAACTGTAAAGGCTTTGTTAGGTGTTGTTTGGCAAACTCTAATCTGGCCTTCCTGTTTTTGAGGCTCACCAATGGTTTACATCTTGTGGTGAACCCTCTGTATTCACTCTGATGAAGTCTTCTCTTGATTGTTGACTTTGACACACAAACACCTACCTCCTGGAGAGTGTTCTTGATCTGGCCAACTGTTGTGAAGGGTGTTTTCTTCACCAGGTAAATAATTCTTCGGTCATCCACCACAGTTGTTTTCGGTGGTCTCCCGGGTCTTTTGGTGTTGCTGAGCTCACCGGTGCGTTCCTTCTTTTTGAGAATGTTCCAAACAGTTGTTTTGGCCATGCCTAATGTTCTTGCCATCTCTCTGATGGGTTTGTTTTGTTTCTTCAGCCTAATGATGGCTTGTTTCACTGATAGTGACAGCTCTTTGGATCTCATCTTGAGAGTTGACAGCAACAGATTCCAAATGCAAATAGCACACTTGAAATGAACTCTGGGCCTTTTAGCTGCACCTTGTAATTGAGGTAATGAGGGAATATCACACACCTGGCCATGGAACAGCTGAGAAACCAATTGTCCTATTACTTTTGGTCCCTTAACAAGTGGGAGGCACATCTGCAAATTGCTGTAAGTCCTACACCCTTCACCTGAGTTGGATGTACATACCCTCAAATTAAAGCAGACAGTCTGCAGTTAAAGCACATTGTGTTTGTTTCATTCCAACTCCATTGTGGTGGTGTACAGAGCCAAAGATGTTAGAATTGTGTCGATGTCCCAGTATTTCTGGACCAGACTGTATATTCACTTGTGTGCTTTCTGCTACTCACCTGTGGCTTCTTTGAAAATAAACTTACACCATGTAAAGGATTGAAATTTATTGGAAATTTACATTTCATTTAATATGTACTTGTTATTCCTTTTCCAGTTTATCTTTTGAACAAGCCAGAACCCCCCCCCAATCTTCCCTTCTGTAACAGGCAAGGTATTCTTCAATCAACACAACTTTTGCCACATTGTTACTGCTCCATTAATGTTTTATCCTGTTTGCCAGTTTATGTATTTTACTCTTTTCCCTCCATTTTTCCTTGTTTAATTTTGTGCTTTTTTTATCCTGTCTGGTCTGTTTCTCCGTTGTAAATTCCTTCATGCAATGGTCTTCTCTGTAACCTCTGGATTTTCTTTCCCACAATCCCATTCACCTCCATCCTCACCTCTGCCATCCCAACCGCCTGATCCACCCAGCCCCTATCCCATTTGTATAAGCTCCTTTTCCAGCTGCTTCACTCCTCTCTGGTTAACCGTATCATGCCCAAGCTCTTGGTCTATCATCATGCAGTGTCTGCTATACTCTCTCTGGTAATTAACTCCACTCTCCCCCTGCTCCCTTCTGTTTCGCTTACCTCAGTCCCTTAGATTATAAACTCACGGGATGTCTGGCTGAGCACTTGTATTAAGGGTTGTTTCAGCAGCACCATTATCCTTCGGGCAGGGTCGTCTGTTTGTTACCTTTTATTATTTATTACGTCACCTGTTTGTGCTTCCCCATTGTGAAGAGCTACAGAATCTGTTGGCGTTGTATAAGCACCTGTAACTAACTATTTATAAATGCTTTTCACCTTACGTGTCCTCACATGCTCAATAAGAAAAGTCCAGCAGGTAAAACAATTTCCATTATAAGTAATGAATCTAAGCAGTTAGGTTTTTATACCATGTGAGTCATTTTATGTCTTGCAAGAGATGAGGCCTGGGTAAACCATTTCCCACATTCATTACATTTAAATGTTTTTTCTCCTGTATGAATCCTTACATGTCTTGCAAGAGATGAGGCCCGGGTAAAGCATTTTCCACATTCATCACATTTAAATGTTTTTTCTCCAGTGTGAGTCCTTATATGATGTGCAAGCTCTGAGGACGAGGTAAAACATTTTCCACATTCAGTACAAAGAAATGTTTTTTCTCCTGTGTGAATCCTTACATGTCTTGCAAGATATGAAGCCTGGTTAAAACATTTCCCACACTCATCACATTTAAATGGTTTTTCTCCAGTATGAATCCTTTTATGTATTGCAAGATTTGAGGACGAGGCAAAACATTTTCCACATTCAGTACAAATAAATGGTTTTTCTCCTGTGTGAAACCTTACATGTGTTGCAAGAGATGAAGCCTGGTTAAACAATTTCCCACATTCATCACATTTAAATGGTTTTTCTCCAGTATGAATCATTTTATGTATTGCAAGATTTGAGGAAAAGGTAAAACATTTTCCACATTCAGTACAAATAAATGGTTTTTCTCCAGTGTGAATCCTTTTATGGTCTGCAAGATTTGAGAGCCGGAGAAAACATTTTCCACATTCATCACATTTAAATCGTTTTTCTCCTGTGTGAATCTTTTTATGTTGTGAAAGATTTGAGAAGCTGATAAAACATTTCCCACATTCAGTGCATTTAAACTGTGTGTTTCTGGTGTGAATCCTTTGATGCTTTTTAAGAGCAATACGGTCTGTAAAATGTTTCCCACATTCAGAGCATGAGAATGGTTGCTCTAGGGTGTGAACATGTTGGAGGGTAAGGCCTAATTTTGGGGCAGAATTCTCTTCCCTAAACATTGCTGAAAATGGTTGGTTTTCATTGTAACTTGTTCCATGTATCACAGGGTCAGACTCAGAATATGAGACTTTCCCCATTTCAGAAGAAGACGCTGAATGTCCTTTATAAACTGAATTCTGAGTAAGGGGATCTGTATAATATATCCTGTGATCTGGCTTTCTGGATTCTATTAAGGACTCGCTATGGTTTATTTCCACTGGGTTTGGACTGGATGTTACATATTCTCCATTATCATCAGCTGAGCATTCAGTCTGTGTATGTTCTGGGGGTTCATACATGTCGCTGTACAGGAGATTTCCTTCTCATATGTGGGTGATTCCTCCTTAATGTCAGTAGATGGATATTCAGTCTGTGTATGTTCTGGGGTTCATACATGTCACTGTCTGGGATTTCCTTCTCCATATGTGGGTGATTCCTCTTAATGTCAGTAGATGGATATTCAGTCTGTGTATGTTCTGGGGGTTCATACATGTCACTGTCTGTGAGATTTCCTACTCCATATGTGGGTGATTCCTCCTTAATGTCAGTAGATGGATATTCAGTCTGTGTATGTTCTGGGGGTTCATACATGTCCCTGTCTGTGGGATTTCCTTCTCCATATGTGGGTGATTCCTCCTTAATGTCAGTAGATGGATATTCAGTCTGTGGATGTTCTGGGGGTTCATACATGTCGCTGTCTGTGAGATTTCCTACTCCATATGTGGGTGATTCCTCCTTAATGTCAGTAGATGGATATTCAGTCTGTGGATGTTCTGGGAGGGGAGAAATGTCAGGATGTGAGATATCTCCTTCTCCATGTGACTGGGATTCTGCCCCTGTATAAGTAGAGGTATATTGTGTCTGTGTATGTTCTGGGGGTTCATACATGCCGCTGTCTGTGAGATTTTCTTCGTCACATGAGGCCGGTTCCTCCTTAATATCAGGGGGTGAATATTCTGGGGGTTCTGTGATTGGATAAATCTCTTTCTCTGGGACGTGTCTTTCTTCAGACGCCAGAGATTCTCGCTCTGTGTATGTTGCAGATTCAGCTCGTCCTTTTCTCGTCTTGTTCAGATCCTTTTCCACATTATTGCTTAGAATTTCACTTCCATTTTCACATCCAATATCCCATAAAGAATCCGCAGCGTGAAATTCACCCCATACAGATTTATCTATTGGAGGGAAAATCACATGAACACGTGAGACGTTCATTCAGGAACACGTCTATTACACGGCACAGCCAACATTTCAGGGGATTATTGGGACACGTTGCTCTGGGATTGGACACAAACATTATGAGAATTAAAGCATCTCTTACCCCGTGTAATAACAGGCTGGTGATCCTCCATCATGACGTCCTCATAGAGCTCCTTGTGTCGCTCCACATACTCCCACTCCTCCATGGAGAGATAGACAGTGACATCCTCACAGCGTATAGGAACCTGACACACACAATGACACAGTCACCATCCAGACACATGCCTTGGTGTTAGCGTATAATGTCCCATTCCCAGCAGCCTCACCTCTCCAGTCAGCAGACGGATGATCTGATTGCTCAGCTCCAGGATCTTCTCATGGTTTTGCTCATGGATTTCTGAGTGAGGTGGAGGCTCCGTATTGAAGCTTTGGCTCCTGCCGTGTCCTTCTGATATTTGGTGACGGCTGCTGTCACTGACCATCTCATGGATCTTCACCACCAAATGACCCTAAACATTGAGAGTGACCCCAATATAGAGAGGTATAAACATGTCGCCCCCCTGGGCCCCCATGCTTTTGTGTATGTGTCAGTGTGTTATCTCCATAGTGTGCTGTATGGTGTGCTGGAACCTTTATTTACACATGAATCTACTACTGATCTGCCTCTGAAATGTCTCCTGGGTCACACAGCTCCAGGGGGATTTAATATCAGCAGGAATATGGAATCTCATGGGATCTCTTACCTCTCCAGTCAGCAGAAAGATCATCTCCAGAGTTAGATCCAGGATCCTCTGGCTCAGCGGATCCCTGGCTGTGAGTGGATTCATTATCACAGGTTACCTGGACGGCCGGATCTTGTGGAGGAATGATTAGAGGAAGCACAATGTGTCTGGAATCACACAGGAATATTCTGCTCAGTTTCATCCTGAGCAAAAATACAGACAAAAAAAAAATACACCTTCCTCACACCAATCAATGAAGCCTCAACAACTCAGGCATCTTAGATGTCCCTGACACTTCGCTCTGAGCCCTGTAAGAGACAGGGTTTGCTTTGGGTGCTGTAGATCTGGATCATAGTGTCTGGGCTGATCTGTCACGGCCCTCGCGCCGGCGCCATAAAAAGGGCAAATCTGGAGTTGCTTCTTAATAAAACTCCAGCAACCCTACTCCATGTATGATTCCAGACCGGATTTTATCCCTGAAAGGTAAAATATTGGGTCAAAGGACACTAAGGAACATAACCTTTATTCACTGTGAAAATGACAGTGTAGCAAAATAGGCTCAGCGCGTGTGATTTCACCCCTGTATTGTTTGGTGTTCAGGTGCCCAGGAGTCCAGGCCAGGTTTCCCTTCTCCTCTCCAGCTTCAGTTATGGACTGGGCCTGGACTTCCTTTATAGATAAAGGGGTTTGTGAGGGTCCTGAGAACAAGCAATGGCACTATTGGCCTGCTCTGCAGTGGGGCTCGCTCAGGTCTCACAAGGCAGAGAAGGCCACTAGTGATGTTGTTCATTTTCAGGACCCTCACAAACCCTTCTTTTTCTCGCCTCCTGTATAGACACACACCACCCTAAGGAGATGGCTTATGCATTGAAATCTTGCATTGTGTCTGACCTGCGTGAGGTAAACCTCTACTCTGTGTGGATATCCCACTGTGACTGTCCATTCCTATTCCTGGCTTCTCACCGTGACCTTCTATTGATACCCTCCATTCATGTTCCTTGACTCCTACCATGATATTCTTTTCTGATCCTCCATTCATGGTCTTGGATTCCCACTGTGACCCTCCATTGCTACTCTCCATTTCTTTTCCTGTGCCTTCTGATTATTGACTATTGCAAAGGACATTGACCACTATTCTGCCAGTCGTCTGCCAGACCCATGCAAGGACTTTGACCATTCTCTTGGATTGCCCCCTTTTTGGAGACCTCGCCTAGATGCCCATATTGTGCATGAACTTCAACACACTGTGTCTCCTGGTCCTCAACTCCCTCCTTGTTCTGTCCTATATTCAGTAAGTCTCCTTGTTCGGTCCTATATTCAGTAAGTCTCCTTGTGTTCTTTAGTTTCTGTGTCTCCTGATTTCTGTTTATAGTCAGCCCTCTTCCTGTCCTGCCCTCTTTGTCTTGATTTCAGTATTCTGTGTATCTTGTGTTCAGCCTCAGGTCCTGTCTTGTCCACCTGTTTGTCAACCCCTTTCCTGTCCTGTCTGCTTGGTGTGTTCTGTCCTGTGTATCTAATCCGTCTCATTCCTGCCATCTTTATGGAGTCTCCTAATACATTTCTAGCACAATATAAATCCAATCTTCCCCTAATATTTGTATATTAAGACACACAATCCCAGCTCTGACCTGCAGCCTGGATCCTCCTTTCAGCGTTTATTTCTCTGCTGCCGGAAGTGATTTCAAAGATTCAGACCTTTTCCTCTTCTGTACAGGAAGTTCTATGATAGAGTTCAAAACACAAGAGACAAACTTTGTATGTGCAGTTGGAGACAGTTTGCAGAGTTATCTCTTGTGTTTTTAGCTCATGCTGTATTTTGAGGAAAAGGAGTCACATGACAGGTGCTCAGGTCACATGGGTTAGCAAGCTGCATTTCCCATAGAGCTCTGGGCTGGACCTCCACTGGGTCCATAGTTGTGCGATCGACTTGGTCGTCAGACTGTGAGCGATATCGGTCGCACGACTTGGTCTGACGAGGGTCGTTCACTGCAGCAGACTAGCGATCAGCGGCTATGGACCCAAAAAGCTGTTTATTCTTGTATTTTTTTCTGAGACTATATAATATTGCATTCTGCTTTTGTAAACACTGCCGTCCTTTGTGCGAAAATGGATCTGGAGGCGCTGGATGCGCTGTTAGACAATCCATACTGGAGAGTTCGCCGGCTGAAACAAAAACAGCAGAAAAATCAATAAATAAAAGACTTTTTGCTGGAAATGAATACAAGGATTAAAACAAATATAAACTATTCTACACGTCCTTCACGTCCTTCCTTGGACTCACACAATCCTCCCTCCTCCCTACCCACCGCGATGGTCACGCTATTGACCTTGTCTTTTCCAACCTCTGCTCCATTTCTGAGTTCAACTGTCGCCCCTTCCCCATCTCTGACCACCACCTTCTCTCTTTCAACCTATCTGGACTTCCTAAACACCCTGCTCCCCCACCCCGCACACACACTCGCAGAAATCTACATGCTGTGGACCCCCATCAATTCTCCAATCTACTTCACCACCTCCCTCACACCTCATCCTTCACTTGCCCTGATGCTGCCACTAATCACTACAACACTACTCTTATCTCTGCTCTAGACACTCTTGCTCCTCTTCGACTCTATAAGGCCCCACGCCGCCAGCTTCAGCCCGGGCACACCCTCCAGACACGCTACCTGGAAAGATGCTCCCGCACCGCAGAGCGTGGCTGGAGGAAATCCCGCTCTGAAGCTGATTTTGTTCACTTCAAGTTTATTCTCCGGTCATACACCTCTGCCCTCCACTTGGCCAAACAATCCTTCTTCTCATCTCTTATATCTACGCTGTCCTCCAACCCTAAACGGCTCTGGTCCAACTATAACACCCTCCTCTACCCACCTGCACCTCCCCCCACAGCTGCCTTCAGCGCTCAAGACCTGGCAGACTACTTCCTCAGTAAAACTCTAACTATCAGAAGCAACATCCCAACACAAGATAGTTATCTGCCACCTCCACTCCCAGAGGTCCCCTCTGCCACCCTCTGCCCCTTCCTCCCAGCCACTGAGGAGGAAGTCAATTCCTTATTGTCCTCCTCACATCTCACCACGTGCCCGCTCGACCCCATTCCCTCACATCTAATTCCTCCCCTCTCCTCCTCCCGCACCCCTGCTCTCACACACATCTTCAACCTATCTCTCTCCACTGGCTCCTTTCCATCCGCCTTCAAACACGCGCTAGTTACCCCTTTACTAAAGAAACCATCCCTCGATCCCAACTCTCCATCCAACTACCGCCCTGTATCCCTGCTTCCCTTTACCTCTAAGCTCTTAGAAAAACTAGTCTTCAACCGCCTCTCCCTCTTCCTGTCCTCCAATTCCCTACTTGACCCCCTGCAATCTGGCTTCCGTCCCCTACACTCAACTGAAACTGCCCTCACCAAAGTCACCAACGACCTCCTAACTGCTAAAAAACATGGCCACTATTCTATTCTCATCCTGCTTGACCTCTCGGCTGCTTTTGACACTGTTGACCACCCCCTCCTTCTACAGACCCTCAACTCTCTGGGTCTCGGTGACACTGCACTTGCTTGGGTTGACTCCTATTTATCCAACAGGTCCTTCTGTGTGTCCTTTGCTGGTAACTCCTCCTCTTCATTGCCTCTATCTGTTGGTGTACCTCAAGGCTCTGTCCTTGGTCCTCTGCTCTTTTCCATCTACACCTCCTCCCTGGGCAAAATCATCAACAGCTTTGGCTTTAATTACCACCTCTACGCTGATGACACTCAGATCTACCTCTCTACCCCTGATCTCTCTCCCCCTGTCCTTTCAAAAGTCAGTGACTGTTTATCTGGCATCTCCACCTGGATGGCCTCCCACCACCTAAAGATAAACATGTCAAAGACGGAGCTCCTCCATGTTAGAGGAGCTCCACTGTTTACCATATACCGGGTCAAAGTTACAGGGTCTGAACCGTCCGATTTTGATCTGCTGAGGGCCCCCAGGACGAGTGGACTGTGTGGTGCTCACGGCGCCGCTGATTTCCGAGCGTTTTATCGCCCCCATCTGACTTCCTGGACCTTCGGGCCTGGTGTGGCCTAGTTGCGACGGCCATCTTGTGGAGCCTGGGGTGTTTCCTGGAGGCCATATCGGATCTGATTCCTGGCTGGAGAGACTTTACTGTCGACTGAGCATGGGGAAGAAGCTGAAAACACTTCCACAGCGCAGGTTGGTGGACACCAGACAGGCGGACATTAGAGATTCACTGAATTATAGACGCTCTGCAACAGTTATACCCCCCTCTTCCCTCCTGCCCATGGGGTATGACTCCTCAGAGGAGGAAGACTGCTCCTGGCACAACGGACGGGGGCCCGATTGGCCCGCCGAGACGTCCCAGGACAAGAATCCAATGACTATGAGTGCCGCTGCACGCAAGAGAGCGCAGAAAAAGAGGAAAAAGGCCTTGGCAGCGGAGTTACCTGAGGCCACAGCTACGGAGCCCTCCGCAGGTGGCTCAGAGGCTGATACGCTAATGTCGGATGCGGAGGACCTGTCTCGCCGGACGGACGGCCCGCAACAAGAGGGAGATCTACAACCGCAGCGGATATCGGATACCCCAGGGGAGACTGGCTCTCTATTAGGTGCAGCAACGCCTCCGAGCTCTGCCGGGACCCCTGCGGCTGCCCCAGATGACATGCGCCCCACTACGATGCAGGACTATAGAAACTTCATAGCGGAGATCAAATCAATATGGCTGACCGAATTATCTAACGTGCGCTCTGAGGTAAAGGAGGTGCGCTCACAGATGGTGGCGGTTCAGGCTCAGACTGTGGAGTTGGCAGAAGAACAGACGGTATTGTGGGCACAGGTGACTGCTCTCAGGTCTCAGGTGGAGGTTTTGACACGCTCAGTGGAGGCTCTGGAGTCCCGGCACCGTCGGCGTAATGTCCGTGTCCGGGGAGTTCCCGAGTCGGTTACTCCAGCGGACTTACTCTCGTACACTAATAGTCTGGCACGCCAGGTTTTGGAGGATCCGCCTGACACCCCGGAGGTGTTTAGCACGGTCTACCGCATTCGCAAGGCTGCTGAGGCCCCACGGGATGCCCCGAGAGATGTGATCGCGGTCACAGCAGATGTGGCAGCCAAAACACGGATCATGACAGCGCCGGGGGCGCGAGCTGATGTCCTATTTGATGGAGTAACCCTGAAATTATTTCACGACCTGCCCTTCGCAACGCTGATGGCGCGCCACAGATATCGCGAGGTGACAACTTTCCTCAGGCATAAAGGGGTCCGGTACCGCTGGGGTCCAGCCGGCTCATTAGTGGTTACCCATAACAAAATGTCGTATGTAATCTCGGACCCGGCCGAGGCCTGGCCTGTTTTACTGGGGGCGGGTTTTGCGCCGGATGGTGCGCTCGTCTCCCCGGGCTGAGAAATTAGGTGATGGGAATCTCTGACTTGTTTGCACAACACCTTTATGAGAAGCCGCCTCTTTTTCAATGCGTTCTTTGTAGTTCATGGTTTTGCATTTTTGACTCATGTTTCGTTGTTTATCTGATGTCTTCTGCTGCTCGGAATGTTATAGGAAGACCCCCTCTCTTTCTCTGTTGTTTTTAATTTTTATTTTTATATAGTTTGAGGAGCTATTTAGATGGATTCGGGGATTGTGATGTGAGCCCCTTTGATAACCCCCCCTCCCTCATTGCCTGTATTGTTATTTGGGATTTTGGAAGTGTCTTATGCCCCCCTTTTCCCTTTTTTCTTTAGGTTTCAGGCCTTTTCTCACCCCCCCCCCTTATGATGGCATTGCCTTTGGCGCCTGCAGATGTCTCAATACGCCTCTTTATTTATTTTTTATTTCTTATCTATATAATGCTTTACGACAGTTGATATCACAGCCCTGTGTGGCTGCTTTCTTGTTGGTCGACATGTGACCCTATTTGAAATTTCTAAATAAAGTATTAAAAAAAAAAAAAAGACGGAGCTCCTACTTATTCCTCCCTCCAATGCCTCCCCACCTCCTGACTTCTCTATCACGGTGGAGGGTATCACCATCTCCCCATCAAACCAAGTTCGCTGTCTTGGAGTTACACTTGACACTTCTCTTTCCTTCATCCCCCACATCAAGTCTCTTTCCTCCTCCTGCCGATACCAACTGCGTAATATTTCCAGAATTCGGCCATTTCTTACCGCTGTCACCACAAAACAACTCATACACGCCCTGGTAATCTCCCGACTCGACTATTGCAATAATCTCTTATCTGGCCTCCCTCTGTCCCACCTCTCCCCCCTACAATCCATCCTGAACGCCTCCGCCAGGCTAATTCACCTCACCCGCCGCTCTGTCTCTGCCGCTCCCCTCTGCGAGTCCCTTCACTGGCTCCCCATCCACTGCAGAATTAAGTTCAAAATCCTTATCCTTACCTACAAAACCCTCACTAACTCAGCTCCCCACTACCTGTCCTCACTAATCACCAAATACACCCCAGCCCGCTCCCTAAGGTCAAACAGTGACCTGCGCCTAGCTTCTCCCCGCATCACCTCTTCCCAGGATAGACTGCAAGATTTCTCACGCGCAGCCCCCACTCTCTGGAACGCTCTCCCTCGTACTGTCAGACTTTCCCCTAACTTCTCTTCCTTCAAACGCTCCCTGAAAACATTCCTATTTAGGGAAGCCTACCACCTAACTCACTGACGCAACCATCAATCACTCTCACCTTACAGTCTTCTCCTCCTGTTTCCAACCCCAACCCTCCTAGATTGTGAGTTCCTACGGGAATAGGGCCTCATCTCCTCCTGTACTGTTTGTCAAATGTTGTTCAATGTATTGTAACCCTGTCTATACTGTGCCTATTGTACAGCGCTGCGGAATATGCTGGCGCTTTATAAATAAAGAATAATAATAATAATAAAACCCCATGACAGGTTTAAGAAAAGGTTAATCCTATAGGTTTCAGTGTAGAAATTAGCCTGTTTTTAAACCTGACAAACTAGTAAAACTCCGCAAAACAGGGCATTTTTTAAGGCTGATGTCAGACGAACGCAGTGATCACTTCCGTTTTGCCGCACAGTTTAACGTCCGTTGTAGCATAGAATCATGATCAATAGAGACCCACACACTAAGTGCGTCCGCACCAAACTGCGCACGCACAACGCACTAGGAATAGACCGATATCATTTTCTCAGGGCCGATACCGATTATCATCAGCTTTACTGGCCGATAGCTGATATTTGGTGCCGATATTCCGTAAATGTAAAGTTGTGAAAATAAAGCACAAATCTGACATAATGCCATGAACTCAATGTATTTAACATTTAATCATTGCACCACGTCCACTTCATTTAATAAGAATGTTTTATTTAAGTTTTTATTTTTACAAACAATAAGACGGCGTCTTTGGCTTTCTGAAAGATCCCTCATATGACCCTGTATGTAAGGGGTTCAGCAGCCTTGGTCCTCCAAGGGTTATATTGCAAAGTTGGTGCTAACTTAACCAGAGCTGTTGTAAACGTACCAGAGCCGTTATAGTCTTTGGGGTTGTTAAGTTTACAACAACAGCTCTGGTTAAGTTACGTTAGTACTGACTTTGTAATATTGCCCCACATGTTTTGGAATTACATCTGCCATGATGCTCAGCTTCTCAATAGGTTCTTGGCGCCTCATGGGAAATTCATTTCAGCTACCAACCTACTCCACTCTGGAACTTCACCTACCAGACTCCCTTACATAGTCTGCTTCCTTTTTAATTACCTTCCTATCTCCTACTTTTCCTTTTTTCTTTTTTCTTTCCCTCCCCTTCTCCCACATCACCTTTCTCTAGAAATGTTTTTCCCTCTCTTCCCCCTCTTGCTGCTTCTTTCTTCCATCTCCCTTCTCTCTAAATCTACCCTCCCTCCCTATACACCCTACAAATTACAGCAAGCTGGAAAAGAAACCCAAATACACCATAGTCTGCTCAGCAGCTGAGAGCTGGTGGAGAGTGTTAAAAGCCAGCCTCCCACCCCCACACAACAGAGCTTTAAAACTCTCCAATCACTATTTTCCAAAAAGAAAAATATGTCCAAATTCCTTTTTATTCTGCTGCTTGCACTGGCAAATGATGTTGAGTCCAACCCTGGTCCAATTGCTGACACCATATTTAATCTCCCCACTAAAAAAGGCCTCTCCTTTGTGCACTGCAACATCCGCAGCTTACTCCCTAAACTGGATGAGTTTAAAGCTTGCTGCTTCCTCTGTGCACTCCCTTTCTGACATTGAAGTGGAAATAGGCTGAAAGAAGGCCGTCATTATAAGCCAGGTGGCCATCTTGTTCAGAATATTGGTTCACTTGAAAATAACTAGGCAAGTTTTTAGCTGAAACTAGAATGACATATACATAGAAATTTAGGAATGTGTTAGATTAGCAGAAAAAGTAATTAGAGTCTGAGAAAGGTCTAGGCTGTTCCTGGCACGGAAAGGCAGAAAGAGGAGTAGACACGCCAAGGTCGTTGAGGCCCGCTGAGAGACAAAGGAGTATAGAGATCAGACCAGGTGTTAGCTGCAACAAGTGATTGTAGGCGCTAGGGAGGAGGGCGCAGCCCGGGATGGGAAAAGCAACTAATCATGATTCACTGAAACTAACATAAAGTTTGCCAATTTACGGCCAATTAATGGAATGTCTTTGTATTAGGTTAAGGGAGGTATTAACCCATGTGGGGTGGGAGAGTGTCAGCGGGAGGTGGGCTAATTGGGATGTACCTAATTATGTATTTGAGGTGTAAAACCTCATGTCACTGTGTGATCGATGCTCAGTCTTTGAGATTCAAACCTGTCTGAGCATTTCTGTGACGTCACAATAAAGTTTGCCTTTCCTGAAGAGACTCGTGTTCAGACAATCCTTGC
This sequence comes from Leptobrachium leishanense, assembly GCA_009667805.1. Lineage (NCBI taxonomy): Eukaryota > Metazoa > Chordata > Amphibia > Anura > Megophryidae > Leptobrachium > Leptobrachium leishanense. Next base: position 173,639,768 of record CM019068.1, read on the forward strand.
TCGTGTCCGGTCCGGCCTCGTCCCGAGTGAACCAAGTGGATTCCGGTAACAACATAACCCACATCTTTAGTAAATTAGTAGCTCAAAACCAAAAAAGTGAACTGCTGGTCCTCAGTGACTTTAATGTTGATTGGCTGAATCCTAAAAACAATAAACACTGCTCACTGTTTAAGGCTTTGCAGCTAACACAATTAATCTCCTTCCCACTCGCATTAATATGAAAAGCCCTAACCACACCTTGCTGGACTGGATTCTCTCCTCATGTCCTGATCGGCTACAGGAGGCAGGTGTTCTCGCTAACAGTTTCAGTGATCACTGCTTAGTGTACTGTGTGCGCAAAATAAGGGCCACAAAATGTCCACCAAAGGTAATAATCACCGGGTCTTTCAAGAAATTTAAACTTGAATCCTTCCTAAATGATCTCAAACAGCTCCCATGGTACAGACTAAACCTAATCCCAGACCTGGACTGTGCAATTGAATACTTTCAATCCGAGCTCCTGAACGTCTGGAATACCCATTCCCCACTGCGTAAAGTGCGAGTTAAAGGGGCCCACCTCCCCTGGGTTACAGCAGACCTCACGCAAATGTACCAGTTTAGAGACTCCCTGTGGTCAAATTTCAAGAGCACTGGTTCCACGAACGATCACTGTGAATACCGAAAATGCCGGAATGCATGCACAAAACAAACAAAAATGGCTAAAGCCCAATACTTCAATGAAATTTAAACAATAACATATCAAACGCTAGAAATTTTTGGAAAATCATAAGTAGCGTACAAGCACCCCTGTCCACTCCCAACCAGCTGCTGTCAAAGTAAACAACCAAACTGTACAACACCCCCTATATGTAGCAAATGCCTTTAATAATTATTTTGTTGGATGTGCCACCACACTGATTGCTAAGCTAGGTAATGACACGCAATCAGAAAGGCCGCACGTGGCAAACAGACGCAAGTTAGGAAAGAACGTAAAATGGCTACCATGGACATGCAGAGTGCGCCACATCCACGTAGCATTCGGTGTGACTGATGAGGACGAGGAGATGTCAGACGCAGCGCATTTGCAACATCCAGCACCTTGATGCACACAAAGGCTTTTCATATCCTTTTCAAATTTTTATCATTTTTCATATTAATTTTATTTCCCATAGGTACCTTTTTTTTCTACGTTTGTCAAGAAAAACAGACCATGTGGTGTCTGCAGTATCTTCCATCAGTACGTCTGTACGAATGGCGCTATTTGCTTGAAGGTACCAAAGATCCTGTGATAATAATAACCGATCATAAGAATCTTATTTACATGGGAGATGCGAAATGTTTGAATTCCAGGCAGGCTCGGGGGTCCTTGTTCCTGTCCAGTTTCAATTTCTTGCTGACTTATCGTCCTGGTTCAAAAAACACAAAGGCTGATGCTTTGTACAGGCAATTTGAGTCATATGAACCGCATACGTTCGATCATAGTCCAATCATTCCTCATGAAAGGATATTGGGTACAACTGTTCTGACTGTGTCTTCTCCATTGTTGGAGAGAATTCAAGCTGTCCAAGGTGTTGCTCCTCTTGAAAAACTTCCTGGTAAAGTCTTTGTACCTGAGGAGGAGAGAACACAGATGATGATGATATACCATCACTCCAAGCTTTATGGGCATATGGGGATAACTAAGACTCTAACCTCTATTGAAAAACAGTTCCTTTGGGCAGGTATGCAAAGGGAAATCAAGGACTACATAGCCACATGCGAAGTGTGCTGTAGAAGCAAGAATCCCCGGTCCTTACCTATAGGTCTATTGCAGCCATTGCCGGTGCCTGAGAGACCTTGGTCCCACCTCTCTATGGACTTCATTACTGATCTACCTGTGTCCCAGGGTCATACAGTGATCCTTACGGTGGTAGACAGATTAACGAAAATGGTGCACTTCATGCCTCTGGTCAAGCTCCCTTCAGCTATAGAGCTGGTGGCAGTATTTGTGCAAACTATTGTTAGACTTGATGGGGTTCCCCTGGGAATAGTATCCGACAGAGGAACCCAGTTTGTTTCTTGTTTCTTGCGAGGGTTTTGTGACAACCTCGGTATCATGTTGAGTTTCTCGTCGGCTTATTACCCACAGACAAATGGGGCCGCAGAGAGAGCCAACCAGAGTGTCGAACAATACTTGCGGTGTTTTGTGTCCAAAAAGCAAAGTGAATGGGCAGACCTGTTACCCTGGGCTGAGGTTGCACTGAACAACTCAGTGAATGAAACCACAGGTCACTGACCTTTCCATACAATTTATGGTTATGATCCTCCTATGCTTCCCTCGATATTCCAAGGTACTGCATTGTCAGCCTTGGACAAGCATCTGAATAACCTGCAAGAGACATGGGAGAGGGTTAAGGAAATCATGGAGGCCAATATTCAAAAGCAAAAAATAAAAGCTGACAGACGCAGAGGTCCTGCACCGGTGTATACGGTTGGGGACAAGGTATGGCTGTTAACTAGAAACATCAAATTGTTGGTGCCGTCCATGCAGATGGCTCCCAGGTTTATTGGTCCTTATAAAGTAATAAGACGTATCAATCCTGTTTCTTATGCCTTACCTTTACCCCCATATCTACAAATACATAAAGTTTTTCGTGTAAGCCACTTGAAACCTCTTACCTGTGTAGCGCTGCCTTAAAAACACTGTAAACTGGTGCATTGAACTATTGCTGCCACCAGAGGGAGACAGAGACATTGTTAGACTATGCTGGACAAAACAGAACTACATGGACCATGATCCTTTGCGTGGGGACAGGAATGGGGTGGTACAGGAAGAGGAAGGAGATGAGCAGCCTCGTGCAAGAGAGAAGCAGAGTGAGTGGAGCAGTGAAAGGTGGAGGACGCACGTTGGAGCTGTCAGGGACCGCAACCAGGCCGGAGTACAGACGTCGTCTTACTGGTGCTGGAGATCGGGACAGTGACCGTGTTAAGACCTACCTGCGCAGCGCTGAGAGGTCTGGAGGAAGAGTTAGATCCGGCAGGACCCCGAGTTAGGAGACCGCGCTTATCGATTGGGAGTGCAGGCGGTGGATCGTTGTTCCAGTTGCGGAGATATGGCAAGCAGGGAGCAGATTCAGTGGCACGGAGTCCCAGTGTACAGCGGAGAAGATCCTTTGATTGAGGCATCGGGTGCTGGACAGTCTCGTTCATCGGATGGGTGAGAGGCCTCCCAGGCCGCAGCTCCCAATTAAGAAACGCACGCTGCAATCTTGCTTAAATGCACAGGGCCCCAACGGTGACTAGTCGAAGATTGTTTTGTTTCATTCACTGACACACACTGAGACATTCAGCGCCTTTAACACTGCACTCTTCCACAATACCACAAAAGGGTTACAGTGTGAAGGCACTTGCTGCCATGAAAGGCACAATGTTTGGGTGCACTGAAGCCTGTACCAGATTTATATAATTTTAATTTCTTTGGAACGCAGGGTCCAACCCTGCACTCTTCCACAATACCATAGAGGGGTTACGGTGTGACGGCACTGTTGCCGACACTAAAGGCCCAATTTTAAAGCACCTATTGTTACTTTCATCCAAAGCCTGCATAAGTTTCACCATAATTTAGCCCAAAAATCACTAAACTTGTTCTGCGCGTCCTAAAATGTTTTTTCATACAGGCTGCAGCCCCAAGCAGTTGTTTATGAACAGATTAAAGAAAAAACGTTTTCCGTCATTTGAAATGTGATTTTTTTGTTTTTTAATGCTTCTATACATCCTACAAATCCGCCACTTCACGGGCAAGTTATGGGGACCTCCTAGGCACGATATTTGAAGGAATTTTTATTTTTTATTTTTAACCCTTATTTAATTGAAAACTCACTGTCCCTTTAAAAACTTTTTTTTAAAATTTTTTTTCCTTGTTTCCTGTCCTCCAGGGCACTACCTGGACCCCCATACACCTTTTATGGCAAATATCTTGCATATATGCCCTCTTGGAGGGCACTCTAAAAACCAAACTTTTGACGCCCAGTGACTTGCATTGAGTTCGGTTCGTGTTCGAGTTCGAACTCGAACTTTCGAAATAGTTTGAATGCGAACCGAACACGGGGGTGTTCGGCTCATCACTAATAAGGTTGTGGCAAAGAAACATGAGCCCATGGTTAGGTATAGTAACCTAATGAGGCCACAGACGATACCCCAAAACGAGAAGGGACAAAACCCCAGTAACGAGAGAAAACCCCAGTAGCAAACATGGGGTTAAACCACCAAAGCACAACACTAGTGTAGCGCTCACTCCCGGAGGAGCCGCTGAAATTGAACCTCGGGTCAGTCTCCCCGCACTAGGGAATAAATATACTCCAGCACCGTTGTGGATTTTATAAATTATATAGTTTACTAGAATAGATGGCATATAATGAATAACACGGCGTTCGTATATTTTTACAGTACTTCGTAATACGGGAAACGCGCAGCGGAAAAGAAATACGAGGCTTCGTAATTCGAGGAACGCGCAGCGGAAAAGAGAAAAATACAAGGTTTCGTAATTCGAGAAACGCGCAGCGGAAAATAAATGAAAAAGTATCTTTAACCCCTTTGTGATTGGGGAGTGAGTCCCGCACAGGTTAAGTCCCGGAATGTAAGTGTGTGTGTTATGGTACCCGGGTACACTATTCAACTGGCCAGTGAATTGCTTAAGAGGTATCTTCGACTAGTCAAGTTGGGGCCCTGTGGGTTTTGGAAACAAACAGCAGCGTGCTTTCTTGGTTTTACAACTGCCTAAAGGCCTCTCACCCATCCGCCAGATACTTGAGGCTCCGCTTGACCCAGGACGTCTCTCCGCTCGATATTGACTGGGGTTCTCTTGGCTTCTGGATCCGCTGTCTGGCTTTCTGCTCCTGCCGCGACTTGTCCAGCTTACCGCCTGCTCTCCCAGTCCGATTGACCTGCGGTACTCCTCACTCGGGGTCCTCCGGCTTCTTCAATAGCAGCTTGGGTAATCTTGTGGATCACAGGGTCTCCCTTTGGTAAGGCTGAATAACCCAATCTGTAACTCCGTTAGGCCACACCTGCGCTCCGGCCTGGTCACTGTTACGTTCTGCAGCACTGTGTCTTGTCTCTCTCACTCCCTGGCGCGCTCTCCCAGCTCTCTCCACGAGGCTCAGGATGTAAGTCTCTGTGTCCCACCCACTTCCTGTGTCCGTTCCCAAAGCATGCCGGGAAATGTAGTCCCAATGTAATATTCAGTGTCTCACATTGCGCTTGTCTCCCTCCGGTGGCCAAAAATAGGTACTGCCACAATAAGGAATTAAACACAGCGCTACACTAGTAATCGCAAATCGAGCAGCAACAGAATGGTCAAATACAAGCCGGGTCAATAATCAGGAGGAGGGATCGTATCCAGAAATGGGTCGGCAACAGAAATCAACAATTTATAAAGGATTTTACCACGAAGCATACATTGAGATTTCTCTCGTTTTCAAGTATGTCCTGGTAATGAGCTTAGCGATGCGGGATCAGAACTCCATGTCAGGGCGACGAGGCAACTCCTCGTGCCCTGTTTTAAACCCGGCGGCTCCTCGTGACCATGCCAGGCCCCGCCCCCTCGGCGCCGCTCGGCCATTACCTGGTGCTGGCACTCGGCCAGCTCTTGGCACAGAACCTTGCCCAGACACCCCCAGGCAGCATAGCAGGGCTGAGGATGTAACAGAACCACCCCCCCTGACGGTCAGGCTCAGAACGACCTCCAGGCGCTAAAGGATGGGCCGCATGGAATTGGCGAACCAGACGAGGCGCATGGATTTTGCTGGCTGGTAGCCAGTAACGATCCTCAGGCCCATGACCCTCCAAATCTACCAGGGATTGAAGGACACCACGGACCACACGGGACCTCGAGATGGCACGAACCTCATACTCCTCACCCTGGGATTTGATCAACGGCGGCGGAGCAGTGACTCTGGTATACCTATTACAGGTAAGAGGTTTCAAGAGACTTACATTAAAAACATTATGTATTTGTAGATATGGGGGTAAAGCTAAGGCATAGGAAACAGGATTGATACGTCTTATTACTTTATAAGGACCAATAAACCTGGGAGCCATCTTCATGGATGGCACCAACAATTTGATGTTTCTAGTTGACAGCCATACCTTGTCCCCAACTGTATACACCGGTGCAGGACCTCTGCGTCTTGTCAGCTTTTATTTTTTGCTTTTGAATATTGACCTCCATGATTTCCTTAACCCTCTCCCATGTCTCTTGCAGGTTATTCAGATGCTCGTCCAAGGCTGGCAACGCAGTACCTTGGAATACGGAGGGAAGCATGGGAGGATCATAACCATAAGGTCACATGTTGGCCCTGCCCCCTGCTGGTTGTAGCAGGGATTCATGTTTTTTGGTTTTCAGGCTCTAATATATTGTATTCCAGTTTTCTCCTGTATGACTTCTGGTTCTGGCCATTGGATTACTTTTACGTCTGTCCCCTAAAGATATTCTGTCTGGATTTCTCGTGTATGACCTGACTTATGTTTTTGGACCACTCTGTCAGGTATATTACAGAAGAAGAAAATTAAAATGGATGCCTGTAGCCATTTTGTTTTTAAATAGAAAGTCTTTTCTTTCACTGTTCCCTAGTTTTAGGAATGAACCGAGATTTTTTTTTACAGAGTTCATGGGTAGGTGAAATCCTATTTTTTTTTAGAAATACCAGACATGAAGGAATCTTAAAATGTCTTTGTGTGATATAATGCCCAAGCTAAGTGCTAGACCTGTCATAATTAAATTTATTAGTCTGTCTTAAGTTTTTAAAACAAAAAGATATTTTGTCTTTGGGTATAGGAGAATAAAAATTTAAATTCTGTAATGTATGTGTAGCGCTCACTCCCGAAGGAGCCGCTGAAAATGAACCACGGGTCAGTCTCCCCGCAGTAGGGAATAAATATACTCCAAGACAGTTGTGAGTTTTTATCTTTATATAGTTTACTAAAATATTTGAGCAGATGTTGAAATACGGTATTCACAAGTATTATTACAGTATTTTCGTATCACGGTAAAACGCGTAGCGGAAAAGAAGCGAAACACGAGGCTTCGTATTTCGGAAAATAAAATATTCGCAACCGAACATCAAAGCAATGCAATTTCCCGATAGTTCAGAAAAGGGGACACGTAGCAAAAAACCCAAACATACAATCCCTTCGTATTACGGTAAACGCGCAGCGGAAAAAGAGGAAAAATATATTCGGAACGTATATTTATCTTTTAACCCCTTGTTCCGATTCGTAGAAGGAAATGAGTCCTGCACAGGTTAAATCCCAGAATGTGAAAAGTGTATCTGTGTGTGTGTGTGGTACCCGGGTACTGTTCAACTGGCCAGTGAGTTTAATAAAGAAAGGTCTTCGACTAGTCAGTTGGGGCCCTGTGGACTTGAAAGAGAAAACAGCAGAGCGTCCTTTAATCATACAACAGCCTTGGAGGCCTCTCACCCATCCGATGATTTCTTTAGGCTCCGCTGACCCAGGACGTCTCTCCTCCGGATTTTGACTGGGGATACTAGCGGCCGGATCCGTTGTCTAGCTTTACGCCGCTTGTCCAGCTCACCGCCTGCTCTCCGCTCGATTCCGCCGGTCTGCAGCAGTGTCTGGGCGCTGGGCGAGTCTCCTTCTCCTCAGTCTAGGTGACCCCAAAACCGGAACAACAGGTCACCCTCGGGCTTTGGGCCTAGATTCTCCCGCGATCTCCTCGGTGCGTCTGCTTCTCTGCTTCCCTGGCGCGCTCTGGACTTTCTCCACGAGGCAGAGGATGTAAGTGTCCAGTCCCCACCCACTTCCTGTCTTCTTGCAAAGCATGCCGGGCATTGTAGTCCCAATGTCCAGTATCTCTGATCGCGACAGTCTCCATCTTGTGGCCAAAAATAGGTACTGCCACAGCAAGATTTTACCACAGCGCTACACTCTCCCCCTCCTAAAACTCTTGGGTCTCTCCAAGGAGGTACAACAGTTACATTACATTTCCACAATATTTAAATACAATTTACACAACGTGTACAGGTTCAGCAGCATACAGGCAGTGAGTTAGGAACACTTCCTCAAGCTGACTCATATTTTGGGCTACCTCAGCTAGCATAGCAGACACTTCGGGCAACCTCCGCACCGTGGTGATGGCCTCTTCAGTGCTATGTCCTGGTGAGTCGTAGGTGAGTCGTTGGGGCGGTCGAACAGAGCGTTTTGGTTCTGGCTCAATCAGTTCCTCTTCAGGTGGAAGTGCTATAGGCGTTGGCTCAATTCTTCTCTCTATCACTGGAGCAGACGTTTCTTCAGAGTATGATCCCTCCAGTGAAGGCATAGAACCATAATCACCTGAGTAAGCTTCCGGAACTACCGAGATCCCCACATCCTCAGGGACTTCCAACTGAAATTCAAGAGGCTCAGGGATATCAACAGTCTCAGGGACTTCCAACAAGAATTCAGGAGCTTCAGGCCTCAAATTACTCTCCCATCGTTCAAGAACTGAGGTAATCTCTTCAGGCTCCGGTGAACGTATCCAGTCCAGACAGAAACTTTCTTCCTCACTGTCCCTTTCGCTCTCTTCGACAACCCGAGTCTGTTGAGACCGGGTAACAGGAGGCAAACATGGAACAGGCGGATTTGGCAGAGGCGGTTCATCCCCAACTGGCATTCTCACAGCCTCCCTCAAAGGTAACAAATGATTCCGGTGCCAGTTCTTGAGAGGCCCAGCCTTTCCATCCGGCGAATCTGATACACTGGTAGACCTGGTAGCTGTTTGCAGACAATGTAAACCTGGGAACTCCACCTATCCGCCAACTTGTGTCTTGCAGCAACACCCAAGTTCTTCAGTAGGACCTATCACCAGGTTGTAGATCTTGTATCCGGACCTTCAAGTCATAGTTCCTTTTGTTTCTTTGCTCCCTGTTTCCAGAGGTCAACCGGGCCTGTTCAAATGCAGAAGCCAAATTTTTCCGAAGTCTATCCACGTAGTTTCTATGGGAAGCTACTGACGTCTGGTCTAGAGATAACCCAAATGCCAAATCAACCGGCAGTCGAGCCTCTCTTCCGAACATAAGACGGTACGGTGAATATCCAGTTGCATCGCTCTCCGTACTGTTATATGCATGCACCAGAGTAGCTATGTGACGACTCCAACTCTGCTTCTCCACATTCGACAAGGTCCCCAGCATGTTTAGCAGTGTGCGATTAAACCTTTCAGGCTGAGCATCACCTTGAGGGTGATATGGTGTGGTTCGGGTCTTTTGGATTCCCAACAGCTCTAACAACTGCCCCACCAGTCTGCTTTCAAAGTCTCTACCCTGATCAGAGTGTATCCTCCTTGGCAGTCCGTAGTGAACAAAGAACTTTTCCATCAACACCTTGGCTACAGTCGGAGCACGTTGATCTTTCGTGGAAAAAGCTTGGGCGTAACGAGTGAAATGATCAGTCACTATTAGAATGTTCCCTTGCCCACTAGCATCCGGCTCTAAGCACAAGAAGTCAATGCACACCAAATCCATGGGTCCCTGGCTCTGCAGATGGCTCATTGGAGCGGTTCGGGTCGGTAGAGTTTTTCTCTGAATACACCTCAGACAGGAATGACAATAGCTTTCTACTTCAGCCCTCATACAAGGCCAATAGAACCTATCTCGCACCAGCTTAAAAGTTCTCTCTGCACCCAAATGTCCATGCTCATCATGTAGTGATCGCAGCACACTCTCCCTATGTTTAGTAGGGAGGAATAACTGTTGAATCTCTTCAGAGTTGGTTGAGGGGCCCCTTCGGTAGACCACCCCATCCAACATCTTTAACCGCTCCCACTCTTTATAGACCAATCTGGCTCCACTCGGGGAGTTGGTTAACAAAATCTCTCGCTGGTTTGCAGACAGGGCCTTTATGGTCAGGGCAATTAAAGGGTCTCTGGCCTGATCCGCTTTCAGGTCCTGTCTCGAAAAGGTAGGTAAACTTTCATCCCTTAACTGCGTAGGGTTACAGTAGAACTCAGGAACAGCCGCAGCCATAACTCCTATGGCCTCTGCTTCAATCCCTCCTTTGACCCGGCGCTCTGTTCCTTGACACAAAGCTTGCACCCCGTCTGGAGTCAACTGAGTCCATTCTGTAGTGTAGGGTCTTCTCGATAACGCATCAGCATCTCGATTATTCACCCCAGGGCGATACTTCAGGCTGAACCGAAACCCTGACAGAGCGGCCAACCACCGATGTCCCGTTGCGTCCAGTTTTGCGGTAGTAAGGATGTAGGTAAGAGGATTGTTATCCGTCTTGATCACGAACTCAGCTCCATACAGATAGTCTTTCAACTTGTCCACCACTGCCCACTTCAAGGCTAGGAACTCCAGCTTGTGAGTAGGATAGTTCTTCTCTGAAGGCGTAAGGCTTCGGCTCACGTACGCCACAGGCCTCAGCAATCCACCATACTCCTGATATAGGACTCCTCCCAGACCTTCTCGGCTGGCATCCACATGTAGTTCATACGGCTTGTGAGGGTCTGCATAGGCCAAAACAAGAGCTCGGGTTAGGCTCTCTTTCAGCTTTACGAAAGCTCCTTCACATTGACTGGTCCATTCACCTTGTATAGACTCTCAAGCTTTCCTTGGCCCCGGAGCTGACGGGTTTTTGTCAGAGACCTTGCAGCCTTCTTCTGTGGTTTCCTTCTGCAGGAGTTTGTTCAGTGGTTGGGCTATTTTCGCGAATCCTCCCACAAATCTTCGATAGTATGAACAGAATCCCAAGAAAGATCTAAGCTCAGTGACGTTTCGGGGTCTAGGCCAAGAAGCTACGGCCTCCAACTTCCGAGGGTCTGTTGAAACACCTTCCGCTGACACCACATGTCCCAGATACGTAACAGATGGTAGGCAGAATTGGCATTTCTCCAGAGACAGTTTCAGCCCCTCTTCATGGAGCCTCTTCAAGACCTTCTCCAAACGTTGCTCATGTTCTTCCAGAGTCTTCCCAAACACAATTATCTCATCCAGGTACACTAATACTTCGATTAGATTCATATCCCCGACTGTCTTCTCCATCAACCGTTGGAACGTGGCTGGAGCCCCCGTAAGGCCTTGAGGCATCCTGTTGAATTCAAAGAACCCCAGTGGACAGATGAACGCAGTTTTCTCCTTGTCTTCAGGATGCATTGGTATCTGGTGATACCCACTTCGCAGGTCTAGTACACTAAACCACTTTGCTCCAGACAAACACTGTAGGGCATCTTCAATCCGAGGAGTGGCATACTGATCGGGGATGGTTCTCCGGTTCAATGTGCGATAGTCTATGCATAAGCGGACAGAACCATTTTTCTTCCGGACCAACACTATAGGAGATGCATATGGGCTCCTGGACTCTTGAATCACCTTGGTTCTCTGTAACTCGTTCAGCTGCTCTCGCAGATCATCTAAGTCTCCTAGCGGAACTCGCCTTGATCTTTCGCGAAACGGCTTGTCTTCTTGTAATCGAATGCGGTGTTCAGTACTCTTAGCTAGGCCCACATCGAACTCATCTTTTGAAAACAATTCCTTCCACTTTAGAACTTGAGACTGAAGACGTTTCTTCCATTCAGGTGAAATAGGAGCGTCCTTGGGGTAGAATCTTTCATCTGGAATCTCTTTACCCTCTCCCCCTCCTGAATCGGTAGAGAGGGGTGTAGCAGACTCTACTTGCCCAATAGGCATTCGTGCTTTAAGGACTACTGGAAAAGCCGTCACGTTGCACACACTGACCGAGACTCTTCCTCGTGTTCTCTTCAGAGCTTTGGTGGAGATTATTTCAGGAATTACTTCGACTCCGGTTTCACTCCCATGATCAAAATCGGTTCCCAGCACCACATAGGGGCCTGGTTGCGATCCATTCAACTTGACTGAAGCCCGGAAACTCGCTACTTCTCCTGCTTGCAGAACCTTCTCTGTTCCACCCAGTCTCCACAGTCTTCCCACCTCGGCAGGTGCCTTTCGTTCTTCGACCATCCTCTGATAGACCGGACGTAACATTGGGTGCACCCCTTGAGTTGAACCTTCTTCCAACACGATAGGCGTCAGGAGACGCCGCACTAGGTCAGTATTCGTCCCCACTATCAGGGAGCTTCTGTTCGCACCCGAGGGTCGAGGACACACAATGGCCAATGCATCACAACCCCCAGACTGCCCGATGACTTCAGATCCGATCTCCAACTTCACTTGCAGGTACCCGTCATAAGGGAGTTTCTCAGTGCCGATACCCCATATTTCCAAATCCTTCAATTCTTGCAGAGGAATGTGCTTTAAGTGTTTCTCGTAGAAGTCTCTGTAGATCAACGTCACTTGAGCCCCTGAATCCAACAGGGCTTTGGTGTAGACTCCTTCCACTTGGATTGGCACAATAGGAGAAGGACCTATCAGTTGGTCGGGAAACTTGGTGGCGGTATCCGGACACTTAGACCCAGTTTATTGTACCCTGGCCTTTTTCTTGGCCCGTGCAGGTTTTGGGTGTGCATTGCTTCCCCATGACGTAGACCCGGATGCTAAGGGAGTGACTCTTTCAGTCCTGGCAGGCTCTACGGTCGGCTCGGCTTTGGGCCTTTTCGCCCTCTTAGCCTTGGCTTGATTTCTGGAGCGGGGTTCAACCCTCGGGCACTCAGGTTGCTCCTTCACTGGTGCCCTCTGGCGTTTCCCGCCGGTGAGGTAGATAACAGTCCCTCCAGGGCTTCCAACAATCCCTTGACTCTATCCTTCTCAGGCTTTCGGCCTTTGCACTGTGCGCGGAAATGGCCCATTTCTCCACACCCGAAACATCTCTTCTTAGAGAGCGGAGACGTAGTTGCTTGTTGAGATTTGGTTAAAGGATTTGGGCCAGACGCCACAGCAACTCCCGTCGTCTGCATACCTGTGAGGAATTTCTGCATTTCTGCCTGCATCTCTGTCACCTTCATCAATACCTGGCACAGTTCCGCATGCGCTTGCTGCAATTCAACTTGAGCTTCCTGAACCTTCTTGACGGTCTTGAACAATTCACCCCGTTCAGGGAGGTTCGACTCTTTGGCAGCCTTCTCTGTAGATTTAAAAACAACTAGATGTTCTTGTTCGTCCTCGTCAGATCCATAGGTATCTAGAGAGTCGCTTTCAGGTTGCAGGCCGTCGTTATGTCTCACAGGTTGTGCATAAGCCCTTTCCCCCCGCCTGAAAGATTTCTCTTCTAGTAAAGCCTCTTCCTCTCGTACAACTCGGATCAGTTCCAGGTACTTTAACTCTTGGTTACCTGCTCTGCTTCTCAGCTGCATCATCACTGGATCTAGAGGTTGAGAGCCCCTCAGGATCTTTTTTATTCGGATCTTATCTACTTCGGCCGGTGCGGCCCCTTTCTTCAGGAGTATCTGGTGTAGAATCTTATCCAGGCGCCTCATGTACTCGGTCATCCTTTCACCTCTTCTCTGATAGGTGTGTTCGTACTGATATACCAATTCGGCCGCCTTTTCAGTTCGCCCAAAAACTTCTTCAAGAACGTTTAAATAATCCAAAGCAGTACAATCTTTTCTACTCAGTTTTAGGTTTCTCACCGCTTCTGACGCAGGTCCCTTTAAGCTCTCGGTGATCCTTTGCTTTCTCTGGGCCTCAGGGACATCCCACTCATCCAGAGCCTGCATCGCCTGTTCCACCCATTCTTCAAAGGTTTCTTCTCCCGCCGGAGTTGGTACGTTTCCTGTAAAATTTCTTAACCGTCGATAACCGAAGTTAGTGTGAGGAGGGCTTGTTTTCTGACATTTAACCAGTAGATCTCCAATAGCCACGATAAATTCAGGCCCTATCATGGCCAACGGACTAGGCGCGGAAACACTTGCGGATTCGCCACGTGGCGTACTTGGCTTAATTAGTTGGACTTCCACCTCTTCGGCCAGTTTCACGCTCGTGCCCTGAAAACATGGCGGAACACCCTTTCTCCATTCGAGAAGAACATACATGTGAGAAGTATCTGGTTTTTTTTCAATGTCCAGTATTAACCCCCGATGATCTGGTGCTAGCGTGGCCACGGCCTGGCGAATCTGATCTTCAGCCCAAGTGTCTGCTGGAATATCCATAACTATACAACATTCTGACTGGCTACTGTGCTCCCCACACCACTCGGCAACAGTGTCTGGATCCATATTTAACCCTTTAGATGCGGTTTTTCCAGAGACTGGATCCCGGAAACGAGCCCCCACGTGTAGCGCTCACTCCCGAAGGAGCCGCTGAAAATGAACCACGGGTCAGTCTCCCCGCACTAGGGAATAAATATACTCCAAGACAGTTGTGAGTTTTTATCTTTATATGGTTTACTAAAATATTTGAGCAGATGTTGAAATACGGTATTCACAAGTATTATTACAGTATTTTCGTATCACGGTAAAACGCGTAGCGGAAAAGAAACGAAACACGAGGCTTCGTATTTCGGAAAATAAAATATTCGCAACCGAACATAAAAGCAATGCAATTTCCCGATAGTTCAGAAAAGGGGACACGTAGCAAAAACCCAAACATACAATCCCTTCGTATTACGGTAAACGCGCAGCGGAAAAAGAGGAAAAATATATTCGGAACGTATATTTATCTTTTAACCCCTTGTTCCGATTCGTAGAAGGAAATGAGTCCTGCACAGGTTAAATCCCAGAATGTGAAAAGTGTATCTGTGTGTGTGTGTGGTACCCGGGTACTGTTCAACTGGCCAGTGAGTTTAATAAAGAAAGGTCTTCGACTAGTCAGTTGGGGCCCTGTGGACTTGAAAGAGAAAACAGCAGAGCGTCCTTTAATCATACAACAGCCTTGGAGGCCTCTCACCCATCCGATGATTTCTTTAGGCTCCGCTGACCCAGGACGTCTCTCCTCCGGATTTTGACTGGGGATACTAGCGGCCGGATCCGTTGTCTAGCTTTACGCCGCTTGTCCAGCTCACCGCCTGCTCTCCGCTCGATTCCGCCGGTCTGCAGCAGTGTCTGGGCGCTGGGCGAGTCTCCTTCTCCTCAGTCTAGGTGACCCCAAAACCGGAACAACAGGTCACCCTCGGGCTTTGGGCCTAGATTCTCCCGCGATCTCCTCGGTGCGTCTGCTTTCTCTGCTTCCCTGGCGCGCTCTGGACTTTCTCCACGAGGCAGAGGATGTAAGTGTCCAGTCCCCACCCACTTCCTGTCTTCTTGCAAAGCATGCCGGGCATTGTAGTCCCAATGTCCAGTATCTCTGATCGCGACAGTCTCCATCTTGTGGCCAAAAATAGGTACTGCCACAGCAAGATTTTACCACAGCGCTACATATGTTTATATTCACGAAAAATATTTTTATAATCAAGGTATATTTTATTATATTTACAGTAGAAAATATATGCTCCAATAAATATTGTATGAGTATATAATTGGTAAATAGATAATTACTGAAGAAGAGATTCTGTGAGTTAACTAGAGAGGAATGTAAAACTTTGAGAGGAGTGGAAACATAAATTTGATTCTGATATAAGGAGACTAAATGTCTACACTGAGAGAAGAGAAGGTCTTTGTGTGCAGATTGACCTCTGACATGAGATAAGAATTATAAAAAAATTAAAAGGTGGAATTAATTAAGAAGTGCAATACTGCCCTCTAGAGGATAGTAAATATTATATTTGATAGAATAAGAATATTGCCAGTGACATCAAATTGACTATAATTAGAGTACACAATGAGGCATTCCGGCATTCACGCAGACCATCGAAGCAGAGTCCAGGACATGAGGCATTCAGAGACTTACACACATCGCTAGCAGACCATCCCAGGACGATGCACTCAAGACTCTCACCAAATATCTAACTCACACCTAATCTCTGATTCACATGCATTGATTATCTGATATTGATAATTTTCACATATTCCAAAAACAATATTACATAAAGAATTCCAAAGCAGTAACTCATCAAAATCCAGATTAGAGAGGTAATGTATGAGAGCTATTTAAATTAAGGAATTAATGTAATTATATATATATTTGTAATATTTCAGTATTTGCAACAGATAGACTGAGATTTCTCAGAGTTAGCTCCAAAATCTAAATATTTCTATTCTGCAGATAGAGATATGAAGAAGTGGACATAAGGATTTATCCTAAAAAATCTGTTAAAGGATTGATATACCAATATATATATTGAATGTGGAAATTATTGTGATTGAAAATAATAAGCAAGGAATTATATAACTACAAAGTAAAAAGCAAAAGATTAGAAGTTTAATTCTCGAGATTAGGGGAGGATTCACTAAATACGTTTTTATTACTTATCATTCTAAAATAGCTCATCTTTTGTTGATCCATGTAGCATAGAGATATATATATATATATATCTCTATAAGATCTAGCTTGTTAAACATTGGTTGCTGGGAATTGCATGTTTCATTAAGCAGAAATGTTTATTAACCATTTGTGTATTAGTTACTAACTGATAAGGTAAATGATATTAATCATATATGCAGTTACTAACAGTGAAGCTAGTTTTTATGTGCTGATGGATTGTGGTTTATAAATCTTTGATTATGATATGAGATTTGAAACTTTTTGTATACGTAATAAATATATATATGTTTTTATCCGATTATTGATTATTGTATTCTTCAAAGCAAAACACAGACAATTAAAAGAATTTAGGAAAATTTCTAGGAAGTATAAACGATTGATATTTGTGTCTCGTATAAGTTTCTTATAGAATAATAATCCCTGCCATATTGGAGGCTAGCTGCTGAGATAAGTCCAATATATGATGTGTTGTAGTCACGTGCAGAGATTATATCTGACATCTCTCTTGTACATGTTTAGTTAATGTGCATTTGCTCAGTAGATCTTTTGGTCAGGAAATCAATAGCTACTGAGCAGTATCTAGTGTTCTCTTGTTGTGTGATCTCCCTGGAGGGAGGTGCTAGGATCAGCAGTCCTGTTCACAGCATTTTTCAGGTACCAACAAGTTCTGCCCTGCACTCTGTTGAATTCATTCAAGTCTCAGTCCTGTTGAGAATTACTTTGTATTCTCATTCTGTCTACCCTTGCCCTGAATCTGTATTTAGAGTGAGAAATTATACCAGTGCAGGGCTCCCTCTTGTTCCTGCTCAATAGCTGAAGGCAGGGGTGGACTGACAACTAATGGGGCCCCCGGGCAACTGGAGACCATGGGGCCCCCTTGTGCCGCACCCACACAAAATCCCACCCATACAACGTGATATTCACATGTACATTATTGTACTAAAGAATTAATTTAACTTATTAAAATAATCTTTTTGAAAATTGTGTAAAAAAATATATATATAAATAAATAAAAATCCATTTGGACCCAGCAGCGAATTGGGGATTCCATTGTGCCCCCTCCAGATTTACAGATGGCCAGCGCTCTGCCACAGCAGCCATCACCCACTCATTGCAGCGAAGCCTGCACCACGGCACAGAAAGTGCCTGCGGCAAACGAGGAAAACTGACGATCACTTTAAAAGATACTGTACATTACAGAGCTCCACAGCAATAAAACTCACAGTACTCTGCAGTGTGTATGAGCGTATCACAGAGCTCCACAGCAATAAAACTCACAGTAATGTGCAGCATGTATGAGCGTATCAGAGCTCCACAGCCTTTTTGACACAGCCTGGGAAATCCCATTCTTCATTACACCCCCCCATGGCCCCCCTCCATTCTTTTTACGCTGGTCCCCCATTTTTGTTTTTACACAGGTTCCCCTTTTGTATTTCCAGGCATGTCCCCCTTTTTTTAATCTAGGCAGGTCTCCCTTTTTGTTTCTAGGCAGGTCCCGTTTTTCTAGGCAGGTCCCCATTTCTGTTTTGTGCATGTCCCCATTTCTTTTTCTAGGCAGGCACCCCCCCCCCATCCTTACTCACCAGATGGGTCTCTGCTCTGCTGCTCCTCTGGGCTGGCTCCGCTGTCCTCCATGCTGTTGCCTCCCCTTCTGGACCCTGGACGATGTGAGTTCACGTTGGTGGGTCATGTGACCCGCCAACGTGATTCTCGGCAGTCCCGTGAGAGGAGGCGGCGCCAATGTAGTGTGCAGCTCGGCTCCCATACTCGAAATACAATACACCGCCGGCTACAAACTCCCACTGTAACCAGCCAATGCACATGCTGCTCTAACCGGGCCCCTGCCATCCCCAACGGTCAGTCCACTCTGCCCCTGAACCGCATGTGTAGTGGAGGGGAGCCCGGGCCCCCCGCCACTCTCGGGCCCTCGGACAGTGCCCGAATGGACCGAGTGGTCAGTCCGCCCCTGGCTGAAGGGAGCTTGACCAGAGGCACGAAGTGCACCATTTTTGAGAATCTGTCTACCACCGTAAGGATCACCGTATGACCCTGGGACACAGGTAGATCAGTAATGAAGTCCATAGAGAGGTGGGACCATGGTCTCTCAGGCACCGGCAACGGCTGCACTAGACCTATAGGTAAGGACTGGGGATTCTTGCTTCTACAGCACACTTCGCATGTGGCTATGTAGTCCTTAATATCCCTTCGCATACCTGCCCACCAGAACTGTCTCTCAATAGAGGCTAGAGTCTTAGTTATCCCCATATGCCCATACGGCTTAGAGTCATGGTATATCATCATCATCATCTGTGTTCTCTCCTCCTCAGGTACAAAGACTTTACCAGGAGGTTTTTCAAGAGGAGCAACACCTTGGACAGCTTGAATTCTCTCCAACAATGGAGAAGACACAGTCAGAACAGTTGTACCCAATATCCTTTCATGAGGAATGATTGGACTATGATCGAACGTATGCTGTTCATATGACTCGAATTGCCTGGACAAAGCATCAGCCTTTGTGTTTTTTTGAACCAGGACGATAAGTCGGCAAGAAATTGAAACTGGACAGGAACAAGGACCACCGAGCCTGCCTGGAATTCAAACGTTTCGCGTCTCCCATGTAAATAAGATTCTTATGATCTGTTATTATTATCACGGGATCTTTGGTACCTTAAAGCAAATCGCGCCATTCGTACAGACGTACTGACGGAAGATACTGCAGACACCACACGGTCCGTTTTTCTTGACAAACGTAGAAAAAAAAAAGGTACCTATGGGAAATAAAATTAATATGAAAAATGATAAAAATGTGAAAAGGATATGAAAAGCCATTGTGTGCGTCAAGGTGCTGGACGTTGCAAATGCGCTGCGTCTGACATCTCATCAGTCACACAGAACGCTGCGCGGACGTGGCGCACTCTGCGTGTCCATGCAAGCGGTTTTACGTTCTTGCCTAACTTGCGTCTGTTTGCCACGTGCGTTGTGCTTGCGCAGTTCGGTGCGGACGCACTTAGTGTGTGGGTCTCTATTGATCATGATTCTATGCTACAACGGACGTTAAACTGTGCGGCAAAACGGACGTGATCACTGCGTTCGTCTGACATCAGCCTTAAAAAATGCCCTGTTTTGCGGAGTTTTACTAGTTTGTCAGGTTTAAAAACAGGCGAATTTCTACATTGAAACCTATAGGATTAACCTTTTCTTAAACCTGTCATGGGGTTCAATGTAGAAAAGTTTATATTTTGTTTTAATCCTTGTATTCATTTCCAGCAAAAAGTCTTTTTATTTATTGATTTTTCTGCTGTTTTTGTTTCAGCCGGCGAACTCTCCAGTATGGATTGTCTAACAGCGCATCCAGCGCCTCCAGATCCATTTTCGCACAAAGGACGGCAGTGTTTACAAAAGCAGAATGCAATATTATATAGTCTCAGAAAAAAATACAAGAATAAACAGCTTTTTGGGTCCATAGCCGCTGATCGCTAGTCTGCTGCAGTGAACGACCCTCGTCAGACCAAGTCGTGCGACCGATATCGCTCACAGTCTGACGACCAAGTCGATCGCACAACTATGGACCCAGTGGAGGTCCAGCCTAGAGCTCTATGGGAAATGCAGCTTGCTAACCCATGTGACCTGAGCACCTGTCATGTGACTCCAGACATTACCTCAATTTACAGCATGAGCTAAAAACACAAGAGATAACTCTGCAAAGTGTCTCTAACTGCACATACAACGTTTGTCTCTTGTGTTTTGAACTCGAACATAGAACTTCCTGTACTGAAGAGGAAAAGGTCTGAATCTTTGAAATCACTTCCGGTAGCAGAGAAATAAACACTGAAAGGAGGATCCAGGCTGCAGGTCAGAGCTGGGATTGTGTGTCTTAATATACAGATATTAGGGGAAGATTGGATTTATATTGTGCTAGAAATGTATTAGGAGACTCCATAAAGATGGCTCCCACAGAGCAGACACATGGAAAAGCTGCTGTGTCCTCTGTGTTTAGCGCTCTGTAAAAATATATACAACTCAGGATCCTCTAATTCCCGTATACTCATATATAGAGCTCAGGATCCTTTAATTCCCCGTATACTCATATATAGAGCTCAGGATCCTCTAATTCCCCGTATACTCATATATAGAGCTCAGGATCCGCTAATTCCCCGTATACTCATATATAGAGCTCAGGATCCGCTAATTCCCCGTATACTCATATATAGAGCTCAGGATCCTCTAATTCCCCGTATATTCATATATAGAGCTCAGGATCCACTAATTCCCCGTATACTCATATATAGAGCTCAGGATCCTCTAATTCCCGTATACTCATATATAGAGCTCAGGATCCTCTAATTCCTCGTATACTCATATATAGAGCTCAGGATCCTCTAATTCCCCGTATACTCATATATAGAGCTCAGGATCCTCTAATTCCCCGTATACTCATATATAGAGCTCAGGATCCACTAATTCCCCGTATACTCATATATAGAGCTCAGGATCCTCTAATTCCCGTATACTCATATATAGAGCTCAGTATCCTCTAATTCCCCGTATACTCATATATAGAGCTCAGGATCCGCTAATTCCCCGTATACTCATATATAGAGCTCAGGATCCTCTAATTCCCCGTATACTCATATATAGAGCTCAGGATCCACTAATTCCCCGTATACTCATATATAGAGCTCAGGATCCTCTAATTCCCCGTATACTCATATATAGAGCTCAGGATCCTCTAATTCCCCGTATACTCATATATAGAGCTCAGGATCCTCTTAACTCCCCGTATACTCATATATAGAGCTCAGGATCCTCTAATTCCCCGTATACTCATATATAGAGCTCAGGATCCGCTAATTCCCCGTATACTCATATATAGAGCTCAGGATCCTCTAATTCCCCGTATACTCATATATAGAGCTCAGGATCCTCTAATTCCCCGTATACTCATATATAGAGCTCAGGATCCTCTAACTCCCCGTATACTCATATATAGAGCTCAGGATCCTCTAATTCCCCGTATACTCATATATAGAGCTCAGGATCCGCTAATTCCCCGTATACTCATATATAGAGCTCAGGATCCGCTAATTCCCCGTATACTCATATATAGAGCTCAGGATCCTCTAATTCCCCGTATACTCATATATAGAGCTCAGGATCCTCTAATTCCCCGTATACTCATATATAGAGCTCAGGATCCTCTAATTCCCCGTATACTCATATATAGAGCTCAGGATCCTCTAATTACCCGTATACTCATATATAGAGCTCAGGATCCTCTAACTCCCCGTATACTCATATATAGAGCTCAGGATCCTCTAATTCCCCGTATACTCATATATAGAGCTCAGGATCCGCTAATTCCCCGTATACTCATATATAGAGCTCAGGATCCGCTAATTCCCCGTATACTCATATATAGAGCTCAGGATCCGCTAATTCCCCGTATACTCATATATAGAGCTCAGGATCCTCTAATTCCCCGTATACTCATATATAGAGCTCAGGATCCTCTAATTCCCCGTATACTCATATATAGAGCTCAGGATCCGCTAATTCCCCGTATACTCATATATAGAGCTCAGGATCCTCTAATTCCCCGTATACTCATATATAGAGCTCAGGATCCTCTAATTCCCCGTATACTCATATATAGAGCTCAGGATCCGCTAATTCCCCGTATACTCATATATAGAGCTCAGGATCCTCTAATTCCCCGTATACTCATATATAGAGCTCAGAATAGATGGATATGAGACAGTTCGATGATGTGATCATGTCACGAGTCATTGTGTGGGGTTTCAGGTTTGAGCCCAATGTGCAGTATAAACAAAGTGGAGTGAGGCAGATATACATATGGGTTCAAGAAATAAAAGGTTTATTACACGAGAACAATATGAGTAAACCAAAGAGACACTGAATGATAAGGGAGTATAGGTTTCTGGGTGAGTCAGGAATGGGACGGATTAGATACACAGGACAGAACACACCAAGCAGACAGGACAGGAAAGGGGTTGACAAACAGGTGGACAAGACAGGACCTGAGGCTGAACACAAGATACACAGAATACTGAAATCAAGACAAAGAGGGCAGGACAGGAAGAGGGCTGACTATAAACAGAAATCAGGAGACACAGAAACTAAAGAACACAAGGAGACTTACTGAATATAGGACAGAACAAGGAGGGAGTTGAGGACCAGGAGACACAGTGTGTTGAAGTTCATGCACAATATGGGCATCTAGGCGAGGTCTCCAAAAAGGGGGCAATCCAAGAGAATGGTCAAAGTCCTTGCATGGGTCTGGCAGACGACTGGCAGAATAGTGGTCAATGTCCTTTGCAATAATCAGAAAGCACAGGAAAAGAAATGGAGAGTAGCAATGGAGGGTCACAGTGGGAATCCAAGAACATGAATGGAGGATCAGAAAAGAATATCATGGTGGGAGTCAAGGAACATGAATGGAGGGTATCAATAGAAGGTCACGGTGAGAAGCCAGGAATAGGAATGGACGGTCACAGTGGGATATCAGCACAGAGTAGAGGTTTACCTCACGCAGGTCAGACACAATGAAAGATTTCAATGCATAAGCCATCTCCTTAGGGTGGTGTGTGTCTATACAGGAGGCGAGAAAAAGAAGGGTTTGTGAGGTTCCTGAAAATGAACAACAGCAGAGAGGAGAGGGGAAACCTGGCCTGGACTCCTGGGCACCTGAACACCAAACAAGACAGGGGTGAAATCACACTCACTGAGACTATTTAGATTTCAGTAAGGCTTTTGATACTGTTCTGCATAGAAGGCTTATCAATAAATTGCAATCTTTGAGCTTAAATTCCAATATTGTTGAATGGATTAGGCAGTGGCAGTGAGTGACAGGCAACAGAGGGTTGTGGTAAATGGAGTTTATTCGGCGCAAGGTCTTGTTACCAGTGGGGTACCTCAGGGGTCAGTACTTGGACCCATTCTCTTTAATATTTTTATTAGTGATATTGCAGAAGGTATTAATGGAAAAGTATGTCTTTTTGCTGATGACACAAAGATTTGCAACAGGGTTGACGTTCCTGGAGGGATCAGCCAAATGACAAATGATTTAGGTAAACTAAAAAAATGGTCGGAGCTGTGGCAATTGAGTTCTAATGTAGATAAGTGCAAGATAATGCACCTGGGACGTAAAAACCCAAGGGCTGAATATAGAATATTTGATACAGCTGAGGGTTGGGATTTAAGGGTTATTATTTCAGAGGATCTAAGGGTAAGTAGTCAATGTAATAGAGCAGCAGGAAATGCTGGCAGAATGCTTGGTTGTGTAGGGAGAGGTATTAGCAGTAGGAAAAGGGAAGTGCTCATGCCACTGTACAGAGCACTGGTGAGACCTCACTTGGAGTACTGTGTGCAGTACTGGAGACCGTATCTCCAGAAGGATATAGACATCTTAGAGAGAGTTCAGAGAAGGGCTACTAAAATGGTGTACGGCTTGAAGGAAAAAAGTTACCAGGAAAGGGTTAATGATCTTAACATGTACAGCTTGGAAAAAAGACGAGACAGAGGAGATATGATAGAAACATTTAAATACGTAAAGGGAATCCACAAGGTAGAGGAAGGGAGTATATTTAAAAGGAAACAAAGTAGCAAAACAAGAGGACATAGTCTTAGATTAGAGGGGCAAAGGTTTAAAAGTAACATCAGGAAGCATTATTTTACTGAGAGGGTGGTGGATACATGGAACAGTCTTCCAGTTGAAGTGGTAGAGGCCAAAACAGTAATTGAATTTAAGCAAGCATGGGATAGGCATAAGGCTATCCTAAACAAAAGATAAATCCAGGTAAAGTATCCATGTAATTGGGCAGACTAGATGGGCCGAAAGGTTCTTATCTGCCGACATTTTTCTATGTTTCTATTTTGCTACACTGTCATTTTCACAGTGAATAAAGGTTATGTTCCTTAGTGTCCTTTGACCCAATATTTTACCTTTCAGGGATAAAATCCGGTTTGGGATCATACATGGACGAGGGTTGCTGGAGTTTTATTAAGAAGCAACTCCAGATTTGCCCTTTTTACGGCGAGGGCCGTGACAGATCATCCCAGACACACTATGATCCAGATCTACAGCACCCAAAGCAAACCCTGTCTCTTACAGGGCTCAGAGCGAAGTGTCAGGGACATCTAAGATGCCTGAGTTGTTGAGGCTTCAGTGATGTGTGTGAGGAAGGTGTATTTTTTTTTTTATTGTCTGTATTTTTGCTCAGGATGAAACTGAGCAGAATATTCCTGTGTGATTCCAGACACATTGTGCTTCCTCTAATCGTTCCTCCACAAGATCCGGCCGTCCAGGTAACCTGTGATAATGAATCCACTCACAGCCAGGGATCCGCTGAGCCAGAGGATCCTGGATCTAACTCTGGAGATGATCTTTCTGCTGACTGGAGAGGTAAGAGATTCCATGAGATTCCATATTGCTGCTGATATTAAATCCCCCTGGAGCTGTGTGACCCAGGAGACATTTCAGAGGCAGATCAGTAGTAGATTCATGTGTAAATAAAGGTTCCAGCACACCATACAGCACACTATGGAGATAACACACTGACACATACACAAAAGCATGGGGGGCCCAGGGGGGGCGACATGTTTATACCTCTCTATATTGGGTCACTCTCAATGTTTAGGGTCATATGGTGGTGAAGATCCATGAGATGGTCAGTGACAGCAGCCGTCACCAAATATCAGAAGGACACGGCAGGAGCCAAAGCTTCAATACGGAGCCTTCACCTCACTCAGGAATCCATGAGCAAAACCATGAGAAGATCCTGGAGCTGAGCAATCAGATCATCCGTCTGCTGACTGGAGAGGTGAGGCTGCTGGGAATGGGACATTATACGCTAACACCAAGGCATGTGTCTGGATGGTGACTGTGTCATCGTGTGTGTCAGGTTCCTATACGCTGTGAGGATGTCACTGTCTATCTCTCCATGGAGGAGTGGGAGTATGTGGAGCGACACAAGGAGCTCTATGAGGACGTCATGATGGAGGATCACCAGCCTGTTATTACACCGGGTAAGAGATGCTTTAATTCTCATAATGTTTGTGTCCAATCCCAGAGCAACGTGTCCCAATAATCCCCTGAAATGTTGGCTGTGCCGTGTAATAGACGTGTTCCTGAATGAACGTCTCACGTGTTCATGTGATTTTCCCTCCAATAGATAAATCTGTATGGGGTGAATTTCACGCTGCGGTTTCTTTATGGGATATTGGATGTGAAAATGGAAGTGAAATTCTAAGCAATAATGTGGAAAAGGATCTGAACAAGACGAGAAAAGGACGAGCTGAATCTGCGACATACACAGAGCGAGAATCTCTGGCGTCTGAAGAAAGACACGTCCCAGAGAAAGAGATTTATCCAATCACAGAACCCCCAGAATATTCACCCCCTGATATTAAGGAGGAACCGGCCTCATGTGACGAAGGAAATCTCCCAGACAGCGACATGTATGAACCCCCAGAACATACACAGACACAATATACCTCTACTTATACAGGGGCAGAATCCGAGTCACATGGAGAAGGAGATATCTCACATCCTGACATTTCTCCCCTCCCAGAACATACACAGACTGAATATCCATCTACTGACATTAAGGAGGAATCACCCACATATGGAGAAGGAAATCTCCCAGACAGCGACATATATGAACCCCCAGAACATACACAGACTGAATGCTCAGCTGATAATAATGGAGAATATGTAAAATCCAATCCAAACCCAGTGGAAATAAACCATAGCGAGTCCTTAATAGAATCCAGAAAGCCAGATCACAGGATATATTATACAGATCCCCTTACTCAGAATTCAGTTTATAAAGGACATTCAGCGTCTTCTTCTGAAATGGTGAAAGTCTCATATTCTGAGTCTGACCCTGTGATACATGAAACAAGTTACAATGAAAACCAACTATTTTCTACAATGTTAAGGTTAGAGAATTCTGACCCAAAATTAGGCCTTACCCTCCAACATGTTCACACCCTAGAGCAACCATTCTCATGCTCTGAATGTGGGAAACATTTTACAGACAGTATTGCTCTTAGAAAGCATCATAGGATTCACACCGGAAACACACAGATTAAATGCACTGAATGTGGGAAATGTTTTATCAGCTTTTCAAGTCTTTCACAACATCAAAGGATTCATACTGGAGAAAAACCATTTATTTGTACTGAATGTGGAAAATGTTTTACCTCGTCCTCATATCTTACAAAACATAAAAGGATTCATACTGGAGAAAAACCATTTAAATGTGATGAATGTGGAAAATGCTTCACCCATGCCTCATCTATTGCAAGACATGTAAGGATTCACACAGGAGAAAAACCATTTAAATGTGATGAATGTGGAAAATGCTTTACCCAGGCCTCATGTCTTGCAAAACATGTAAGGATTCACACTGGAGAAAAACTATTTAAATGTGATGAATGTGGAAAATACTTTACCCAGGCCTCATCTCTTGCAACACATCTAAGGATTCACACTGGAGAAAAACTATTTAAATGTGATGAATGTGGAAAATGCTTTACCCATGCCTCATCTCTTGCAACACATTTAAGGATTCACACTGGAGATAAACTATTTAAATGTGATGAATGTGGGAAATGTTTTAACCAGGCTTCAGGTCTTGCAATACATGTAAGGATTCACACTGGAGAAAAAACATTTATTTGTACTGAATGTGGAAAATGTTTTACCTTGTCCTCATATCTTGCAAAACATAAAAGGATTCATACTGGAGAAAAACCATTTAAATGTGATGAATGTGGGAAATGTTTTACCTTGTCCTCAAATCTTGCAAAACATAAAAGGATTCATACTGGAGAAAAACCATTTAAATGTGATGAATGTGGGAAATGCTTTACCAATGCCTCATCTCTTGCACATCATATAAGGATTCACACAGGAGAAAAACCATTTAAATGTGATGAATGTGGGAAATGCTTTATCCATGCCTCATCTCTTGCTAGACATAAAATGATTCACACAGTATAAAAACCTAACTGCTTAGATTCATTGCTTATAATGGAAATTGTTTTACCTGCTGGACTTTTCTTATTGAGCATGTGAGGACTCGTACGGTGAAAAGCATTTATAAATAGTTACAGTTACAGGTGCTTATACAACGCCAACAGATTCTGTAGCTCTTCACAATGGGGAAGCACGAACAGGTGACGTTATAGATAATAAAAGTTAAGGAACAGACGACCCTGCCCGTACGATAATTGTACTGCTGAAACAACCCTTAATACAAGTGCTCAGCCAGACATCCCGTGAGTTTATAATCTAAGGGACTGAGGTAAGCGAAACAGAAGGGAGCAGATGGAGAGTGGAGATAATTACTAGGGATGAGCCAAACACCCCCGAGTTCGGTCCGTATTCAAACCCGAACTTTCCAAATGTTCGAACCCGAAGTCGAACTCAATACAAGTCAATGGGGCTGAAAATTCATTTTTTAGAGTGCCCTTCAAGAGGGCATATATGCTAGATATTTGCCATAAAAGGTGTATGGGGGTCCGGGTAGTGCACTGGGGACAGGAAACAAGGACAAAAAGTTTTTAAAAAAAAAACCTTTTTTAAAGGGACAGTGAGTTTTCCATGAAATAAGGGTTAAAGATAAAAACGAAAAATTCCTTCAAATATCGTGCCTAGGAGGTCCCCATAACCTGCCCGTGAAGTGGCGGATTTCTAGGATGTATAGAAACACTTAAAAACAAAAGAATTAAGTTTCATATGACGGTAAATGCTTTTCCTTTAATCTATCCATAAACAACTGCTTGGGGCGGCAGTTTGTATGAAAAGAGGAGACATTTTCGGACACGTAGAAAAAGTTTAGTGATTTTTTTGGCTAAATTATTGTGAAACTTATGCAGGCTTTGGATGAAAGTAACAATAGGTGCTTTAAAATTGGTCCTTTAGCGTCGGCAACAGTGCCGTCACACAGTAACCCCTCTGGGGATATGAATCTGATACAGGCGTCAGTGGCAGTGCATCCAAATATTGTGCTTTTGGTGCCAGGCCAGCAAGTGCATTCATACAGTAACCCCTCTGTGGTATTGTGGAAGAATGCAGGGGTGGACCATGTGGTCCTATAGTAAAAAGATATGAATCTGGTAATGGGCGTCAGTGCACCCAGATATTATGCTTTTCGTGCCAATCCAGCAAGTGCATTCATACAGTAACCCCTCTGTGGTATTGTGGATGAGTGCAGGGTTGGACCCTGCGGTTCAAAAAATTAAAATGATATAAATGTGGCACAGGCGTCAGTGCAGCCAAATATTGTGCCTTTCATGGCAGCAAGTGCCTTCACACCGTAACCCTTTTGTGGTATTGTGGAAGAGTTCAGTGCTGGAGGTTTTGTGAATGCAGAAGACATCCCTGATCTATTCCGTTACGTCAGTATCAGGGGATTGATAACTGCTGATCCAGGACTGATTCATTTTTATAAATGTCAGCCGGTCTACAGAGTCGGTGGACAGACGCACTCTTTTGTCTGTGACAAAACCTCCAGTAGCACTGAACGTCCTTTCAGAAAGCACGCTAGATGAAGGGCAACCTAGTAGCTGCATAGCATATTGGCTAAGTTCTGGTCAGTGATCCAATCTCAATACCCAGTAAGCCAGTGGATCATCTGCTGGAAAGGTATCCAGGTCTGCCCTTGCCTCTAGGTAGTCCTGCACCATATGGTGAAGACGCTGGCAATGGGTGCCTACTTTTGACGTCCCTGGGCGTCGTGGACTAAAAAAAATTTAAAAATGCATCAGTCAAGCGGCCCTGGCCTTCACCACTATTCCTCTGATCATCCGCAGCCTCAGAAGCACGTGTGTCATCACTTGGTAACCTACCAGTGCCTGGAAAGGTGTTACACAAGTGTCGCTTTAGAGCGTCCTCAAGTTTTTTCATCCTGTGCTCCCTCTGTGCGGGCAGGATGAGCTCTGCAACTTTACCCTTGTATCGTGGATCAAGAAGGGTTGCCAACCAGTAATGATCCCTCTCCTTGATAGCACGAATCCTGGGGTCTTTTAGCAGGCTTTGTATTATAAGGGAGCCCATGCAGCGTAGGTTGGAGGTGGCATTAGCTTCCGAGTCTTTCTGGTCAATGAGGATGACTGTATCGTGCACTTCCTGCTCCCAGCCACGCACTAGCCCTTGTGTTTCTGGGCACACAAAACCCTCCCTTGAGGAATCCCCACCTTCAATGCCCCCACTACTTAAATATTCCTCCTCCTCCTGTCTGATCTGAGTAGGACCCGCTGGAATGCTGTCTGCGGAAAGACTGCGGCCTTGAGAGCTAGGGAAGGCCTCCTCTTCCTCCCGCTGTTCTGCCTCTAAAGCCACATCTCTAATTCCCCGCAGAGTGTGCTCCAGCAGGAACACTAAAGGAATTGTGTCACAGATGCATGCACTGTCTCTGCTCACCATCCTCGTTTCCTCCTCAAATGTTGACAGTAGAGTGCATGCATCCTTGATCATCAGCCACTACGGGGGGAAAAAAAAGTTGACCTGAACCTGTCCTTGTGCCATACTCTCACAGGTACTCGTTGATGGCCCTCTGCTGCTTGTGCAGATGCTGCAGCATTGCTAATGTCGAGTTCCACCTGGTGGGCATGTCACAGAACAGACGGTTTGTGGGAAGGTGGAATTCTCTTTGAATTTCTGCCAGGCGAACGCTTGCTGGGAGTGACCGTCTGAAGTGGCTGCAGACTTTCCTGGCCTGGCTGAGAAGCTCTGCCAGCCCTGGGTACTTGGTTAGGAAACGCTGTACCACTAGATTTAGGACGTGTGCTAGGCATGGTACATGCGTCAATTTACCCTTGCGTAGGGCGGAGAGAAGGTTGCTGCCATTATCACAGACGATCATTCCCAGCTGAAGCTGGCGTGGTGTTAACCATCTCTGCACCTGGCCCTGCAGAGCTGACAGAATTTCTGGCCCGGTGTGGCTCCTGTCCCTTAAACAAACCAGCTCAAGCACAGTATGGCTTCTTTTTGCTTGAGCCATTGCGTAGACCCTGTCAGGCGTCGGTTTAACTGCCACTTTGCCAGAGACACAGAAGGAGGAAGAGGGAGAGGTGGTGGTGGTGGAGCAGACAGACCTCATACAAGCAGCTTTCTGGAGGCGTGGTGGATGAACAAGCTCCAGCACAGAGCCCCGTCTTGGATCCCCTCCCAGCTGCAATCAGAGTTACCCAGTGTGCTGTGAAGGAAATGTAACGACCCTGTCCATGCTTGCTGGACCACGTGTCTAAAGTCACATGCACCTTGCTGCTGACTGCCTTTCCCAATGACTTGATAACATTGTCTTCCACGTGCGGGTATAGTGCTGGAATGGCCTTGCATGAAAAGTAATGGCGTTTTGGAACCTGCCACTGTGGTACAGCACATTCAGCAAATTCACGGAAGGGAGCAGAGTCCACCAGCTGGAAAGGCAGCAGCTGAAATGCGAGTAATTTTGCTAAGCTGGCATTTAGACGCTGTGCTTGGGGATGGTTGGGACTATATTTTTTTCTTACGCTGCAGCAGCTGCGGCAATGTAATCTGACTGCGTAAATCTTCAGATGATAGGATGCTGTCACGTTGTGAGGAAGGACCTGGTACATCCATTACTGTAGCATCATCCCTGTCAGTGGAGGTTGTAGGCAATGACATGGCAGGACATACAGCGGGGGTAGAGACAGATGAGGAGGAGGAGGACCTACGCAAAGTTTTGCGCCAACGGGATGTGTGGCAGGAGGTCATATGTTGCCTCAAGCACGTGGTACCCAAGTGTCCGGTGTCTTTCACACGCTTAAGCTTCATCTGACATAGATTACAAATAGCAATGGTGGGGTCTGCTGCACATTTCTTAAAGAACTCCCAGCAGACAGCAGAGTTCCTGCGTGTGTGCTTTGAGACAACAGCTCTCTGCACCGGAGCAGCTCTGACATCTGATGCCTTGGATTGGCTAGTGCTACGGCTGGTCATAGAGGATGTTGTGCCTTGTGTTTGCTGTGCCTCCTCCTCCTCCCCCTCCTCACTTAATTCCTCTGTTTGATCAGGCACCCAGGTGGAGTCAGTGACCTCATCATCGTCATCACCCCCTATCCTCATCACTGGAGCCAACTTGGCAGTATGCTGCAGCTGCTGTGGCAACATGTGTGCCAGTATTTGTGTGTCATCACTGGCACCCCCTTCCTCTAGGTTGATTATACTCCCTTCCTCAACCTCAGAGATTGAATCAGAGGACTGTAGTTGCTGCGCATCCTCAAGCAGCATGTCACTGTCATTGTAGTCAAACAATTCAGCTGACTCCTCCATGTGTGATAGTGAGGCTACGGCAGGAGTAGCTGTGGACATGGAGGCTGCATTAGATGCTTTGGCAGCTGAGGTGGACTTTAAACCACTACAAGCCTGGCTGGCAGAGGTCTCGGAGGACTCGGATGGCCTGGTTAGCCAATCCACCAAATTCTCTGTATGTTGCTGCTGCTTAAGACGGCCGGCACCAGTTAGAAAGGCCAAGCGTGCGCCTGCAGAGGATGCACCACGTCCACCACGACCAGAGGCACAGCCTCCCGACACAGAGGCTGCTTGCCCTCTTATCTGTGCCTGGGAGCATCTGCCTGTCCTTTTTACTCTTTCTGACATGGTGAGTGATATATAGATTAAATATATACAGAACTCTGATTCAACTCTGTTATAAAAATTGGAGATATGCTGCAGAACTCTAATTCAACTCTGGTATAAAGATTAAAGATTTCCAGAACTCTGGTATAACTCAGTGAGACACCCTGATAGCTGGCAGCCAGTGACAAGACACAGATTACAATTCCCAGAAACTTCCTATAAATCAGTGAGACCCCCTGATGGGTGGCAGTGACAAGACCCAGATTACCACAATTCCCAAATATTTTGTAGAAATTACTGACCCCCAAAAATACGGGGTGGCATTGAGAACACACGGATTATAACAATTCCCAAATATTTTGTAGAAATTACTGACACCCCAAAATACTGGGTGGCAGCCAGTGAGAACACATGGATTAGAACAATTCCCAGATATTTTGTAGAAATTACTGACCCCCCAAAATACTTGGTGGCAGCCAGTGAGAACACACGGATTATAACAATTCCCAAATATTTTGTAGAAATGAGACCCCCCCCAGTAGCTGGTGGCAGACTGGCAGTGAGAACACACACTAACACAAGAACAATCTACTCTCAAACACGTGCTGAAGCTCTGTGTGAAGCCTTATATAGTGTGCTGCGGGACTTAGAGCTGTGAGCCCATGATTGGTCAAAATTTGCCCAATCAGGACTCTGAGCCGTGATTGGCATAGTCTTGAACCTGTCTTGCACCTGACCTGTGGTCAGGTGCAAGACTGTAGCCAATTACAAGCTTCAGGCCAGTGGAAAAGTGCATTGTGGTGCATTGTGGGTGAACATGCGGCGACCACGCGGAAATGTTCGTAGTTTGCGAAAATGCGAACAGGCAATGTTCGATGCGAACTCCGAACCGATCGAACCGAACAGCTCTGAGACTATACCCATGTCGTTACCCCCCAAATGGATAAACACAATATGAGGCACCGGCCCCATCCGCGAACTTCTCAACACGACGGACAAGAAACCACTGCACGGAGACCACCTCCACTGAAAAGTCCAAGTGGCCCACCTAGGCTCCTATTTATTTAAGTCACAAATTCCTCTTTATTTTTTTGTACACTTAGCAAGTATATACGAGAAAGTTTGGGGTGAAACTCTTAGTTGGCGCTTGTTACTAGTGTGCGTGTGGTATTAACTGCTGCTTTTCTGGCGATATGGTGGCACTGTTTCGCTGGTGCCTGATATTGAATGTGAAAAGGTGGGTTTATATCGCTGTAGAAGGGCGCTGTTTATACCTCTAGATCGGTCAGGATCTTTTGTACGGAGATGGTGGACTGTATGTATGTAATGCAAACAGTATTGATGTATCAACGTGTGCAAATATAATTGCTAATGTTGGTAGTAATATTGCACGTGGACAGTATTAGGTAGTATATGTCCTATGACTGGGTGCGTAAAAAAAGGGGGGGATAGGTCTTGAATGGGTATGGTCTGACATACTTGAAAACGAGAGAAATCTCAATGTATCCTTCCTGGTAAAATCCTTTATAAATAAATAAAATAAATAAATATACAGTGAATTATACGTAGGAAATGAAGAAAGTTTCTTCTTTATACTGTACTGCCACCCTGTGGAGATAGACAGGTATAATCTCTCTTTAATATTGATTCCTTGTGTTGTACTGCCACCTAGTGGCCGGAAAAAATATTGCCTCTCTGCGATGGATTATTCTTGTGTCCGTGATCTCACAGAGGATGCGCTGTCTCCCTCTTCAGTTTCATCGGGTCTCAACCTCGTGAGAATAAACGGAGAAAGAGGACATAGCGCAATTCTGTGATACAGGAGAAATAGATGGATGATAAAAGTATTTTACTCACGTGGACATGAGCCTAGGATGTATCCGGCTCACTCTTACTGGCGTTTACGGCCCATAGAGGTGGCCAATATCCCTTCTTTACTTGTCACTTCTTTCCTCGTCGGCTGTATTCTGGATTCAGGATAGCTGTGAGGCAAAGCCTCATGGAGGAACCGGTTTCCAGGAACAAAACAGGATACAAGTGTAGTAAAATAAAGGGAATTTATTATTAAAAGAAGATTATAACAATATATATAAACAGGGGGTATATCCAGGACGCGTTTCGCCAAAATATGGCTTCCTCAGCTGGATAGTGTGATGTACGATGTCCTTTTCTTATATACACTTCGGTAGTAGTCCTTGATTGGTTCTTTTTGCTTTCATTTCCGTTTTTTGCGCGTTTTCCTTGCGCATGCGCACTCCAGTCTGTGTGGGTGGATGCATCATGTGCATTTTTCGGCCAATCGGTTTGTTTGGAGTCTTGAGAGGACGATCTCCGTTTGTAGCATGTTAAATTCTATGTGGGCTTCGTACGCCCTGTCTAGAAAGTGCTGTGTGGTCTTAAATAAAAGGAAAATTTAAAAGGAATTGTGATTTATCACAAATGTCTTTAAATCATAACAGCTGGGGCAGAAAATCCTTGATTTAGGAATTGTTTGAGCGGGGATGTGAGGTTTTGTTTTAAAAGAGCTGTAACTTGTATAGTTGTGGTTTTTGGGTCATGTCCGTTATAGGGTCTTGACCTTAGAGTGCGTGGGGGAGATCTTCAGCAGGGATAAAGTTGGATCTAATAGTGTATTTGGTCCACTTGTGGAATGCTGAGCATTTGGTTGGTAGATATTTCGCCTTTTGTTCTTTCTGTGTTGGGATAAATTCTTTCTGGAGGGTGAAGGGGGGAATTCGTCTTTCGTGTGTTATTAATTTATTGCGCTCATCCTAGCGGTGGATTTCTATCATTAAGGATGGGATGTCCTTAATTTCGGAGTTGTATGGGCACAAGTATGTGTTCTAGTGTATATTGGATCTATTCCTAGATATTTTTAAGCTTGGAGCGGTGACAATGGGGATTTGTTGTTACGATCTATTGATTATACCGCTGCTCTCATTCAGTTAGTTTACTATTGAGATAATGTGATTAATGGGTAAATAATCATATAGTATTAAATGTGCCTAGGGAATAGGTATGTTGGGTATTCCATACTAGGTCGGTGTTGTTATTGAATGATAGGTCTATAGTATGATATGGCTGGTTTTATTAGATTGTCTATTAACCAGCTCATAATATAGGTATATATCCATAACAACACCGACCTAGTTTGGAATAGAATTTAACATGCTACAAACGGAGATCGTCCTCTCAAGACTCCAAACACACCGATTGGCTGAAAAATACACATGATGCGTCCACCCACACAGACTGGAGTGCGCATGCGCAAGGAAAACGCGCAAAAAACGGAAATGAAAGCAAAAAGAACCAATCAAGGACTACTACCGAAGTGTATATAAGAAAAGGACATCGTACATCACACTATCCAGCTGAGGAAGCCATATTTTGGCGAAACGCGTCCTGGATATACCCCCTGTTTATATATATTGTTAAAATCTTCTTTTAATAATAAATTCCCTTTATTTTACTACACTTGTATCCTGTTTTGTTCCTGGAAACCGGTTCCTCCATGAGGTTTTGCTTCACAGCTATCCTGAATCCAGAATACAGCCGACGAGGAAAGAAGTGACAAGTAAAGAAGGGATATTGGCCACCTCTATGGGCCGTAAACGCCAGTAAGAGTGAGCCTGATACATCCTAGGCTCATGTCCACGTGAGTAAGATATTTTTATCATCCATCTATTTCTCCTGTATCACAGAATTGCGCTATGTCCTCTTTCTCCGTTTATTCTCACGAGGTTGAGACCCGATGAAATTGAAGAGGGAGACAGCGCATCCTCTGTGAGATCACGGACACAAGAATAATCCATCGCAGAGAGGCAATATTTTTTCCGGCCACTAGGTGGCAGTACAACACAAGGAATCAATATTAAAGAGAGATTATACCTGTCTATCTCCACAGGGTGGCAGTACAGTATAAAGAAGAAACTTTCTTCATTTCCTATGTATAATAATTCACTGTATATCAGACCATACCCATTCAAGACCTATCCCCCCCCTTTTTTTACGCACCCAGTCATAGGACATATACTACCTAATACTGTCCACGTGCAATATTACTACCAACATTAGCAATTATATTTGCACACGTTGATACATCAATACTGTTTGCATTACATACATACAGTCCACCATCTCCGTACAAAAGATCCTGACCGATCTAGAGGTATAAACAGCGCCCTTCTACAGCGATATAAACCCACCTTTTCACTTAGCAAGTATATGCCCACACAAAACACCATAGGGAGCCCCCCAAACTGAAAGATCAACATGTCAAAGACGGAGCTCCTACTTATTCCTCCCTCCAATGCCTCCCCACCTCCTGACTTCTCTATCACGGTGGAGGGTATCACCATCTCCCCATCAAACCAAGTTCGCTGCCTTGGAGTTACACTTGACTCTGCTCTTTCCTTCATCCCCCACATCCAGTCTCTTTCCTCCTCCTGCCGATACCAACTGCGTAATATTTCCAGAATTCGGACATTTCTCACCGCTGTCACCACAAAAACAACTCATACACGCCCTGGTAATCTCCCGACTCGACTATTGCAATAATCTCTTATCTGGCCTCCCTCTGTCCCGCCTCTCCCCCCTACAATCCATCCTGAACGCCTCCGCCAGGCTAATTCACCTCACCCGCCGCTCTGTCTCTGCCGCTCCCCTCTGCGAGTCCCTTCACTGGCTCCCCATCCACTGCAGAATTAAGTTCAAAATCCTTATCCTTACCTACAAAACCCTCACTAACTCAACTCCCCACTACCTGTCCTCACTAATCACCAAATACACCCCGGCCCGCTCCCTAAGGTCAAACAGTGACCTGCGCCTAGCTTCTCACCGCATCACCTCTTCCCATGATAGACTGCAGGATTTCTCACGCGCAGCCCCCACTCTCTGGAACAATCTCCCTCGTACTGTCAGACTTTCCCCTAACTTCTCTTCCTTCAAACGCTCCGTTAAAACATTCCTATTTAGGGAAGCCTACCACCCAACTCACTGATGCAACCATCAATCACTCTCACCTTACAGTCCTCTCCTCCTGTTTCCAACCCCAACCCTCCCAGATTGTGAGTTCCTACGGGAATAGGGCCTCATCTCCTCCTGTACTGTTTGTCAAATGTTGTTCAATGTATTGTAACCCTGTCTATACTGTGCTTATTGTACAGCGCTGCGGAATATGCTGGCGCTTTATAAATAAAGAAT
The DNA here is from genome assembly GCA_009667805.1 of Leptobrachium leishanense. Classification (NCBI taxonomy): domain Eukaryota; kingdom Metazoa; phylum Chordata; class Amphibia; order Anura; family Megophryidae; genus Leptobrachium; species Leptobrachium leishanense. The sequence continues at coordinate 173,676,830 of CM019068.1, forward strand.
AATAATAATAATAATAAAGAACCTCAAAAGCAAGAGGCCGGGGGCCACCAATATTATACGTTATTTATATAGCGCCAGCATATTTCACAGCACTGAACAATGGGCACAATATAGACATGGTTACAATACATTGAGGCTGAACATTTTTTTATTCTATTATGAATACATTTATTTAGTACTGTTCTGTTACATTGTGTCCAGTAAAAGAGTATATATGCTTAAATCAGATTTATATATGTTCAGTATTCTTGCTGCAATTTTGAACCTTTTATGTATATATGCTGAGGTCCAAAGCGATAACATAGGCAGTCTCCGGACTGTCTCAATCTCCTTCCATTGATTTAACCCTGTGGTTTATCCCCGTTCTTGGTCAAACCAGAAAGTATATTTTTCACCATTTAAGAGTTTGGATTAACACAGATTTGTTTCCTCGACTTCATTGTAACAATAATGTCCACTTTATCGCATATAGAGCCAGGTGGGAACACTTCAAATCTGGTAATCGACCTGGGATCCAGTCCATTTAAAAGACGTCCTTTGCATCTGCATCTTCTGTTTTCCGAATATGGACATCCCTGGTACTGCAATGTAACGATCATCAGGTATGGCCCTCACCGACCAGGTCGCATCCGGGGCCTCCCCTCCCGGGTCTCATCCAGCTTGTCATACCGCCGACGAACCACTCCAAGGCCGCACATCAGCAGGCATCTCTCGACCTCCACCCCAGGGCAAGGGCAGCTTCCTTCTTCCCGCCGTTGAGGGCACGCATCAGACGCCTCCATTCCGCGCGCACCCCCGCCAAATCCGCCGCCGGGTCAGCAGTTGCGTTCAGAGGACGGGGGCCCTCCATCCTCCAAGCCCGCGCCCGCCAGTCCCTCGGGCAGAGCCGTTTCACAGGGGGAGGAAAAGGAAGCGATGGATAGCCCATAGCGAAGCGAGGTATCAGGCCTCAAAATGGCCGCCGGGTCAGTTCTCCTGTCGGGAAGCAAGGCCCCAAACTCCGCTGGGCCCTGGAGGGGGGGACCTCGTGGCTCCAGGGCACTCCACCCGATGGCCAGCCGTGCAGGGACTCCCCAAGGGGGCAATTCAAGCAGGGATTCATGTCCGAAATCTCCTGACAGCAGCTGGAGATAGAGCTCATCACAGACACGTCTGTTCCCCCGTGCGGCCGGCCACGCCCCCGAGATTGAACAACATTTGATTAACCAGTACAGGAGGAAATGAGGGCCTTATTCCCATGGGAATTTACAATCTAGAAGGGTTGGGGTGAACACAGGAGGATAGGACTGCAAGGTGAGAGTGATGGACTGGTTGGAAAAAGGAGGAGAGGGCTACAAGGTGAGAGTGATGGACTGCAAGGTGAGAGTGATGGGCTGCAAGGTGAGAGTGATGGACTGCAAGCTGAGAGTGATGGACTGGTTGGGGCAGAGAGGCGTATTAGTGAGTCGGGTGGTCGGCTTCCCTAAATAGGAATGTCTTAAGGAAGCGTTTTGAAGGAAGAGAAATTAGGGGAAAGTCAGACCATATGAGGATGAGCGTGCTAGAGAATGGGGACTGTGCATGAGAAATTCTACAGTCTATCATGGGAAGAAGCTAGGTGCAGGTCACTGTTTGATCTTAGGGAGCGGGCTGGGTTGTATATGGTGATTAGTGAGGACAGGTAGTGGGAGCTGAGTTAGTGAGAGCTTTGCAGGTCAAGGTAAGGATTTTAAATTTAATTCTGCAGTGGGTGGGGAGCCAGTGAATTGACTCGCAGAGAGGAGCGGCAGAGACAGAGCGGCGGGTGAGGTGGATGAGCCTGGCAGAGGCTTTCAGAATGGATTGTAGGGGGGAGAGGTGGGAGAGAGGGAGGCCAACTAGAAGATTATTACAATAGTCAAGTCTAGAGATTACAAGGGCGTGGACGAGTTGCTTTGTATTGTCAGTGGTAAGAAACGGCCAAATTCTGGAAATCTTATGCAACTGGTAGCGGCAGGAGGAAAGTGACTGGATGTGGGGGATGAAGGAAACAGCAGAGTCAAGTGTAACTCCGACAGCGAACCTGACTTGATGGGGAGATAGTGATACCTTCAACCATGACAGAGAAGTCAGGAGGCATTAGAGGGAGGAATTAGTAGAAGCTCATTCTTGGACATTTTAGTCTTTAGGTCAGGGCTCGACAAACCCGGGGTGCAAGGTCGCCATGGTGACAAGAAATTCTGTCCTGCCGCCCCAGGTTTGTCAGGCTCCTCTTACCGCACAGGCAAGGAGCAGGGATTGCTGCCGTCCGGTGTTCTGTCGAGTTCTGTAAAGCCTGTTGTGGCCCCCCTCTGATGACATCAGAGCAGGGGGACAGAACAGACCGGATGTGAGGAGAGCGTCACGGGGATTCTCTCCCCAGCGCTAACGATGCTCTCCTCACATCCAGTCTGTTCTGCCCATACTCACCTCCCACTGGTCATCCTCCAGCTCCTGCTACTCCACCCCCGGCAGTGACAGAGTCCTCTATTGTGGCCTCGATCTGAAAGGAATGAGACCTATAATGTGAAGGGTTACAACCCCCCCTCACCAACCCAGCCTTGAACAGGCCAACAAACTCAGCGGAAAAGCAGCATCCCGATGGCACAAGAAGGGGGCCTCCTGACACCTGGCAAGCCACATCCCCCAGCACCTCATACAAAAGAAAATGCCGCCCTCTCCTAAACTGATCCATCTTCGATTCACGCAGCCACAAAAACATTCAATCAACCTCCACCGACATTGTCCTAACCCAAACTGCCTTGCACCAATTTACCCAGGCTAATCAACTCGCATATGCGCATCACCCTAAAAAAATGCAAGCATGAAAGCTGCCTGAAACTAAGCCACCTCGTAACTATCCCTACAGATCTCCCCAAGAAACCTCCACAAGTCCCTCAGCAACTGGACCGACACTGGCCACCTCCCATCTACCTGAGAATGACCCCTCCAAAACCCCTTAACTATCTGCCGCACAACAAAATCTTTAGTCACATCCTCCCAACCCTTCCACTTAAAAAGAAAGGCCTGAGCAGAAAGACTGCTCAAGCATCCATGGCGAAAACCTTGATTCCAGCATCCGCAACACAAACCAATGCACCACATCCCGTAGCTCTGCCCCAGAAGCCATGCCTCCATATCAATGCAGCATTTCCTCCCATTCCCCCAAACACCAGAATAAAACCGCAAAGTAGAAACGGTAAGGGACAACCTCACCCAGTGGCCAAACTCTATTTCCCGAAACTCCACAGAAAATTTGGACAATGATACCCGTCTGCATCTGGCACCACTGAGAACCAATCCCACTGAAAGTGAGACAGTCAGCACAGAGTTATGCCGAACCGTAACACGGCGTGCACAACAAAACAAACATATTCCATTGCAGACACCGCAGCACAAAGTGCCGCATCAACCTCACCACAGGTTCGGAAAGTGCCGTGAGAAAATTAACTGCCACCACGACCGCGGTAATACCTGAATTAAACACCCACCCTGCAATTCCGCTCCCCACAGCTAAACCGCTACAATCAGGGGAAACAGTTCCAAATTGTCAAATTGCGTTGCAAGGAAGAGCCCTCCCGAGACCGTGGCCAATGAGCAGCACCCCACTGCCCCTGAATTAAATGCCAAAACTGACACTCGCAGATGTGTCTGTAATTAAAGAAACTCCAAGGCGGACCCAAAAACTCAGGCGACGGACAAAGAGCCACTCCGTCAAAAAAGACTCCCAAAACCGAAAATCCTCCCTCATCCACCAGGAGACCTGAATAAAATGATGCCCTGTTGTAACCCATGCTAGACCCCTCAAGAACACCCACCCGGCTTAGCCAACCAGCAGCCCTACCAGCAAATCCGCCCAACTAGCCACACAGACGACAGCCGAGGCATCTTTCCTGGATGCACACACCCCTAATGCCACACAAACTGAACACCCGTACGTCTTGAGCCTGTGCCAAAGGCTCCCCACTGAACCACCCACCCTCGGCCTAGCAGAGCCAGCTGCAAACATATCCTCACCTGAGTCCAGTCCATCCACCACACTACCCTTGGACACAGAATACAGTCCCACCAGAGAAACCCTACCAAAGAAAAACCTGTATCTCCCATTCCCCCAAAACCCGCCCCGAGCCAAGGGACACAGCATGTAACAAAGCTAACCCCCTAACCAAATCCAATCCGTCCCCTCCAAAACAGCTCAACCCAAACCCACCCCCAAAAACAATAGCCCCAGAACCCCCTGCAACTCAAAACCAAAAATGCCCGAAATGCTTACCCCCCCTTCTTGACCCAGAAACCCAAACCCTCGCCGGAGTACTCACAGACCTTAGACGAGCTGATCTGAAACCAACAGGTACAGCCATCAACCTTTCGAAACCAGCCTCTGTCAATCCCTTACGAACTGCCAAAACCGGTCCCAAATTCGCCACATAGGACAATCTTTTTCTTAGGCCAACCGAGCCGTCAAAATCACCACCGGTGCTGCCCCTGCATCCACTGTAGCCTCCACTCCTGCAGTCCCAGCAACCGGAGCATCCGCTCCTACAGCCACCACTGCCGCCAGATCCACTGAAGTCCCTATTTGGGCCACCGCCCACTCCATGCTATTACTGATTGCAGCCTCCCGCACACATGCAAGCAGCTGATCCAGTCCCTCCTAGTCCGAATCGTGGCCCTCAGCCCCCTCCCCCACTGTGGTTTTGCTCCTGGACTTCATCACAATGTTTCCCACGCTGTGCCTAAATCTAAACAGCACCAATGTAATGCGCGTGCGCGCCCGAAAACTGTTCATCCACTCAGCTTCCCCTTCTGAGATTGCCAATCTTACACGCCTCCCTCATGCATGCAGTGGGGATGGCAATTCATAGCCCCCCCCCCGCCTGACTGTTGCAGGGCTAGGCTATAGAAACATAGAAAAATGTCGGCAGAAGAGAACCTTTTCGGCCCATCTAGTCTGCCCAATTACATGGATACTTTAGCTGGATTTATCTTTTGTTTAGGATAGCCTTATGCCTATCCCATGCCTGTTTAAATTCAATTACTGTTTTGGCCTCTACCACTTCTACTGGAAGACTGTTCCATGTATCCACCACCCTCTCAGTAAAATAATGCTTCCTGATGTTACTTTTAAACCTTTGCCCCTTGTTTTGCTACTTTGTTTCCTTTCAAATATACTCCCTTCTTCTACCTTGTGGATTCCCTTTACGTATTTAAATGTTTCTATCACATCTCCTCTGTCTCGTCGTTTTTCCATGCTGTACATGTTAAGATCATTAAGCCTTTCCTGGTAACTTTTCTCCTTCAAGCCGTACACCATTTTAGTAGCCCTTCTCTGAACTCTCTCCAAGATGTCTATATCCTTCTGGAGATACGGTCTCCAGTACTGCACACAGTACTCCAAGTGAGGTCTCACCAGTGCTCTGTACAGTGGCATGAGCACTTCCCTTTTCCTACTGCTAATACAGGCTCTCCCTACACAACCAAGCATTCTGCCAGCATTTCCTGCTGCTCTATTACATTGACTACTTACCCTGTATTATTGTAATACTAGCAACGACAGTTCTATGCTATTCTATGGGACAAAAAAATGTGGCGCACGACATGTGAAATCTACCCCTTTATCACATAAATTGCGCATGGTTTGTGATGGGAACTAGTGGGTTAAAACTGGCCACGTCAGTGTTTCCTCACGTGGCCGAGCGTGTAATCGAGCCCATAATGTGCAGCATCTCCTAAACCAAATCAGCACAAACACATGGTATGTGTGTCTTTAAAGATTAATAACATGGGGAGCAAAGTGGGTGTTTACATAATCTAGAACTGAACGTCCAATATCTCAAACATCAAACCTGCACAAATGTTATTTATTTTTATTTTTTAATTATTCATTTTAATATTTTTTTATTTTTTTGCACAAATGGTATATTCTTAAATTTGAATAACATGGGGTGCAAAGTGGGCGGGGTTTAGGTCACACAATCTAAAATTTAATGTGTAATAACTTCAAACCAAACCGGCACAAACACATGGTTTATTTTTATTCAGGTTTGAGGGTGTATAATGGCAGATTAGAGGAATCCATAGCTCCAGATGAAGTCTTATGGATGAAACGCGTCGCACACTAAAGTACTTATTACAGACTTTTATTATTGTTTGTTTTATTGAGACCCTGTAATGTTTTCCTGCTTGCTCTTTGTTATATTGGGGGGTCCATTAGTCCGTTGTGTTTGAGTCCCCAGAACATTTATCCAGCTCGGCTTCTCCAATGGGTTTCTGGAGACGGGGAAGGTGGATTTGAAGTCTGGAATGCTTCTGCAGAGGAGGACTCCCTGTGAAAGTGAACGGTGACTTCTGGAGCAATTTATGCTGTTTTGTTCGAGAGAAAGACTAATTAGGAATGAAGGAGGTTTAAGGATTATCCCTGTATTGCACAAGAGTGAAAGGGGGGAGTTTCCTTTGTTCTATGGGATCAGGCTTTGTTTTATGAGCTGAAGCATGGCTCTTTGTGATTGGGTACAATGGGAAGATAAACAATGGGGAAGGAGGAGGAAGGGAGGATACAAGAGACTGGGCGGGGGACATTTTGGTATTGCAATAATTTTTCTTTTACTAAGAACTTCAGAGACAGGGCGGCGGCGAGCTCCATTTTGCCATCACCATCATTGTATGAAAACCAATGACTGGATAAGTATTACTTGCTGTATCAATCTGTTATGCATACTCTATTATCATAAGTCTGCTACATATATATATTCTCCTAGTTCCATTATTTATTGGAAGGATAGAGGTGGGTTTCCCATTGTATGGATTTGTAGGTTTATTTAGTGGATGCTTAGTTATATTTGTTTCAATTTGCAATAATGTATTCCTTGTTCATTTGATGTCGAGCTGCGTGATAGTAATTTCTAATGTGTTATTGTTCTGGGATAGCTCTGTCAGAATTCAGTGATTTGTTGTTTTGTATGTTATTAGGGGCATTGGGATTCCCAATAATTTTGCTTTGGCTATCTGTGGACTGCTGTGCCTTATTAGTTTATGTGCTCTGTATAGCGCATGTGTCAGGGCTCGGCGGGCGCCGCCGGCTCGGCGTCCTGCCGGGCCGCCGACCCGGCATCCTTCTTCCCGGCTCCGGGGTCGGCGTCCTCTCCGAGTCCTGTGTGCGTGCAGTAGGCGCGCGCGCCGCCGGCAGTTCCGGATTTAGCCCTCCCGGCGGCGCGACGTCACCAATCTCCATGTGACCGCGAAGGACCAATCAGCAGGCAAGGCACCAGATTTAAACTTGCTTTTCCCATTCCTCAGTGCCCTTTCGTGGTTTTGCCTGTCTGACCCTTAAGTGCTCGTTTATTTCACTCAATTTGACTTACTGTGTATGACCTGGCTATCTCTCTCGACTTGTGTACCTCTATACCCCTTGACCCGGCTTGTTACTCGACTCTGTTTTCGCCTATACCCTATTGCTTTCTGATATACGTTCCTGGCTTACCAGCGTTTACACCAGCCACTCTAAGGACTGGTTCCTGTCCTCCTTGTGTCCCTGCCTTATAGGTTCACCTCCTGTTTGTGCGAAACCCAGCCACTATAAGGACTGGTACCGCATTGTGACTCTATCTTGCTTTACCGGCACTGCCGTTACGTACCCTTGGTTGGTGTTGGCCTGAAGACAGGGCAGCCCTCATTATTTGTGTTAACCCAGCCACTACAAGGACTGGTTTCTCTTCTACGTACTCGAGGCTCCTGTTTTCACTTAGGGTTAACCGTTCGTCCACCCTCAGGTACGTGAGCGTGCCTGACAGCGCATGACTGACTGTCCAATTTTAGTATCATCCATGGCTGCAGCCAAAATCATAATAAGCAACCCATATAAACACCGTAAACAAAGCACAGGGCATCACTATACACGCATGTGCCCTCACCATGCACACAGAAGGAACTCACTATGCATAGTGAAATCACACGTAGAACCTCGGTATAACACACAAAGTCACGCTAATGATGTAGCTATCATACACCCTGAAATCATGAAATTCCTCTCTATAGCACACTGAAATCACTTATTTAGAATAACACTAAGAGAAATAAAAATAAATAAATAAATAAATAAAATATATATATATATATATATATAATAAGCATAAAAATAACATAAAAACTTGCTATAACACGCCGTAATCACACAATAGAAACACACAGAAACCTAGCCATAGCACACGGAGACCCCACAAGGACCTAGCCATAGCACACAGAGACAACACAAAGGGAATGTAATCACACATAGGAACTTGATATAACAGACTGAATCACTGGACATTAATCACTATAACTCTATAGTGTGCCGAATGAGAAAAGCACCATACGTGCATTGCTGAGTAACACCTTTAGTGGATTCTCAAGCAGCTTCACATGCTGGCCTTTTATGTGGGTTATGATTTACAGGGTTATTCAAAGAGCTGTGTGTTTTAAATAATGTTGGAGTAACCCCAAGGGCTAAGCAATAAGTTGATGAACAAATTAATTTGTATACTGTATTTAAGTTCACTATTCTAATTGTTGCAATTTTAAAGTGACACAGCAGTAATGTACAATCTTTTGTTTTGAGCACTTGCTACAGTTGAGTAAATAATTATTTAGAACGGTAACTTTGTCTTTATTGAGGGAGAGGAGAGACTTATTTCAGAAATAGAGGAAACATGAGCAGTAACTCACTCATATTTCACACTTGTACCATCATCATAATAAAGCCTGGGAGTGGATAAGTATTAAGTGTATTAATTCAGTGAATTTGAAGCTATGTTGATAATATACTATATGCGTGTGTGTGTAATCTATTGGGTTAAATACGCGCTAATTTACCCGTTGTAGTGATTTGCATTGTTAGCTAGAATATGCTCGTTGATATTTGCTTCACTTTGTAATACTTGATCAAACCTTATTATTTGTATAGTCTGTATGATCTTATAAACATAGGTAATCAGTGACCGCATGGCTGGCAGCCATCTTAAACCTCAAAAAGTCACATGTGCTTCTGCCAATGAGGAAGGGCTGCAGCAGTAACTGTACAATCTGTTTAAGCTTTCATTTGCGCAACTAAATTAATCCAGATTGTTTCTGCCAGATTTATGAATATATAACAATTACTAACCAAATACACATCTAAATGTGTCTGTTATAATTTCTGAAGAGGCTTATCAACTAAACAGTGGTTTTGTATGTTAGCAAAGGCTGTGTCATTTGGTTAGTTCGGTTGGTTTAACTTCGGGTCTATAGATTAATATACTAAGCAAGAATCAGTTTCATTGTGGACGGAGGTTAAAGACTTTCACATGTGCAGCTTGGTTCTATTGATAAGGGATTCCAGGGTTGAGGACTCATAAAATGGAGGACAATGCAGCCACTTATGTACAGAACATCTATGCTCTTTCTCAACTCAAATCAACTCAAAATGGAGACAGCGTTATTTACATTTCGGCGTTATTTACATTTCACAAGGGGACACACACATACAGAGGGCGAAGGTGCACAAACAATGCAGTCACTCTCAGATGCAAACAATGGATCAGATAACAGTGAGCTGGTGACCTTAGTTGCTGGGGGGAGGGGCTGATTGAAGCATGTGAAAACAAAAGGAATTCATTACTTACAGGGGGTGTACACTATACAAAGACTGGATCGTAATACAGAGGTTACGCTATACAGAGGGAATACAATACTCTACATGATACACAGAGCAAGGGAATGTAAGGAAAAATACATACAAATAAACATTGGGACGGCCGTTTCTTTGCAGAGGCAATAAGTAGGGAAGATGTTTCTGTTAGCTACCATTCATTCAATCAGGTGGTGATTTGGGTAGGGGTAGCTGGCGAGGGGACAGAGTTACCTATGCTTGATCTAGAGGCAGCCTTCAGGCCGTACCGCTGTGTCCAGGTTTTCTTTTCTTTTAATGGGGTGTAAATTCGATGGTTAATTTTACATCGATATCTGTTTACCCATTGGGGTGGGCAATATCCCATGCTCCCTTTATAAAGGCTTCCTACTTTTTTGCATTGCTTAGTGGAGAAGAGAGCGGGGAGGAGACGTATAGTACATTACTTGGACGATTTCATGGTAACAGGTTCCAAAGGGACTGGAGAATGAGGTAGGATCGGGGGGGGGGGTGACAAATAAGTTTAGTTGATCGGGGAGAATTGTAGGTGGTTTGTGGGGAATGGCCAGACATGGCTAGACATCAAATGGTCTAGTGTAATTTCAAATGGGGAGCAGGCAAATGGCCCAGGAGTGGATTCAATGGATGGGTGCAAGCTTGGTGTTTCTGGAATTTTTTATTTTCCAATCGTCGGGGCAATACCACTGTGAAACTGTGTTTTTCGTGCCCACTGCTTACGTGCATCAAGCCGCCACCAGCTGCGACCCGTTTTTGGCCTTCGAACCATCTCCAGTCTGGGCAATGGCTGAGGCTGTGGTGGCCATTATATTCAGGGACTGGGGAATGGCTGGAGGCAGTGGTGCTCCGGGATGTCTGAGGGTGGGCAGGAGGGTGAACAATAGGGACAGCTCCATATAAATATGACCTGTGTTTTGCACAAGAAACAGATTCTGTTTGCAATTCAACCTAAAATGTGTCTCGCCTCGTTCATGGGACAAAACCTGCAGCTATAAGACACACTCTGCCCAGTAGTTGTATGTGCTACTATTGGGCCCTGACGCCATGTATCCGGCAGCCGGGGTACTCCGTGATAGTCACATTTGTGCACTTTCTCATGGACCCTAGCCCCAGGCCTTACTGATGCCGGAGTGGCGGGGGGAAAGGGTGCACGGTGAGGATGAGCCTTTATGGGAGTGGACGCTGTTTTTTTTGTATTATTCACATGACTATCGCATGGATCGCACTATAAATAGCGGTATCAGTATGGATGACATGGGATGGGGAGGTTTGTATTAGTTTTCTGTCTGTGGGGATACTGTTATGTTCTGCTATAAGATTTTGGGTCTATGGATGTCTGCCTCGATTGGGACGGGGGGGGGGGTTACAGTTTTTTCTTTTTAATCCACATGGACATTGAGTCACGTCCAGTGGTCCTGGGGGTGCCCATGCCTCGTCTGGCGTCCCAGGTGGTACCCGGTAGCGCTGTGCTCGCTTTTTGCGGTCACATGGATGGCCAGGAGGCGGGGCGCGGAGTGATGACGTGTCGCCGCCAAGTTTAATGCCAGTCTGCCCTGACGTGGAGTTACTTCCCCAACGCTTTGGTGATATTCATTCAATCATATTGCTTTGGTTATTTCTGAGAACCTCCATGTGTGCTGACCCGGCTATTTATGAGAAGCACCCTTTGTGTGCTGACTCAGCTATTTATGAGAAGCACCCTTTGTGTGCTGACTCAGCTATTTATGAGAAGCACCCTTTGTGTGCTGACTCGGCTATTTATGAGAAGCACCCTTTGTGTGCTGACTCGGCTATTTATGAGAAGCACCCTTTGTGTACTGACTCGGCTATTCTTGACCATCCTGTTCTGCGAACAATTCTTGGTACCAAGGCCTATGTTGGCAGGGACTGCTGTGTTGTTATTCTCTGGGGCCTGTTAACCCTTTCTGGCTGTTGTACCCTGCAGATAGTAAGCTTTACCAACCATTCAAGGATCAGAGGGGTTTATAGGGTTCTGTATACAGTGACCAGCATCGTAGTTCTAGGGGGGATCCGTGACACATTGTATAGTTCAGACTGTCAATAGTGGTTTACGTGTTGATATGGACGGGATGGGAGGGGGGTTTAGTATAAGAGCACTCCCATAGGGTCACCCCACACTTCGAATGGGAGGGGGAATGTGTTCTTTATGCTAGTATGTGGGGTCACTGTTCTGTGTTGTTATACTGAGGGTGGGGGGGTGGTTTGCTTTCATTCTCTGTACGGAGGTGCCAAGGACACAGCTGGATTTAGGGTTTTTCTTTCCTCATGGGGGGGGGTCGGGAAGGGGTGGGATTTTTTTTGGTTTTTTTCCCGGAGCTTCTCTCTTTGGAGAGGTGGGGGTGGAGGGGACGCATATATATGAGAACTGCTTGTGATTTGCTCCAAGGGGGTTCAATGTCTTCTCAGCTCGCGGTGGACGTGCAGTGTTGAGCCTCAGCCTCGTTGCCAAAAAGGATCTCGGTTTCTGTGCCAAACTGACTATTGGGCCAGGCAAAAGACAACTGTTTTTAACGGAGGGCATCCAACTCTATATAATTCTATGTTGAAATCAGTGGCCCAACCTCATTTAACCCTTTAAAAACATCAGTTACCTATTCAAATTGATGGAAATCAGTGCCCATAGCACAGATGACACGGTTTCTGTGCCAAACTAACCGTTGGGCCAGGCTATCGACAACTGTTTTTAATAGAGGGCATCCAACTCTATATAAATACATGGTGAAATCAGTGGCCCAACGGCATTTAACCCTTTAAAAACATCAGTTACTTATTCAAATTTATGAGAATTGGTGCCAATGGCAGTGTTGGCACTATTTCTGTGCCAAACCGACCATTGGGCCAGTGTAACGAAAACAGTGTTTAATAGAAGGCATCCAATTCTATATAAATTCATGTTGAAATCAGTGGCCCGACAGCATTTAACCCTTTTAAAAACAGTTACTTATTCAAAATAATGAAATTTGTTTGCCTGGCACGGTTGTCACTGTTTCTGTGCCAAACTGACCATTGGGCCAACATAATGACAACTGTTTTTAATAGAGGGCATCCAACTCTCTATAGATCCATGGTGAAATCAGTGTCCCAATGGCATTTAACCCTTTAAAAACTAGGGATGCACCGATACCACTTTTTTAAGACTGAGTACGAGTACCGATACTTTTTTTCAAGTACTCACCGATACCGAGTACCGATACTTTTATTTTATGTCATGTGAACGCTTTCCAATAAGAACAGACCTCATATAAAAATGCCCCCAGCTCACACGTATATGCCCCCAGCTCTCATGGATATGTCCCCCAGCTCTCATGGATATGTCCCCCAGCTCTCATGGATATTGCCCCCAGCTCTCATGGATATGCCCTAGTTCATGGATATTGCCCCCAGCTCTCGTAGATATGCCCCCCAGCTCTCGTAGATATGCCCCCCAGCTCATGGATATGCCCCCCAGCTCTCATGGATTATACCCCAGCTCTCATGGATTATGCCCCAGCTCATGGATATTGCCCCAGCTCATGAATATGCCCCCAGCTCTCAGATATTCCCGCCAGCTCATGGATATGCCCCCCAGCTCAGTGTGTGTATGTGTATATATTACAGCAGGGGTGTGGGAATTATATCGCCCGACGCCCGTTATATGAAGATCCGGGTGCCGGACAAGTAAATATTTTTGAGATGCAGTCCAGCGGGCAAGAAGCCCGCCAGACTGCTCCCAGCACACAAGTGCCGTCGGGAAACAAAGCGCGATCATCCATAGGAGGATCGCACTTTGTACACTGATCGCAGAGAGTGGAAGGAACGCCCACTCTCACTGAGCGGCGCGATGAGGGGAGGGGCCGGAGCTACGGCGCTTGCACACAAGCTTTCGATCCACACTCTCCATCCTGCACCGCTTCTATACCCGCCGAGAAGCATGAATATGGAACGGGGTGTCTGGCAGGACGTTTGGGGGGTTTGCAGAGGCTGCCTGATACAAAACAGACCCTGTGTCCAGGTGAGCAGCTCTGCCACGCAATATGCCAAGCAGCCCTTTCCCTCGCTCCGTGAGCGTTTATCGTCAGGAGGGTGGAGCGGGATCTCCTGGGGTATAGTAAACAGAAAGCGGCGCTGGCACAGGAATAAAAGCGAGCAGCTCGGAGGCAGTGGAAATGCCTTACCCAAAGAGGATCTGAGTTAACCCTTGCCACTGTGCCCTTCAAATGCCCAAATCACTAGGTCAAACGAGGTTCAGTATTTTCCTGGCACACAAGGCTGGCCACGAGGCAGCGGGCACTCAGCATGGAAATACCCCGGCTAGATTATAGGAGAGGGGGAAAAAACATGTCCACATTCACTGTATAGCATGCCACATTCACTGTATGGCATGTCCACATTCACTGTATAGCATGTCCACATTCACTGTACAGCATGTCCACATTCACTGTGTAGCATGCCACATTCACTGTATGGCATGTCCACATTCACTGTATAGCATGCCACATTCACTGTATCGCATGTCCACATTCACTGTATAGCATGCCACATTCACTGTATAGCATGTCCACATTCACTGTATGGCATGTCCACATTCACTGTAAAGCATGTCCACATTCACTGTATGGCATGCCACATTCATTGTGGGCATTATCTGGTCTGAGGTCTATATCTGTGGACATTATAAATTAAAAGGAAACAAAGTAGCAAAACAAGAGGACATAGTCTTAGATTAGAGGGGCAAAGGTTTAAAAATAACATCAGGAAGCATTATTTTACTGAGAGGGTGGTGGATACATGGAACAGTCTTCCAGTTGAAGTGGTAGAGGCCAAAACAGTAATTGAATTTAAGCAGGCATGGGATAGGCATAAGGCTATCCTAAACAAAAGATAAATCCAGGTAAAGTATCCATGTAATTGGGCGACTAGATGGGCCGAAAGGTTCTTATCTGCCGACATTTTTCTATGTTTCTATGTGCTCGCTGTTATGAATAAAGACCTCTAAACACTATTTTGTTGAAATTATTTTTATTATCAGGACAAGTAGAGCGGACTACCACTTAGTCCGTTGGACAAGTAGATTTTTTTTTAAATTTCCACACCCCTGTTACACATACACACACACACACAGACCCCAGACCAGACATAGGGCGGCTGTCCGAATGCTCTATCGGCATTCAGACAGGCACCTGGAGCTCTCCGTTCATACTTACCATCCTAAGCGACGCCGGTAAAGCTTCCGCGCGTGCGCTCGTTGGAAGGCCCCCAGCCGCGATCACCCACGTGAAACTTTACCGGCGTCGCTCAGGATGGTAAGTATGAACAGAGAGCTCCAGGTGCCTGTCCGAATGCCGATAGGGCGGCTGTCCGAATGCTCTATCGGCATTCGGACAGGCCCTGCAGCTGCTCTCCGCGTTCATACTTACCTTCCTGAGTAATGCCGACAAAGTCTTTGCGCGTGCGCTTGTTGGAAGGCCCCCAGCCGCGATCACCAGCTTTACCGGCGTCACTCAGGAAGGTAAGTATGATCGCGGAGAGCAGCTGCAGGGCCTGTCCGAATGCCAATAGAGCATTCAGACAGCCGCCCCAGCCCCTCGGATGCCGGCAAGCTGGCTCAATGCCGGCTTCCGGTATCGGGGGAAATATCGGGGGCACTGCACGAGTACCAAGTACTCCTGCAGTACCCGGTATCGGCACTGATACCGATACTAGTATCGGTGCAACCCTATTAAAAACATCAGTTACTTATTCAAAATAGTAAACATCAACACCCTTGGCACAGTTGGCACTGTTTTCGTGGAAAACTTGCCATTGGGCCAGGCTGAAGACAATGGTGTTTGATAGAGGACACCCACCTCTATATAAATCCATGTTGAATTCAGTGGCCCAATGGCAATTAACCCTTTGAAAACATCAGTTACTTATTCAAAATAGTAAAAACCAGCACCCATTAGTTTAAAACACCATAAAGGGAAGTAAGCCCAATTATTGATCTGAATAGTGTGGTATGTTTTTGGCATAATTAAGCTCTTAGTCAGTTTAAGGACACTAGGTGCCACCACGCTCTTATTAACCGAGAAACTGGACAAGTTAAGGGGTACCGCTAAGGTAGGGATAACTGATGACCCCTGGTTCAATTTGTTACAAACCCAACAAGATTCATATCCTGATTTCTTTGCATATGCATACGTAAATTTAATAAGCAGTTTATCCTCTGGTCTTGTCAATTCTCGTTTCCGGCGATCCTGTGCCGGTAGGACAGTCACATCATAGTCTGGTGTCAACACAGTTGGGGTTGGCAGCAATCCCTTAGGGAACTGGATTGGGAAAAAGTAGTTCAACAGAAAGTGTCAAAACTGTCAAAAATAAAACAATCACAATGCATATAAGGATCCTTTGGTACTGTTCAAATGGTCTTTTTAACCTCTTAAAAATAGTATCTGGAAGCAGAGGCTTATGGGCCTCCTGGGGTACCTCTGGAGCTTCCATTTGTGGCAGTGTATCAAGTTTAACTGCCTTTCAACAAAAATTGACACAAAGACTTGAGTGTAGGAGATAAGCGGTCAACCAGACTTTTGATCCACTTATTCGTCTCTGGTCTGTGCGGCTGCTCGGGTACGGTGGAAAAATAGCTTCAGCGGGTCAGATTCACTGGCTATCACTTTCCATGGGTTGTCCGTAACCTCTGCAGCAGGTTTCAATCGTGAGTGGTGTATCCACGGCACCACTTCGGCCACTTTCACTGCTGTGGGAGTGGATAACAAGACAACATAAAAAAACCTCTCCATTTAGCCCCTAACGGGTCTACCTTCCATTCCTTAACCCATACTGAGTCCCCAGGACAGTATCTGTGTAAAGGTAGGTATAGGAAATGTGGTATGTGTTCACTAACCCATGTATACATGCTCTGCATCGTCTGATCTAACCTGATCACTTGCTGGCATAGGTCAGTTTCTCCTAATACCCGGGGATCCCCCCTCAACCTAGTTATCAAAGGGGTGGGATAACCGAACATCATCTTGTATGGGCTCAATTTTAGGAGTGAGGTAGGGTTGCATCTCACGTGCAGTAGAACAATTTGCAACACATCCAGCCATTTCAGTGATGTTTCTTGGCATATTTTAGCCATCAATGTCTTTGGATTTCTATTCATTCTTTCCTCTTTTCCAGAGCTTTGAGATCTGTATGCAGAGTACAGTTTCCAGGTGATTCTTAACAATCGGGCGAGCTGCTGCAAACAACTTTGTATGAAGGCTGGACCATTGTCTGACCCAATTTCAAGAGGCAGTCCATACCTTGGAATAATTTCTCTCAAGCATCTCACTACTTCAGCAGTCTTTTCTGTTCGAGTTGGGTAGGCTTCAACCCATCCTGTTAGTGTGCATACTAGCACCAGTAGCATGGTAGGAGAACAGTAAAGTCAATTTGTAGGGAGAACATTGGAGATAATCCAACCAATAATACTCCTGGTGGTTGTACTATCCCTTGCCTTGGGTTGTTCTTAGCACAAGTGACACACTGGTGGGCAATTGCTTTGCAAATGGCGGTGAGTCCAGGAACATAGAAATACGGTTCTAGTTGTTGCTCCATGGCTGTCTTTCCTCCATGAGTTCTGGAATGCAAGGCCCGGACAATTTCAGGTGCCAGGGTGGCTGGTAGGACAATTCTTTCATTCTCCAACTGGTACCATCCGTCTTCTCTGTATTCTCCTGGCTCTTCGGAGAGCCATTTCTTCTCCTTTTCAGAGTAGGCCGGAGTCCAGTGAGTAATGGGTGTTGGTAACAGGGATGTCACCACTGGGAGAAGCCTCTTGACATTCTTGGATATTCTGTGCTTCAGAGCATATTCAGACAGTGCATCTCTTTCATGATCATTCTTTACCGCCGGCAAGAAATATTTCAGGGCACTTTCTTTCATATTTTGCAGCTGATCTTCAACCAGTATTTCTTTTAGGAAGAACTTCACCAGCGGAGCTTGGTATTGTGCAGCTCCCAGCTCTCCCATGCTTCTCACAATTCGGGTAATTCTCAGGTTATTGTGGGTGTTGGTATTCAAATTGGAGAAGCGTGTGGAAAAATTTGAGTCTCGTATCACTTCTATCTCCTCTTCCCCCACTAATTTTACGCCGAAGAAATTCAGCATCAGTTTATAGGCTCTTCGTAGCCTATGTTGGATTTCAGCGGTGTTCTTCATAATTTCAATTTCAGAAGTAGTCAGAGGCTTTGCATGTGCATTCTGGCATTGTTCACGTAGGGGAAACAACCATTGGATATAGCTGTGGTGCTTCTCTAGAAGTTCATATTCACCGTACCAGTGGCAAAGAACATCTTCAATAAATTCTCCATGAGGTGCAAATCTTCTTTTGTTCATATAGAAGTCAACGTTAGGCATATCTTGAAGCGCAGTATTTAGACAGAGCAGAGTTTCGATTTTCATTTGCGGGGATTCGGGTTTACATACCAGAATCTTGATAGGTGAGTCAACTTGAACCAATCCTCTCTGGGGAACCGAAGTTTCTGTTCGGTGTTCCGGATTTCCATTCCGGAAGCTTTTCAAGTGATTCTCCTGTTGCTGTCGAGTACTCTTGGCATTGGTTTCTTTCCAATCACAGCCTCGCTCAAGGGCTTGTGTCTGTCTTGCTGCTTCCTTTGCCGCCAGATCAAAAACCAAAAAAAACACAAAGCAACTGCTGCACTCGCAGAAACCACATAAACACTGTACACACCATAATACATATGCACACACACTATCGAGATCCCATGTGATATATACACATATATACTACAGAAATTACATACATAGAGCCAAAGAGCATATACACCCACTATACACATATATAGCACTTATACAGACTGGGCAGCACATATACATTGCGCCATATATGCAAACACGGCACATATATGCACTTACTGCACAGAGCACATATACACACACAACTCTAAACCCATATTCATAACATATATATATATATACACATTTGCTATGTGAATAGCACATACCCACACTGGCTGCAGCCATATGTAATACTACTCAACACACATTCATAGTGCATTTGTTCAATGCAGCAGATAATAGCTTCTGTATACATACTGCAAAGCATATATACAGGAAACATACACACAGCATTTTTTTAAGCAAACACAACACATATATACAGAGGACATACAATACCTCCATATATCATAGAAACATAGAAAATGTCGGCAGATAAGAACCTTTCGGGCCATCTATGTTACTTTTAAACCTTTGCCCTTCTAATCTAAGACTATGTCCTCTTGTTTTGCTACTTTGTTTCCTTTTAAATATACTCCCTTCCTCTACCTTGTGGATTCCCTTTACGTATTTAAATGTTTCTATCATATCTCCTCTGTCTCGTCTTTTTTTACCCAAGCTATACATGTTAAGATCATTAACCCTTTCCTGGTAACTTTTCTCCTTCAAGCCGTACACCATTTTAGTAGCCCTTCTCTGAACTCTCTCTAAGATGTCTATATCCTTCTGGAGATACAGTCTCCAGACCAGTACTGCACACAGAACTCCAAGTGAGGTCTCACCAGTACTCTGTACAATGGCATGAGCACTTCCCTTTTCCTACTGCTAATACCTCTCCCTACACAACCACGCATTCTGCTAGCATTTCCTGCTGCTCTATTACATTGACTACTCCATATATCCATACAGGGTATTGATCCGGATGCCCTGGGCGTCCAGTGACCACTGAATGAACCCCCTGTATCAAGACAGGATCCATTGTTTCCTCTCGTGGCCATGAAGGATACAAGACAGGCCACTCAATTTCACACAATGTACGCATCTTGCTCATGCAGTTTCCTTCCATATTGGTGAACTGCACAGAGAGTCTCGAAATTGCGTATCATATATTCCAGGGGTGTTTCACCCTCCTTTGCTTTCTTGGGTTCAGATGACCCGTTACCCATGGTTACTTCTTGAAAGCAGTAACTTCTTCACAATACAGATATTACTTTCAGCAAAATCACTCTTAAATCAACTGTCTGGTACTTCGAACAACAGTTCTTTCGTGTCGTATTCGCTTCCTCCTTTGGTAGCCAACTGCAGTCGCCTGAGCTGGAAACGTACCTCTGGAGTCCACTCTCAGATTTGCTTCCTTGCTAAGCAAGTAGGCGCATACTCACTCACAACACTCTCAGCAATCACAGCACATACTGTACCAGATACATTCAGCACAAAACAGTACATAAACAGTTCTACTCTTTCAGGTGACTTTCCTCAGGGAGAACAAGTCCAGTCTCCCACACACTCAACACCAGATACAATAAACATAAAATACAAACACAATATTTGTGCAACAGTTCTTGTCATAGACAGCTAGCTTTCAATCATTATTTACTTCACCATCAGTATTTATTACCCTACTGCGGGGGTTTTTAGCACAAAGGGGGTGGCCTGTCCCCTTGTCTGGGATCAGTACTGATCCGGACGGCTATGAGCATCACAGGCTCTCTTGAGGTTCTACAGACCTTGTCTATCCTCGCTAGAGGGCGGTCGATCCCCAGCCTCTGCATCACACACAGGTGCAGAAGTCTGGAGCTCGGCCCCCTCCGCTGCACGGACAACTCTTTACACACAAATTGAAACTAGCTGCTAACTTATTCAACACAAAGAAATACAATTTTGTTATTTACCCCTTCTGCCGCGGCGTCAATTTTCCTCGGCCTGTTCCTCTCCTTGGATTCACGGTTGGGAGCGTGCCCTCAGCAGGTTGATGGTCCACGGAGCGAGAACTCTCGCCTTGGCGCCTAGTCGAAGATCAGCATACCTGGGCCATCTCCCGCCGGATTCCGCCGAGATGCAGCAATTACTGCCGTTCAGGCTTCTTTGCTGAGTCAAGGCCTTTATCCCTTCGGACGAGCACCCAGAAATGTTATGGCTAACTGACCGGGTATTTAGGTGATGACTCGACAAAAGAAATGCCAGACGGAGGCCTTGATTCTTGAAAGGAAAAAAAAGTTTTATTCGGTACCGGACAAGAGCTGCAAGTCTTGCTCGCATTCAAAGCTCAAGTCCTGAGCCAACAGAGAAACAAAGAATTTATACATGGCGAGTAAAAATGCACACCTTATTCCCCTCCCCAGGTTACCCTCCCACTTATCATATCAACCTTCATTATACATATTGGACTTTATTCATCATTTTGCAAGTCAGCAAGGTTCACCTCAAAGACACGACCCTTGAGCCCCCTCTGAATTCTCTGTCTAGTCAATATGGTTGTAAAAAGGGAATCATTCTTCCAAAACAAATATGGCAAGCTATGGGATTTACTCATTCCTTCTGCTGCCTCGATATATTAAGCAACTTTTATGGCTTAGAGTTAGAGACCTGGGGGGGAGAAGAGGTAATTCTTCAGTCGGCAGAAATCAGGTTTATTAGAGGCTACACTTAGTTTATACAGTTCTATTTTCTATCTAAAAATGGTGGACAGGGAACAGAGAGGGTGACGCTGGGGGTTATTCCCAGGTAGCGCTCTTTCAGCACGACTTGGTCTGACGAGGGTCGTTCACTGCAGCAGACTAGCGATCAGCGGCTATGGAACCAAAAAGCTGTTTATTCTTGTATTTTTTCTCTGAGACTGTCAGGATTATTCATAGAGATTCGAAAAGTCACTGTACGTTCGGTGACTTTTCGTTCTCTTCACTTAGTGCAAATCTGCTTTCCTATTTCGGCGACCCTGCGGTGTATTCAGCAAGCACCACAGGGCTGTCGAAGTGCAGGGAAAAACTGCCGAACACCCACCGAAAACCCAGCGAATGCATGCCGAAAACCTGCAAAAACATCTGGATTAACCCGTCGAAGACGCCGGAAAAACCCGAGCAGGAGCCGATCACACGCAGCGAAGCCGCCGGAAAAAGCTGACACCGCAGACGAGTGCAGTGAATAAATTAGGAAAACAGTTTTCTTGAATGATTGAAAAGTGAAACGCTGTTTGCAAAGAAACTACTGAGCGAAAATGTGTGAAATTTACATATGATCCAATAAATGATAATAAAAAGGGCTGTTACAGAAAAAATAAGTTAAGTTAAAAATAAAAAAAATCTGACTTTTTAAAAATAAAGAAAACTGCTTAAAATATCCTAAAAAATCTATAAATAAAGAGACTCTTTACTGCAGAATTTTATAATGAACGGTATATTAGATATTGAATTAAACGGGAATATTTTTAACATTGAAGCCTATGGCATTCGCCTGAATAAACCTGTCGAATTAAACCACGGAATGACAGGGCATTTAGGGAACCTTTCACTGCTGGTTTGTGTTCTCTGAATAGCCGAAGCAGTGCTTTTTTATGGGGATTTCACTGCCCTCGAACAGGCACCGAACAGGCACCGAATGTGCAGGCAATTCGCCAGAATTTGGCGAATTGCCTGCTCTCTGGATAGCCGAATGGCCAAGAAAGGTAACCAAATGCTGATTTTCAGCGTTCGGTTACCTTTCTCCAGCCATTTCGGATCTCTTTGAATAACCCTGTATATAATATTGCATTCTGCTTTTGTAAACACTGCCGTCCTTTGTGCGAAAATGGATCTGGAGGCGCTGGATGCGCTGTTAGACAATCCATACTGGAGAGTTCGCCGGCTGAAACAAAAACAGCAGAAAAATCAAGAAATAAAAAGACTTTTTGCTGGAAATGAATACAAGGATTAAAGAAATATGTATTTTTCTACATTGAACCCCATGACAGGTTTAATAAAAGGTTAATCCTATAGGTTTCAATGTAGAAATTAGTCTGTTTTTAAACCTGACAAACTAGTAAAACTCCGCAAAACAGGGCATTTTTTAAAGGCTGATGTCAGACGAACGCAGTTATCACGTCCGTTTTGCTGCACAGTTTAACGTCCATTGTAGCCAGGGCTGTAGGAAGGGCGAGGCGAGTGTGGCACGTGCCTTGGGCACAGCTGTGAAGGGGCGCAGCCATGGCTCGAGTCCTGCGGGAACGATTGTGGGATCTAACAGCCAGCCGCGATCTCGCAAGATCGCGGCAGGCTGTTTCATCGATCCCAGGCGAGCGGCTGCACTTCCTATCAGCAGCCATTCTAGCAGGAAGCACGCGGCCGCTGGCAATGTGCGGCGGCAATGAGAGGTGAGCTTGGGCATTATCCATGAGACCTGGGGGCAATATCCATGAGACCTGGGGTAATACCCATGAGACCTGGGGGCATATCCATGAGACCTGGGGGCATATCCATGATGAGACCTGGGGGCATTATCCATGAGAACTGGGGGCATTATCCATGAGACTTGGGGGCATTATCCATGAGACTTGGGGGCATTATCCATGAGAACTTGGGGCAATATCCATGAGACCTGGGGGCATATCCATGAGACCTGGGGCATTATCCATGAGACCTGGGGCATTATCCATGAGACCTGGGGCATTATCCATGAGACCTGGGGGGCATACCCATGAGACCTGGGGCATATCCATGAGACCTGGGGCATTATCCATGAGAGCTGGGGCATTATCCATGAGACCTGGGGGGGCATATCCATGAGAGCTGGGGCATATCCATGAGACCTGGGGGCAATATCCATGAGACCTGGGGCAATATCCATGAGAACTGGGGCATATTCATGAGACCTGGGGCATTATCCATGAGACCTGGGGACATTATCCATGAGACCTGGGGGCATATCCATGATACATGGGGGCATTATCCATGAGACCTGGGGGCATTATCCATGAGACCTGGGGCAATATCCATGAGAGCTGGGGGGCATATCCATGAGCTGGGCCATATCCATGTGAACTAGGGCAATATATACCCATATGAGCTGGGGTCAATAATATCCATGTGAACTGGGAGCAATATCCATGAGACCTGGGGGCATTATCCATGAGAGCTGGGGGGCATATACATCAGCTGGGCAATATATACCCATATGAGCTGGGTTCAATAATATCCATATGAGCTGGAGCCAATAATATCCATGTGAACTGGGGCAATTATATCCATGTGAACTGGGGAAAATAGTTTGGGGCTCAGTGTTGTGTATATTATTCTGGGGGGGTGTATATTATGCTAAATGTTCTTTTGCTATACGTGCATGTATTCTGTGTGTGCACTATATATGTAGGGCCGCATCACCTCCTTAACGCTAGGACTCACACATGTGAGTGTTGGTGCTAGGTTAAATGAGGTTACTGCATGCTGCCCATATCTCATCCTAGCACAGGACCCTCATATTACAATCCGAACGCTAACAGGTTAAAAAATCCAGGAGATTGTGCTTTTCAGCGCGAGGTTACTGTACTTTGCGCTCCCTATACTTAACATGGGGAGCGCAAAGAGTAAATAGCGTTAGGATTACAAAGTCCTACATATATAATGTAGATACGGTATTTGAATGACAGGACGACAGGCGGCAAAAGAAAAATTTAACCCCCTCAGTTCTGGAGTGTAAGTCCTGTGAATGTAATGTCTCAAAAAGGTATATGTGTATGGTCTCGGGTACCCGGATATTGTATTCAACTGGCCAGTGAATGAAACAAACAAATCTTCGACTAGTCACGTTGGGGCCCTGTAGATTTAAACAATAATGCAGCGTGAGGTTCTTAGATTTGGAAACTGCGGCCTGCGAGGCCTCTCACCCATCCGTTAGACAATCTCTTCAGCACCCGCTCAAGGATGTCTCTCCGCTTAGATTGGGACTCTGTGCACCGGATCCGCTCCCTTGCTTGTCCGATCTCCACACTGAGAAGCTACGGCCTACCGCCTGCACTCCCATTGGACCATCGCGGTCTCCTTACTTGGGGTCCAGCCGGAACTAAATTTCTGCTCAGACCTCTCAGCAGTGCTTAGGTAGGTCTCTGCAAGGTCACTGTCCCGGTCCCCAGCACCCGGGAGGCAGCGCCTGCACTCCGGCCTGGTCACGATCCCTGGCAGTCTCACGTGCGTCCTCCACCTTTTGCTGCTCGGCTCACTCTGCCTCTCCTCTGCACGAGGCTGCTGATGTCTCTCCTCTTCCTCCCACCCACTTCCTGTACTCACGCAAAGGATCATGGTAGGCGTAGTTCAGTTCTTTCCTTGTTCGTCCAGCATAATCCATAGGTCTCTGTCTCCCTCTGGTGGCCATAATAATTAAATGCAGCAGAACACAGTCACAGTCTTTAAAGCAGCGCTACACTCTCCCCCCTTAAACTCTTGGGTGTAACAGATACATGACATTTCAGCATTTACATTAAGCAATATATTCAGGCTCAGTAGCAAACATATAATGGGTCAGATATACATCCTCAAGCTGACTCATGCTCCTGACTACCTCAGCTAGCATAGCAGACTCTTCAGGCAATCTTTGCACAGTGGTAACAGCCTCTTCAGTGCTATGTCCCGGTGAATCGTAGGTAAGCCTCTGAGGGGGCCGGATAGAACGTTTAGACTCTGGTTCAATCATCTCCTCTTCGGGTGGAAGTGCCACATTTACAGGCTCAATTCTTTCATCCACAACTGGAGCAGACACCTCCTCTGAGTATGAGCCTTCCAGTGAAGGCATAGAACTATAATCTATGGAAACAGAAGAATCTGTGTTCTGGGCGCCACCTAGTGGTTCCTTTCACAATTGTTCATGTGTTGAGGGTTAATTAACCCCTCTAGACCTTTAAGAGCAGAAAAAAAAAAAAGGCAGCAATAAAACTGTAAATTGTGAATGTTTCTCACAGTAAATCAGCAGCTTGTCCGTTCACTCGGGCTTATCCCTAGAACCCAGTTAGAAGCATAAATAGAGAAAAAATGTGGCGGGACAGGCGCTTCCTTCACACTACCAGGGATGTCCTCACTTAAATGACAGTTCTCCCCTCTGTTGGATGAGTGTAAACCTCAAACAGAACAGAAAACAAAAATAATGGTGCAGTATGTCAAGGCAGTATACTATTAAAATAAAGATAAGAGGATTGCACTCACATGGTGTGGTGTCTTAGTATCAGACACCAGATGTTTATAGCGGCTGGCAGAATTATGGAAGGAACGCCAGACTTCCCTTGGTGGTGCTCCAACGTCTGTGGTGGTCCTCCAATCTTTGGGTACTCCAAGAGCCTTGATGTTGTTTCAGTATCCGTTCCCCTGATCCTCAGCAGCGGTGTAGATCACAATCATGTGGGGTACAGCAGCCAGGAAACAGGAAGAATAGGGACAGCAAGTTAGGTATAATGGGATTTATTGGTATAAAATAATTAAAATAATCTTGGTACATCCAAACGCGTTTCGCGGTATGAAGCCGCTTCCTCAGTAGATGGACATCTACTGAGGAAGCGGCTTCATACCGCGAAACGCGTTTGGATGTACCAAGATTATTTTAATTATTTTATACCAATAAATCCCATTATACCTTGCTTGCTGTCCCTATTCTTTCTGTTTCCTGGCTGCTGTACCCCACATGATTGTGATCTACACCGCTGCTGAGGATCAGGGGAACGGATACTGAAACAACATCAAGGCTCTTGGAGTACCCAAAGATTGGAGGACCACCACAGACGTTGGAGCACCACCAAGGGAAGTCTGGCGTTCCTTCCATAATTCTGCCAGCCGCTATAAACATCTGGTGTCTGATACTAAGACACCACACCATGTGAGTGCAATCCTCTTAGCTTTATTTTAATAGTATACTGCCTTGACATACTGCACCATTATTTTTGTTTTCTGTTCTGTTTGAGGTTTACACTCATCCAACAGAGGGGAGAACTGTCATTTAAGTGAGGACATCCCTGGCAGTGTGAAGGAAGCGCCTGTCCCGCCACATTTTTTCTCTATAATCTATGGAAACATCTTCTGGAATTTCAGGAACTTCCAAGGTTTCAGGTACTTCAGGTCGGAATTCTGGAGCATCAGGCCTCAGGCTACTTTCACACTGATCAGAGGCCGGAATAACTTCTTCAGGCTCAGGTGGGCGCACCCAGCTCAAACACCAGTCCTCTTCACTTTCTCTGACAGAACGTAACTGCTGAGACCGAGTAACAGGAGCCGAACAAGGAACAGGTGGATTAGGCAAGGAAAGTTCATCTCCAACTGGTATCCGTACCGCCTCTCTCAAGGTTAACAGATGATTTCTGTGCCAGTTCTTTAGAGGCCCGGCCTTTCCATCTGGATGGATTTGGTATACCGGGAGACCAGGCAGTTGCTTGCAGACAATGTAAATTTGAGAACTCCATCTATCGGCCAGCTTGTGTCTTGCAGAAACACCCAAGTTCTTTAACAAAACCCTATCGCCGGGCCGTAGGTCCTGTACTCGAACTCTCAAATCGTAATTTAGTTTGTTTCTCTGCTCTCTACCTTCTGAGGTCAAACGGGCCTGTTCAAATGCAGCAGCTAGGTTTCCCCGGAGTCTGTCCACATAATTTTTGTAGGAAGTGACAGACGTCTGGTCAAGAGATAGGCCAAAAGCTAAATCAACTGGCAGTCGAGCCTCTCTTCCAAACATGAGACGATAAGGCGAGTATCCAGTTGCATCACTCTCAGTACTATTGTACGCATGCACCAGCGTAGCTATGTGACGACTCCAACTCTGTTTCTCTTTAGCTGACAGTGTCCCCAACATATTTAGTAGAGTGCAGTTAAACCTTTCTGGTTGAGCATCACCTTGGGGGTTATATGGAGAAGTTCGAGTCTTCTGAATTCCTAGTACTTCTAACAATTGCCCGACAAGTCGGCTCTCAAAGTCTCTGCCTTGCTCTGAGTGGATTCTTTGTGGCAGACCATAATGAACAAAAAACTTCTCCATTAAAACTTTTGCTACTGTAGGATCACGTTGGTCTTTTGTAGAAAAAGCTTGGGCATAATGAGTGAAGTGATCAGTCACTACTAAGATATTTCCCTGCCCACTAGCATCAGGCTCTAAGCACAGGAAATCAATGCACACCAAGTCCATGGGTCCTTGACTTTGCAGGTGGCTCATTGGAGCAGTTCAGGTTGGTAGGGTCTTTCTCTGAATACACCTCAAACACGAATGGCAGTAACTTTCAACTTCAGATCTCATACAGGGCCAATAGAATCTGTCTCGCACCAGCTTAAAAGTTCTCTCTGCACCCAAATGTCCATGATCAACGTGCAATGCTCTCAACACACTTTCTCTGTGCTTCTCTGGGAGGAACAATTGCTGCGTTTCTTCAGCATTATTCGAGGGGCCCCTTCGGTAGACCACCCCATCTAACATCTTCAGTCGCTCCCACTCTTTATAGACCAAACGAGCTCCTTCGGGATAATTTGTCAGCAGAAGTCCCCTTTGACCCACGTTCATTCCTTTTATTGTCAATCCGATCAGGAGATCTCTGGCTTGATCTGCTCTCAGGTCCTGTTTCGAGAGAGTAGGTAAGCTTTCACTCCTCAGCTGTTTAGGATTACAATAGAGTTCTGGAACGCCCGCAGTCATAACTCCTATAGCCTCTGCCCCAATTGCTCCCTTGACTCGGCGCTCGGCCCCTTGACATAAGGCTTGCACCCCATCTGGAGTCAACTGAGTCCATTCTGTATTATAAGGCCTTCTTGACAAAGCATCTGCATCTCGATTATTTACTCCAGGGCGATACTTAAGGCTGAACCGAAACCCTGACAGAGCGGCCAACCACCGATGTCCCGTTGCATCCAGTTTCGCAGTAGTAAGGACGTATGTAAGAGGATTGTTGTCAGTCTTTATCACAAATTCAGTCCCATACAGATAATCTTTCAGCTTGTCTACTACCGCCCACTTCAAGGCTAGGAACTCTAATTTGTGGGTAGGATAGTTCTTCTCTGAAGGCGTAAGGCTTCGACTCACATACGCTACAGGCCTCAACAATCCATCATATTCTTGGTATAGGACTCCCCCTAGACCTTCTCTGCTGGTATCCACATGCAATTCGTAGGCTTATGAGGATCAGCATAAGCCAGGACGGGAGCTCGAGTCAGACTCTCTTTCAACTTCATGAAGGCACTTTCACATTCATTAGTCCATTCTTCCTGGATGGATTCTCAATAGGAACAAGAAAAATTTAGTGACCACTCCCAATAATAAAATAATACGTATCTGCTAGGCTTCGTACAACAGCACTGTCTCCTCAATGCCAACAGGATGTACAAAGGAAAGAGAATTGTGAAGCATAATCTGCAAGACAAATCAATACACACATAGTGCAGACTGCAGATACAACATTTAATCAATTATGCCCCCGCTGGATTGGCACTCACAAGATAAATAACTTAATCAGGCACATAGCAGGTACTTGGTTACCCTCTCCTGATAGATTGTGTTGCCTCCTGAACTCCGGACCATCAGAATAATGCCAAGGAATTCCTCCAGGCTTGTTTGGTCAGTCAGTGGAACAGGAATCAGGCTCATTGAAAGAAAATCAGACCAGCAGTGGCTCCAATAAAAAACAATTTAATTAAAATAACATGAATAAAAAACTTCCAACTTTTTTATTCATGTTATTTTAATTAAATTGTTTTTTATTGGAGCCACTGCTGGTCTGATTTTCTTTCAATGAGCCCGATTCCTGTTCCACTGACTGACCAAACAAGCCTGGAGGAATTCCTTGGCATTATTCTGATGGTCCGGAGTTCAGGAGGCAACACAATCTATCAGGAGAGGGTAACCAAGTACCTGCTATGTGCCTGATTAAGTTATTTATCTTGTGAGTGCCAATCCAGCGGGGGCATAATTGATTAAATGTTGTATCTGCAGTCTGCACAATGTGTGTATTGATTTGTCTTGCAGATTATGCTTCACAATTCTCTTTCCTTTATACATGGATGGATTCTCAAGCCTTCCTTGGCACTTGAGCCGACGAACTTCGATCAGAGGCCTTCTTTCTGTAGGAGCTTATTCAAGGGTTAAGCTATTTTAGCAAATCCTCCTACGAATCTTCGGTAACATGAGCAGAACCCCAGGAAAGATCTAAGTTCAGTAACATTTCGGGGTCTAGGCCAGGAAGCTACGGCTTTTCGAGGATCCGTTGAAACACCTTCTGCCGAAACAACATGTCCCAGGTACGTAACGGAAGGTAGACAAAATTGACACTTCTCCAGGGACAGTTTCAACCCCTCTTCGTTGAGCTGCGTCAGGACCTTCTCCAACCGCTGCTCATGTTCTTCCAAAGTCTTCCTGAACACAATAATATCATCTAGATACACCAACACTTCTATCAGGTTCATATCCCCGACTGTCTTCTCCATTAACAGTTAGAACGTGGCGGGAGCCCCCGTAAGGCCTTGAGACATTCAGTTGAACTCAAAGAACCCCAGTGGGCAGATGAACGCAGTCTTCTCTTTGTCTTCAGGATGCATTGGTATCTGATGATACCCACTTCGCAGGTCTAGTACACTAAACCATTTTGCTCCAGACAAACACTGTAGGGCATTTTTCTATCCGAGGAGTAGCATATTGATCAGGAATGGTCCTCTGATTTAACGTGCGATAATCTATACATAAACGGATAGAACCATTCTTCTTTCGAACCATCACTATGGGTGAGGCATAAGGACTCCTGGACTCTTGAATCACCTTAGTCCTCTGTAGATCATTTAGCTGTTCTCGTAGATCATCCAAGTCTCCCAGCGGAACTCGTCTTGACCTTTCTCGATACGGCTTATCCTCTTGTAGTCGAATGCGATGTTCAGTGCTCTTAGCTAATTCCACGTCAAACTCATCCTTCGAGAACAAGTCCTTCCATTTTAGAATCTGGGACTGAAGTCGCTTCTTCCATTCAGGCGAGATGGGAGCATCTTTAGGATAGAACCTTTCAGCTGGAATCTCTTTATTCACTCCCCCCCCTAAATCGGTAGGGGAGAGAGGTGTAACAGAAGCTACTTGTCCGATGGGCATTCGTGCTTTCAGGATCACTGGAGAATCAGACACATTACACACACTAACTGAAACTCTTACTCATGTCCGTTTCAGAGCTCTGGTAGAGATTATCTCAGGGACTACTTCTACTCTGGCCTCGCTCCCATGACTGAGATCAGTTTCCAGTACCACATAAGGACCCGGCTGTGATCCGTTCAACTTGACTGAAGCTCGGAAGCTCGCCACTTCTCCTGATTGCAGAACCTTCTCTGTTCCTCCCAATCTCCACAGACGCCCCACTTCAGCAGGTGCCCTCTGTTCTTCGATCATTCATTGATAGACTGGACGTAACATCGGATGCACTCCTCTTGTAGAACCTTCTTCCATCACTATGGGAGTCAGCAGACGTCTCACCAGATCAGTATTCGCCCCCACTATCATAGAACTTCTGTTGGCCCCTGAAGGGCAAGGACACACAATGGCCAATGCATCACAACCACCAGACTGTCCGATGACTTCGTATCCAATTTCTAACTTCACCTGTAGCTATCCATCATAGGGAAGCTTCTCAGTTCCGATACCCCAGATCTCAAGGTCCTTTAGTTTCTTTAGAGGTATATGTTTCAAGTGCTTCTCGTAGAAGTCTCGATAGATCAAAGTCACTTCAGCCCCGGAGTCTAACAGAGCTTTAGTGTAGACTCCCTCTACTTGGATTGGAACGATGGGAGAAGGACCTACCAGCTGGTCAGGAAACTTGTTCGTAGCCGCAGGAGGTATAGACCCAGTTTGCTGTACCCTAGCCTTCTTCCTGACTCGTTGAGGTCTTGGGTCTGCATTGATCTCCCGTGACACAGGACCGGATACTAAGGGAGTAACTCTTTCAGTCCTGGCAGACACAGCATTTTGCACGGATCTGGGCCCTCTCGGACTTTCATTTGGGACTTGAAAATTGGAGCGTTTTTTTCCAGTCGGGCGCATAGTTTGCTCCCTCACCAGTGCCCTCTGGAGTTTCCCACTTGCAAAGTGGACAACAGTTCTTCGACCGGTTTCTTTTCGGCTCTCCCTTTGGGCACTGGGCCCTGAAATGGCCGATTTCCCCGCAGCCAAAACATTTCTTTCTCGAGAGTGTGGGCATATTTTCTTCTTGCGGCTCACTTGGAGACCCTCGGTTCGAGGCTACAGCAACCCCCTCAGTTCTGGTGTCCTTAGCTGACAGCAATGTCATCAACTCTATCATTTGCGACATCTTAGTTTTCAAAGCCAGCACTTCCGTCTGTATGTCTGCTACACAGAGAGTTCCTACTTCTGCGGTGAAAACTGTGTGTGAAGCATTAGCAACCCTTTTAGCCTTAATTAAGGCCTCTTCTTCTCAGATAGCTTTGACAAGTTTGGAATAGGTCAGTCTCTTGCTCTGGTATCTAGTCTGAAATTTCAACATTATGGGATCCAGTGGGAGTGCTCCTTTGAAAATTTGATCCATCAAAGCTTTGCTTGCATGACTCGGTTCCATGCCTCCTTTGAGAATGACCTGATGGATGATTTTATCCAGCCGCCAGACATAGGTGGACAATTCTTCTCCTTCCTTTTGATAGGTGTGAGAGAACTTGTGGATAAGCTCGGCACAATCCTCTACTCCTCTGAAAATTTCCTGTAAAGGTTCTAGATACTCCGCAGCAGTGCAGCCTGACTTGTCCCTTTTCAGATTTCGGATAACATCTGAAGCAGGACCTCTTAAGCTCTCGATCAACCTTTGTCTCTTCACGGTGTCAGCAACTTCCCATTCTTCCACGGCTTGCACTGCCTGATCTATCCAAGTCTCAAAGTCCTCTTCTCCAGTTGGCACAGGGACCTTACCAGAATAAAACCGTAACTTGCGATATCCATAATTGGGAGACGCAGCGGAGATTTGGGCTAATGTTTCCACCAGTTTTCCCATTGTGGTAAAGAATGTAACAGGAGGGAACCTTGTCACCGGGGTTGAAGTAGTATCCGGTACCCTGTGACCGGATATTGTCGGGCTAGCTGCGGGAACATTCGCAGGATCACCACGTGGCGCGCTGGGCTGGACCAGTCGAACTTCCACATCGTCGGCCAGCTTCACACTCGCACCCTGAAAACACACCGGAACATCCTTTCTCCACTCAAAAAGAACATATGTGTGAGAAGTCTCTGGGTTCACCTTAATGTCCAGTATTGCCCCCCTATGATCTGGTGTCAGCACTGCCACAGCCCGGCGGATTTTGTCTTCGGCCCAAGTGTCTGCGGGAATGTCCATAACTACACTTAACCCTATCTGGCTATTTTGCTCCTCACACCATTTGGCAGCAGTGTCTGGATCCATAATTAACCCATTAATTGCGTTTTTTTACAGAGACTGGAATCCCGGAACGAGCCCCCACGTGTAGCGCTCACTCCCGGAGGAGCCGCTGAATTAACCTCGGGTTAGTCTCACCGTATTGGGGAATAAATATACACCAGCACTGTTGTGGATTTTTATAGATTATATACTTTACTGATCCCAATAAAGAAGCATATATAATGTAGATACGGTATTTGAACGACAGGATTTCGTAATGCGGGAAAAAACAGGCGGCGGCAAAAGAAAAGTTGAACCCCCTCAGTTCTGGAGTGTAAGTCCCGTGAATGTAATTGTCACGTCTCAGCCTTGCCCCCTGCTGGTGGTAGCAGGGATTCCTGTTTGTTTTTGTTTTCAGGCTGCAGGCCATCTGTTGGGATTATTGGTCTGCGGTCACATGACCTGATCTGCACTATATGTAGGACCAGGATTCCCCTTGATCCTTGGACCAGGATAGTCTTTCTTGCCTAGTCCCTGTGTGCTGGTTAACTTTGATATTCTGTGTATGACCTCTGGCTCATGTGTTTAGGATCTCTCTCTTGTCTGACCCCTCTAGTTATGATATTCTGTGTATGACCTTTGGCTCTTGTATTTGGATCTCTCTTCTGTCTGTCCCCTGTACCGTGCTTATTTATCCGTGTAATACCTGCATTCATTGTATGTCTGGTTTATGTTTTATACACCTTGCAGACCTAGCTTAGTTAGTATTTCGAGACCACCTTTCAAGGATCTCAGTCAGGGCTTCGTGATCTTTCTAATTCCTGTAATATCCTGGTTTGTTCCCTGGAATCTGTATACCTGCCCTTAAGGCTTCAATCTCTGCAGATTGGGGGCTCCCCATCACCCTATAGAGGGCTCACCGTTACATTATCCTGGTCCCATAATAGAAGCTGGCAGGTATGTCTCATATGTATGAAGCTGTATTGAACTTGGTGCTTGCTATGCTGAAAGAGCTGCAGAGGTTAATGGAGGCTCTGAGCCTATCACCTGCTGCAGCTAACGATGCAGCACCACCCTGCACTACTTGCAAACCCATGTCTGAGAAGGAAAGACGCAGGTTGTATGGTCTCTGTTTTTATTGTGCAGATCCAAATCACACTATTGAACATTGTGTATTAAAACCTGTTAAGCAATGGCAGGGGAACCATGTATCCAGGTATCGCTATGGAGGTACTGGTGTGTCCTCCATAGGCATCCAGACTGGCAGAATAGCCACCTCAAATCTGTTGAATCATGGGATCACTATGCCCTCGTCTGACAGTGAGGTTGCAGTGTCTCCGGTTGGGAATGCTATGCCAGCCATGTCTGTATCCACTGGCACGCTGCCAGCCATGTCTGTATCCACTGGCACGCTGCCAGCCATGTCTGTATCCACTGGCACGCTGCCAGCCATGTCTGTATCCACTGGAACACTGCCAGCCTTGTCTGTATCCACTGGCACGCTGCCAGCCATGTCTGTATCCACTGGCACGCTGCCAGCCATGTCTGTATCCACTGGCACGCTGCCAGCCATGTCTGTATCTACTGGCACGAAGCCAGCCATGTCTGCTCCCCCTGGCACAAAGCCAGCCATGTCTGCGTCCCCTGGCATGAAGCCAGCCATGTCTGTTCCCACTGGCAATGAAAAGCCAGCCATGTCTGTTCCCAATGGCAATGAAAAGCCAGCCATGTCTGTATCTACTGGCACAAAGCCAGCCATGTCTGTATCTACTGGCACGAAGCCAGCCATGTCTGTATCTACTGGCATGAAGCCAGCCATGTCTGTATCTACTGGCACGAAGCCAGCCATGTCTGTTCCCACTGGCAATGAAAAGCCAGCCATGTCTGCTTCCCCTGGCACGAAGCCAGCCATGTCTGCTTCCCCTGGCACGAAGCCAGCCATGTCTGCTTCCCCTGGCACGAAGCCAGCCATGTCTGCTTCCCCTGGCACGAAGCCAGCCATGTCTGCTTCCCCTGGCACGAAGCCAGCCATGTCGGGTACTGGTAATGAGAAGCCAGCCATGTTGGGTACTGACAATATGTCATTCGTGATGCCTGAGGCTGGCACCTTGCCAGTGGTGTCCGGGACAAGCTGTATGTCAGCAATGACAGCTGCGCCCATGTTAGGCGAGACAGCTGCACCCAGGTTAGACGAGACAGCTGTGACCACGTTTTGTTATGAGGCCGACGTGCCTGGATTGGCACATGAGACCACTGTGCCCTTGCCCCACAGTGAGTCCAGTGTTGTCCCCACCATTGTCAAGCCTTGTGAGGTGGTCACAAAGTCTATGTCTTGCTCAAAGAGAAGACAGGAAAAGGTGATCGCCAATCTGGTTCTGAAACTTCCACACTCTGTTCTGGTTCCAGTGATACTACACCCTCTAAGTCCGAGGTTGCCTTACTCCGCACAGTAATCAGGGAAATCCGGCAAGCTGGTGGTTTGAAGGGTACTATGATCCCCAAATCACATTGTGTTCCCAAGGGATACATACAGACGCCCTCTGGCTCTTTGATGCGTGAGACGCACTGGGTAGTGCTCCAGAGACACCCTGGCATTCTGCAAGGGCTGTTGGAAGAGTCTGATTCAGATGATCCACAATATACTCCTCCTGGGGAGAGGTGTAAGACTGTTGTGGCGCCAACTGTACCATGTCCTGGTGATGTCCCATATCCCGAGAGTTTACCAGTCATGCACACACCCTGTACTGTATTGGTCGGGGCCATGTCTAATGGCAAGGTCATTGTCTCTGGGGCAGACAGTAAGTCCACTGTGTCTAGTGGTTCCACTGTGAGATGTAATATACAATCTCAGGGCAAGACTACTGTCACTGGATCTGGCAGTACCACTATTGCCTCTATGTTCTATGGTGTGGACAGAACTCCTAGATCACTGCCCAGGAGACGCAAGAAGGTGACTAACCGTAACCAACCTGGGACTGATGATTCACTCCGTTCAAGGTCCAAGGTACTCATGCCGTCGGACCCTCGGGTACGAGACTCTAGCCCGGTTGCCGAGGGTTGTGTATGGGCCTCTAATGGTGCAGTGATCTGCAGAGAGGACCTGGAGGTTTATGAAAGAGCTTTGCTTGCTCAGGCACATACTGACTACTCTGAGTCTGAGTGGGATTCCAATGGGTACTGGTGACTGTTGGTCTTATCCGTTTTCATGCCGTCCATGTTTTCTTTCTTGGGTGCCCAGGAGGTCACCCGTAAGGGAGGGGGTTATGTCACGTCTCAGCCTTGCCCCCTGCTGGTGATAGCAGGGATTCCTGTTTGTTTTTGTTTTCAGGCTGCAGGCCATCTGTTGGGATTATTGGTCTGCGGTCACATGACCTGATCTGCACTATATGTAGGACCAGGATTCCCCTTGATCCTTGGACCAGGATAGTCTTTCTTGCCTAGTCTCTGTGTGCTGGTTAACTTTGATATTCTGTGTATGTCCTCTGGCTCATGTGTTTAGGATCTCTCTCTTGTCTGACCCCTCTAGTTATGATATTCTGTGTATGACCTTTGGCTCTTGTATTTGGATCTCTCTTCTGTCTGTCCCCTGTACCGTGCTTATTTATCCGTGTAATACCTGCATTCATTGTATGTCTGGTTTATGTTTTATACACCTTGCAGACCTAGCTTAGTTAGTATTTCGAGACCACCTTTCAAGGATCTCAGTCAGGGTTTCGTGATCTTTCTAATTCCTGTAATATCCTGGTTTGTTCCCTGGAATCTGTATACCTGCCCTTAAGGCTTCAATCTCCCCAGATTGGGGGCTCCCCATCACCCTATAGGGGGCTCACCGTTACAGTAATGTCTCAAAAAGGTGTATGTATATGGTCTCGGGTACCCGGGTACTGTATTCAACTGGCCAGTGAATGAAACAAACAAATCTTCGACTAGTCACGTTAGGGCCCTGAAGATTTAAACAATAATGCAGCGTGAGGTTCTTAGATTTGGAAACTGCGGCCTGGGAGACCTCTCACCCATCCGTTAGACAATCTGTTCAGCGCCCGCTCAAGGATGTCTCTCTGCTTAGATTGGGACTCTGTGCCACCGGATCCGCTCCCTTGCTTGTCCGATCTCCACACTGCGAAGCTTCGGTCTACCGCCTGCACTCCCATTGGATCATCGCAGTCTCCTTACTTGGGGTCCAGCCGGAACTAAATTTCTGCTCAGGCCTCTCAGCGGTGCTTAGGTAGGTCTCTGCAATGCCACCGTCCCGATCCCCAGCACCCGCGAGGCAGCGCCTGCACTCCGGCCTGGTCACGGTCCCTGGCAGTCTCACGTGCGTCCTCCACCTTTCGCCACTCAGCTCTCCAAGCAGGAGAAGGATTTGGGAATAATCATAGACTTCAAACTAAGTAACAATGTGCAATGTCAAACAGCAGCCGCCAAGGCCAGCAAAGTACTGGCATGCATTAAAAGGGGAGTTCACTCACGGGATGAAAACATAATTTTGCCTCTGTATAAATCAATGGTCAGGCCGCACCTTGAATATGCCGTGCAATTTTGGGCACCTGTCTTAAAAAAAGATATTATAGCGCTAGAAAAAGTGCAGAGACGGGCAACTAAATTAATAAGGGGTATGGAAGGGTTATTTATGAGGAAAGACTAACAAGCTTAAACCTGTTTAGTTTAGAGAAACGGCGCCTTAGAGGGGATCTGATAACCTTATATAAATATATACGGGGCCTTAGAGGGGATCTGATAACCTTATATACAGTTGTGTTCAAAATTATTCAACCCCCACTGAAATTTTGTGTTTTGGCCAGTTTGACATTGATTTTGATCATTCAGTCATCTTGCTTACAATTAAATCAAAGAGGCACGTGTAGGTCAGACAAATATAACATAACATTTATAATGAAATAACCACAAATGTCTTTTCTGTGCTCACATCATTATCAGTTTTATTCAACCCCCAAGTGACATTCAATCTTAGTACTTAGTACAACATCCTTTTACAGTTATAACAGCTTTTAAACGTGAAACATAGCTTGACACAAGTGTCTTGCAGCGATCTACGGGTATCTTCGCCCATTCGTCATGGGCAAAAGTCTCCAGTTCAGTCACATTCTTAGGCTTGTGCACTGCAACTGCTTTCTTTAAGTCCCACCAGAGGTTCTCAATCGGATTTAAGTCAGGTGACTGCAATGGCCACTCCAAAATGTTCCAGCCTTTAATCTGCAACCATGCTCTAGTGGACTTGGAGGTATGCTTGGGATCATTGTCCTGTTGAAAGGTCCAACGTCTCCCAAGCCTCAGGTTTGTGACGGACTGCATCACATTGTCATCCAATATCTCCTGGTACTGAAGAGAATTCATGGTACCTTGCACACGCTAAAGCTTCCCTGTACCTGCAGAAGCAAAATAGCCCCAAAGCATGATTGACCCCCCGCCATGCTTCACAGTAGGCAAGGTGTTCTTTTCTTCATAGGCCTTGTTCTTCCTCCTCCAAACATAGCGATGATCCATGGGCCCAAACAGTTCTAATTTTGTTTCATCAGTCCACAGAACACTATCCCAAAACTTCTGTGGTTTGTCCACATGACTTTTGGCATACTGCAGTCAACTCTTCTTATTCTTTGGAGACAGCAAGGGGGTGCGCCTGGGAGTTCTGGCATGGAGGCCTTCATTACGCAGTGTGCGCCGTATTGTCTGAGCTGAAACTTCAGTACCCACATCTGTCAAATCTTTTCTCAGTTCCTCAGCAGTCACACGGGGACTTTTCTCCACTCTACGCTTCAGGTAGCGCACAGCAGTCGAAGTCAGCATCTTCTTTCTGCCACGACCAGGTAGCGTTTCAACAGTGCCCTTTGCCTTGAATTTGCGAATGATGCTTCCTATGGTCTCTCTTGGTATGTTTAACATCTTTGCAATCTTCTTATAGCCATTGCCCTTCCTGTGAAGAGTAATCACCTCTTCTCTTGTCTTCCTGGACCATTCTCTTGACTTCACCATGTTTGTAACCACACCAGTAAATGTCTAGAAGGAGCTGAGTATCACAGTCATTTTAAAGCTGCCTAATTGGTGCTTATTATGCTTTATTGCTGCTCCGTGACATCCACAGGTGTTTTCAATACCTGATTGAAAACACTTGAATGAACCTCTGTTCTTCAGAGTGGTAGTCTTTAAGGGGTTGAATAATTGTGTCAATGAAGAATTCACAAAAGAAACATTTACTACTGTATTACAAAACCAATTGATGTCATTTTAGTTGCATATGGTTCTTTAAAAAGTCCTTGTAGGATTTCATTCTGAATACAATTACAAATGTACACTAAATTCCCTAAAACCCTTTACAGCATTGGGGGTTGAATAATTTTGAACACAACTGTAAACATATATGGGGCCATTATCAACCATTGTCTGGTAACCTATTCATTAACAGGACTATACACAGGACAAGGGGTCATCCATTTAGACTGGAAGAAAGAAAATTTAGCTTAAACCATAGGAAGGGTTATTTTACGGTGAGAACAATAAAGCTGTGGAATTCTCTGCCTGTTGAGGTGGTTGGGTCAGAGTCTGTACAGACTTTTAAAAAAACGACTGGATGACTTCCTGCAGACACAGAATATTAAGGGTTATAATATTTAATATGTGGGTAAAAGCTTCTTGATCCAAGGAGAAATCTGACTGCCATTCTGGGGTCAAGAAGGAATTTTTTCCCAGTATGTTGCATATTGGCGAGCATTCAGACTGGGTTTTTTGCCTTCTTTTGGATCAACAGCAGTAGGTTATGTGAGAGAGGCTGAACCCGATGGACGCATGTCTTTTTTCAGCCTATATAACTATGTAACTATGTAACTCTGCCTCTCCTCTGCAGAAGGCTGCTGATGTCTCTCCTCTTCCTCCCACCCACTTCCTGTACTCAGGCAAAGGATCATGGTAGGCTTAGTTCAGTTCTTTCCTTGTTTGTTCAGCATAATCCATAGGTCTCTGTCTCCCTCTGGTGGCCATAATAATTAAATGCAGCAGAACACAGTCACAGTCTTTAAAGCAGCGCTACAGTACTTTTACTAGTTTTATGCATTCTAATCTCTAAATTTATTTTAATAATCTATTCTAATGCATAATTTACTTTAACCTCCCTGGCGGTCTGATTATGATTTTTTTTTAGGTTAAAGCGGTACATTGTTTTAAATGTTGTTGTTTTTTAATCTCACGCTGATCCCGCCACTCTGCATCGCGGTGCTCGCAGGGAAAGGGAACCCGGAAGCAGGACGCCGCGATCAGCTGGAGGAGACTGCGGGAGGATATCGAGGGAACGCAGGGACAAGGTATGTACCAGCCCGAGTGTGGCTCGGGGTTACCGTTTTCGGTGCTGAAATTTAACCCCGAGCCACATTCGGAAATACCGCAAGGGAGGTTAATATTAAAACACATAAATTTATTTAAAAGTATTTTAATATGTAATTTATCTATAATTTTTTAATTTTATTGCTGTGGAGCTCTGTGATACGCTCATACACACCACACATTACTGTGAGTTTTATTGCTGTGGATTCTGTGATACGCTCATACATACCGCACATTACTGTGAGTTTTATTGCTGTTGAGCTCTGTGATATGCGGTAACGTGCAGTGTGTATGAGCGTATCACAGAGCTCCACAGCAATAAAACTCACAGTAATGTGCAGTGTGTATGAGCCTGAATTTTATTGCTGTGGAGCTCTGTAATACGCTCATACACACTGCACATTACGTATACTATTGTCTGACACTTCCAGCACACTGTCTAAAACTCCAATCACTCTCAGGCACCCCTAGAGTAGATGGAGGACTGCCTGAGAGTGATAGGAGTTGAAGGCAGTGTGCTACAAGTGTCATCAGATAATATATATGGAGTTACATGTTTTATTTGGAATGCGTTATGGTCCTTAAAGAAGGGTCTCATTAACAGAGATGCTCCTAAAAGACAGTGTAAAACATTGAGCGCCTCTGTTAGTGAGACCCCCTCTAGGATCCATTACACTAGTCTATAATGGGGCCTGGAGGGGTCTCTTTCTCATAGAGACCAATTTTTTTCCTAGCGCAGGACCCACATATTACAATCCGACCGGTAACTGGTTAAAAAATCCAGGAGATTGTGCTTTTCAGCGCGAGGTTACTGTACTTTGCACTCGCTATGCTTAACATGGGGAGCGCAAAGAGTAATTAGCGTTAGGAATACAAAGTCCTAATGCTAATTACACCCCATTGTGGCTACTTAAAAATTACCCACAGCTAGACGCTGGTGCTAACTGATGCTTCTTCTGCAGATTCAGTCAGCACCAACTGGTGAAATGGATGAAAATCCGTCCTTCGGATGCCAGTCTCTGTTCTAACCGGTGGGGAAATCAGGTAAATCAAAGTGCGCACTTAAAGAAATCACACAGACAACGAATGGGTCTATGCAGCCTCTCTGGTCAAAGTCAGTGACTTCTCTTTTTTTATTAGATTTTGATACATGTTTTATAGTAATTTGCTGTGTAAGCGAGTGGGAGTCAACTTTAACATTTTAGTCATCTTCAGCATAAAATTGTGCACTTACAGATTATTCTATCAATTAAATGAAAATCAAATATCAGCTGTTTCCAAAGGTCAAAGTATCATGCGTCATTGACGAACGTCAGCTGTTTTTCACCATCATGGGTGTGTGGGAGATGTCCTGTTCCAGGATGCAAAATGGCTCTCCATGAAAAATTCTATTATTCATTATAATTACCATAAACCTTTTTCAAGTTTCTTCTTATATATCAAAACCAAAAAAAGAGCTGCGCTACGCCATGGCGGAGACTCCCAAAAAGAATCAACCACAAAACTGTATTGGTCTTTCTCAGAAGTCTAGCTTTCCTCGTTAAGCCAGATCTATTTATTAAAATACACAGAATTTATAGCCAATC
The DNA here is from genome assembly GCA_009667805.1 of Leptobrachium leishanense. Classification (NCBI taxonomy): domain Eukaryota; kingdom Metazoa; phylum Chordata; class Amphibia; order Anura; family Megophryidae; genus Leptobrachium; species Leptobrachium leishanense. The sequence continues at coordinate 173,718,477 of CM019068.1, forward strand.
AGTGTACAGATACATTACAACATCAAAGTTTAGCCACTCAGTTAAAGTACTACCATATATGGTTCAACGAGACCCTTTTCCCCTCTTCCCGCTTCTGCGCACATTTTCCTGCACTGAACATAACAGGAAATCAGCCACAGCTCGTATCCTATAGAAGGAAGAAGGTCTATACAGTATTGACACTAACAAAATGGAGGGGGGGAATTTCACAGCCCATTTATAAGAACCGGCTTTTTTAAGACTAAATACTTATTATATTTACAGGAAATTAAAATCTAACAATTCTTTCCTTTGATCACATATCACCTGTGATCATCTAAAAGATAAACCAAACTTAGACAATTAAACCTGGGCTACAGTGTCCTTGCCTAAGACCTTTAGATCATTCTAGATGCTCAGATGGGAAGAAAAAAATTCTGGTATTTACTCCTAAAATACCTCAATACCTTTAATAATGTACAAAAGGGATTCCCCAAGGAGGCCCTTTATGAGCATAAAATACACTTATCTATCTAGATTCACTCTTCCAGCGAACCACTTGGAGCGTAGGCAAAAATACCTAATCTAGACCTTAAATAACTATTTATTCCCATTTCCCAAAATATAATTCACCGAACAAGAAAAGTATAATAACTTGAATGTAAAAGTTCATTTATCTAATAAATCAACATGAGTCAGATCTATATCTGTGTGTTTTCCTATGTTCAGCTTCACTCCACAAAACGCATATACACCTGCATTCATACACACATTCAAGAAATACATTCTCATTTGCACAAAATAAATCCTTTCTCACACTTATCTAGGGGATTAAATAAAAAAAATAATATTCCATAATCTAATACCATAGTCCACAGTGCGAGATCAGGGTGTGGTCTTTTTTTCAACATCCCAGCTTGAGACGCATAATCATTGAATGTCATTAGAGCTCCCACCATAGGGACTCCTGAACAAGCTGTCTCTTTGCGCTGGTTGCTTATTACCTGTGACCTTTGACCTTGACACAAAATGTCCATGATTCGTTCCATATGCAGTCATTGTGACTGTCAGGTTCTTGATGATGTGATATGGTTTCAGCAACAATAAAGAAAATAAAAAAGAAAAGAAAATATGGTATACCCCGCTAATCATCTACATCCATTCATTCATTGTCACTCTCAAATGCACGAAAACAATAAAAATGTTAATTTACACAAGAAGAGACACAGATAATAAATTTCAAAATGTCCCCGCGAAGCCTGTCGGCCTCACGCAATAAAAAAATTATACTACTTCTGACTCATTGTTAGAGAAAAATATATATACGCAACTTTGGCTCAAAAGGGAAATAGCCGAAGTGCATATTCCACCCTTTTATTAAATGTAATTGTTTTTTTTGTTTTTTTTTTAATTACTATCCTATTCAGTCTTGTTCGGTGTTGTGAAACAAACCTGGCGTTTATAAAACACACCAATCCTCAAATGAAATAAAAAAAATAAAAACCGCATTAATTTTATCGAATTAAAACTTCCCATTTACCACTATATATGTCATGAAACGTATTCATGCAAATGCATTAAATTATATGTTCCTAAAAACATTAATGAACTCTAATTTTAATTGGATGTGATCTTCAATAATCCTAAATGTGTCAGGGAATTTTGAACAATATTGATTGTAACTAAACAACAAAAATAACAAAATATAAAATAATAAAAGACACAAAATAATTATCACTTAGACGACATCAGAATATAAAAATACATTATCTTCTTTCTTTGTCTTCTGTCTTATTGGTTGAAAATAACAGTTTTGTAAAACTGACATGTCTTAAGTTGTATTTCCAAATCAATGATCTTCTACAAATAGAATGATTTATTGATGAGTTGTCGATAATCAGATTGTTTTATTGCCTGGTGTCTGATAATTCCTTATTATCCGGTTGATGTAACATTGCAATGTGAAATGATAATGTGTTTGATTAAATTTCCTTCAATTCCAACATCTTTATCAATATTGGTATCGCATAATCTTCCATCTAGCTTGAGCAAAGTTGGCATGCATGGGTAATGTTCACCTAAAGTAAAAACTTGGGAAAAAAATGTATTATTAACCTGTCAAAAACTTTAAAATTCATATGGTTAAAATACTTTTAAAATGGAGAAAAACAATGCAACACATTTTTTTTGGACACAAAGAAAAGGAGTGGTCATGAGTGAGACAACACGGAGGAGAGGAGGGGTCATGAGTGAGACAAAATGGAGGAGACTAGGAAAAGAATGTGAACTTCAATTCAAATAAAAAAACACAACAAAAATATCATGAACTGGGAAAGAAAGTATAGAAGGGCATGTTTAAAACTTGATGCGTTAATTAGCACAAAGTTCTCAGAGGAAACTCAGAGAAAAGGATTCTTAATAAACATCAATAATCTTTATTAAGGATATTGTTTAAAAACAAACATTCAAACGTGAGGTGTCTGTGCAGCTATTTTACAACCTGTTTTATTCCCTCCAAGAATATGCAATAGAGGCAAAGTTATACGCTATTGCACTTCACACCCAAAAGACAAAAACATCAGACAGCAAAAAAAATAAAAAAAAAATAATACTAGACATCTGGCTACCACTGCAGAAAAAGAAAACAAATCAAACAATACTCAGATACCAAACTACAACCTTCCATCTCCCTTAGTCAACTAAAATAAAACCCAAAAAACCACCTTCTCTTATTTGAAATCTGCCTAAATTCCTTTGTACAGCGCTACTAAACCTGTAGGCGCTTTCCTTTAAACTTTCACTCAAATCCTTCAGCTTTATATCACTTCCTCCTCTTAGATTCCAAACAACTAAACATGAACCTACATATATATTCCATTATACAAGTTACAAAACTGTAAATGATCTCAGTCAGCCATTTTGGCAAAACATATAACCTATATTAAGGTGCGGTCAATCCCTTAGTGCTGGACTCAAACAAAGACCAGAGGAAAATAACCGACCACGCCTCTCTTGGGAAAATGTACAACTTTGAGCCCATCACCTTGATACACTAATTTTTTATATATATATCATACGCCGAAGCTCTCAAACCGCGCCCAATTCCACAACAGTTAGTTTCATAAAGCACTAACAGCTCCAGAATTCAACTGCTACTACAGTCTTTCAAGGCATTAAACACATGTCATTGGTATATACTGTTCAATTATCCCAAATAGATACTCACAGAACAACAAAAATAACTACCTATTCCATTATCCAACTTGCACTGCTAAAAGACTACTAGCATTCAAAGAAAAAAATCCTTATACAAACACATAATAACATTATACGTTACAAATAAAGAGTTTTTTTAATTAAATAAAAAGAACAAAGAGAGAAAAAATGAATGTATGAGAAAGAGAAAAAAATTAGCAGGCGCTTTTGAAAGTCACTGTAAAAGTAAAGTCTCCATTTCCTGTGCCTTTTTTTTATACACGAGGCAAGGCATTAATGACACAGAAACAAAGAAACCTGGTTTACGAAAAGCAGTCCCTATACATAAATTACATATAAAAAACATAATATCAAAACTACGAAATACAAAACATCAAAGATAAACACATACATTAATAGTTAGTAAAGACAAACATTTAAATAAACAGACGCAATCAATGGCCAGAAACAAAATAAAAAAAAATAAAACAAAAACAAACATGCAATCTGAAAGAAAAAACAGTTAGCAAATCCTTTAGAATCAGCGCGCAAACACATGCAGCAAAAAATAAAGAGAAAAAAAAATGGCAGCAGCGCGCAAGAAAATAAAAATAAAAAATTAAGAGGAAAAAAAACTGTCTCTCAATGGGAGATTAAAGCAGTTGATATACAAGAAGAAAATCTAATCAGTTAAAATAAAATTCTCACAATTACAAGATATGGACGACCCAGAAACACCAGAATTGAAGTACAAGATATACACAGAACGGAGACAAAACAACTAGAAACATCTCGTTTCTTTTTTTATGAGTTCAATTTCCAGCAAATACAAATACTCAGCACACCGGGCGAGTTCAAACACACGTGAGGTCCTCAAACGATTTTCCTTTACTACAATACATAAAATGACAAAAACAAATCAAGACAAAGAGTCCAACCTTGCACCAAAAAAAAAAAAATTTCAAAAAAAAAATCAACAAGCTCTGAACCATAGCTTTAACGTCAGGGAAAATAAACAAAAAACCAAACCTGGAGGCAAGTTCGCAAAATCTGAACAAGCAAATGTAAGGATATATTCAAATGTAAAGTTACACTTTAATATAAATAACATCTGAATGGCAAATCCCACTTCAGACAACAACTGAAAAATTCTATTATTCATTATAATTACCATAAACCTTTTTCAAGTTTCTTCTTATATATCAAAACCAAAAAAAGAGCTGCGCTACGCCATGGCGGAGACTCCCAAAAAGAATCAACCACAAAACTGTATTGGTCTTTCTCAGAAGTCTGGCTTTCCTCGTTAAGCCAGATCTATTTATTAAAATACACAGAATTTATAGCCAATCAGTGTACAGATACATTACAACATCAAAGTTTAGCCACTCAGTTAAAGTACTACCATATATGGTTCAACGAGACCCTCTTCCCCTCTTCCCGCTTCTGCGCACATTTTCCTGCACTGAACATAACAGGAAATCAGCCACAGCTCGTATCCTATAGAAGGAAGAAGGTCTATACAGTATTGACACTAACAAAATGGAGGGGGGGAATTTCACAGCCCATTTATAAGAACCGGCTTTTTTAAGACTAAATACTTATTATATTTACAGGAAATTAAAATCTAACACTCCACCCTGCTCCTGGTACCAAAATAAATTCCTCATGACTATGTGGTTAGCTATTCTGTTGAAACAGCGGAGTTACGCAAGATACATTTTGATTCTCTCTGAAAAGAGAATTTTATTAATTCAGTTCTTAAAGACATATTAACTACTTAAATGAGCATTTTTCTAGGTCTTCGAATATTATTAAAGCAGATACATATTCTTGTCCATGACAGTCCCCCCTAAAAATGTACATTTCTTAAGTGTCCCTTTGGAGACGAGCTGCGTCTTTATCCGTTCCTCTAAAGTCTCGCCCGCCATCTCCTATCTTCACCGACGTATGAGACGAAAAACTCCTATTGAGTCAAACCCCTTTGTAATTCGGACTTGGACAACTCGTCTTGCAATGGGTCACTAACCTTGTTTCATAGCTAATTTACATACGGGTTTCCCGAGGGAGGGGGTGCATGGATTCGTAACTCTGTGGTTGCTTTATCACTGGTGGGTGAAGTTGTCATAAATCTCATTCTTAGGTATCTCCATAAATTGCAGACTAACATAGGAGGTGTCAATGTTCTCCCCAGTGTCCCCATACAAGTGACTAAGCATAACAGGGGTAGTGGACTCCACAGTTCTTTCTACAACCTTTTTAATGCAGGGTAAAACACAACATCCAATCACTGCCAACAGAACCATCACTACCAGGATAACTATCCCTATCTGTGTGAGGATCTCCTGCCAGCCGCTCATTCAACTAAAATACTGATCCCACGGATCAGTAATACGAGAGTTCTTCTTCAGTTCCTCAGACAGGTCTTCCAATTGCTTAATGGCTTTAGTGACCTTACCAGTAGGGCCTGTGTTACCTAGGATAAAGGTGCAACAGGAGCCACCTGTACCTTTCAGCATTTTACAGACCCCACCTCTCTCTGCCAGTAGCATATCGAGGGCCATGTGGTTCTGGAAGGTCATGGCAGAGGTCGGGCCTAGCTGGTCGGCCAAACCCTGGAGGGTATCTCGGGTATAGTTTACAAACCTCTGCTGATTGTAATAGATGTAGTTAATCCAATCAACATTTTTATTGATGGTTATCATGGGGATTAAAGATTTGAATCCCGCCTTTACCTGGTCTCTAGCTTTGAACTCATCAGGCACCCCCCTTGGGACTCCTATGACATCGATGTAGACGTGTGGGGCGAAACTGCCAGGTACGGGTTTCACCTCTCTCCTTTGTCTAGTGAGTCCGGGGGTGTGGGCTATTGGCAAATCATCATCAAAGGGCAGGATGTGGGGGGGCATGATGGCTTTAGCCAGAGCACACTCACCGTCCCACGCACCTACCAAGCGGGAGCGGACTCGCAGGTCACCGCAGATCCAATAGACATCTCCCAGGGATATTACCTGTTTTTGCAGTTTCTCCTTCTCCACAGCGCTGTACCGCGCACAATAACCTTCTGTGAAGTTTCTGACCACCGGTCCCCCAAGAGGAGTAACCAGTGTAGTTCCCGGGGTAGATAGTGATACTCTCTGAGAGTCTGGGGTTTTGTGTCTGGAGGGGGTACTTGGACTTCCATTCTTCACAAACATCGTGATTTAGAGTGTTGTTGGTAAACAAACTGAGAAAACATTCCTCGATATCCTCGGGGATATTGAGAGGTACTGTACCTAGATGAGGCCTAGCATTACCACACACATAGCAATTGGTTCTGTTGTGGGACTGAGCACTATATTTCATCTATTCTAGCCAAACATTCATATCTGAGTAACCTGTTTCTATGGCCATAGTATCCTTGAACGTGGGATTAGCGATGGCTACTATACCATTGGAAGAGATCATGTGGTGGTGCAGGAGGGGGTTGGACTGTTGATGTGGAGGGACCCAGTCCGGGGCAAGGTACATATCTCGCAGGCGGAATTTACCTAGGCTATTTACCTAGGCTCCAGGGACCCCCTTTTCCCACATACCCAGAATGTAGGTACCAGCATCCCCGGGTCCAGGATTTTCTAGGGTTAGGATTAGTTTCAGTGCCGTCGCCCCTGTTCTAGGTTTAAATACCTTGTCATCATCTGACTTCTGCAATTCTTGGGTGGGGCACATGTTTGGGGCCATTTTCAGTGTCATGCGAGTAAGAAGTGATTTACCATTTTTATCTTTCTCTTCTAGGGCGCTTTGTGGTTTGTGTCCCCAGTATTCCACCCTACTGATCCCCAACTACCACACTCCTGTCCCCAATTGCTCTTGGTAACGCACATACAGTCAGGTCCAGAAATATTGGGACATCAACACAATTCTAACATCTTTGGCTCTATACACCACCACGATGGAGTTGGAATGAAACAAACACAATGTGCTTTAACTGCAGACTGTCAGCTTTAATTTGAGGGTATGTACATCCAACTCCGGTGAACAGTGTAGGACTTACAGCAGTTTGCAGATGTGCCTCCCACTTGTTAAGGGACAATTGACTTCTCAGCTGTTCCATGGCCTTGTGTGTGATATTCCCTCATTACCCCAATTACAATGTGCAGATAAAAGGCCCAGAGTTCAAATGTGCTATTTGCATTTGGAATCTGTTGCTCTCAACTCTCAAGATGAGATCCAAAGAGCCTTCACTATCAGTGAAGCAAGCCATCATTAGGCTGAAGAAACAAAACAAACCCATCAGAGAGATAGCAACAACATTAGGCGTGGCCAAAACAACTGTTTGGAACATTCTCAAAAAGAAGGAACGCACCGATGAGCTCAGCAACACCAAAAGACCCGGGAGACCACAGAAAACAACAGTTGGCCAGATCAAGTACACACTCCAGGAGGTAGGTGTATGTGTGTCAAAGTCAACAATCAAGAGAAAACTTCACCAGAGTAAATACAGAGGGTTCACCACAAGATGTAAACCATTGGTGAGCCTCAAAAACAGGAAGGCCAAATTAGAGTTTGCCAAACAACATCTAACAAAGCCTTCACAGTTCTGGAACAAGATCCTATGGACAGATGAGACCAAGATCAACTTGTACCAGAGTGATGGGAAGAGAAGAGTATGGAGAAGGAAAGGAACTGCTCATGATCCTAAGCATACCACCTCATCAGTGAAGCATGGTGGTGGTAGTGTCATGGCGTGGGCATGTGTGGCTGCCAATGGAACTGGTTCTCTTGTATTTATTGATGATTTGACTGCTGACAAAAGCAGCAGGATGAATTCTGAAGTGTTTCGGGCAATATTATCTGCTCACATTCAGCCAAATGCTGCAGAACTCATTGGACGGCGCTTCACAGTGCAGATGGACAATGACTCAAAGCATACTGCAAAAGCAACCAAAGAGTTTTTGAAGGGACAGAAGTGGAATGTTATGCCTGAATCCCATTGAGATGCATTTCACTTGCTGAAGACAAAACTGAAGGGAAAATGCCCCAAGAACAAGCAGGAACTGAAGACCGTTGCAGTAGAGGCCTGGCAGAGCATCACCAGGGATGAAACCCAGCGTCTGGTGATGGCTATGCATTCCAGACTCCAGGCTGTGATTGACTGCAAAGGATTTGCAACCAAGTATTAAGAAGGGAAAGTTTGATTTATGATTATTATTCTGTCCCATTACTTTTGAACCCTTAACAAGTGGGAGGCACATCTGCAAACTGCTGTAAGTCCTACACCGTTCACATGAGTTGGATGTACAAATTAAAGCTGACAGTCTGCAGTTAAAGCACATTGTGTTTGTTTCATTCCAACTCCATTGTGGTAGTGTATAGAGCCAAAGATGTTAGAATTGTGTCCATGTCCCAATATTTCTGGACCTGACTGTATATATATCGTAGTTGTGTGGGATTCCATTTCTTCGGATACACTGCAGGCGTGGGCCTGGGAAAGGGTTTACATCACAATAGTTAAAGATATAGGTTGCCACTCGAGTGTTAGAGGAATTATACCAGAAAGTGGTTAGTCTGTTTTCGGCGGCAGCAATTTTCTTGGCATCAACAATCTGTTTACCTATGGAAATGCCCACTGGTAGTACCATAAAAGCTATTCCCCATCCAATTCCCGCCCCCCAAATGAGAAAGATATACATAATCATGGTTGGGTTGTAGTCTGGTCCGTTTCTGGTGTACAGGTCTTTATACAGTGGGAAGCGTGGATCCAGGAGGATTTTCCTTCCAGCTTCACTGAAGTTGCTGTTGTGAGGAGGACCTGGAATCTTGGCTCAAGTGGATTTTTCCGAAGGAACTTCTTCACTAGTACCCAATCTCCCGGGACTAGTTGAGTGCCGTCGATACTTTCGGGGTCTAGAATGCAAGAGAACACTTGACCATGTATATCAGTTAATATTTTCAAGACACTGGTGACATATTTTACTAGCCTGTCAGACTGTAGTTGCAATTGCGGTGGGAAATAGCACCCTAGTCTGGGGGCCGTGCCAAACAATATTTCAAAGGGTGACAAGTTGTGTAGGTCTCTGGGAGTATACCTGATGCTCAAAAGGGCCATGGGTAGACTTTCTGGCCAGGGTAAACCAGATTCCTGTGCCATTTTAATCATCCTAGAATTGAGGGTACTGCTTAGTCTTTCGACTTTTCTGCTGCTTTGTGGGTGGTATGGATCATGAAAAGCAAGGGTGACCCCCTAGGGCGGACCAAATTTCCCTAGATATGGTTGCGGTGAATGCAGGCCCTTGGTCACTCTCTATCACTTCAGGAACGCCAAACCTGCAGATTATTTCTGTTAGTAATTTCTTTGCTGTTGTTTTAGCAGTCATATTAGTTACTGGGTAGGCCTCGGGCCATCCTGAAAACATGTCTATATGGACGAGAGCATATTCATATCTTCCACTCTTAGGCATCTGAATATGGTCTATTTGGACCCGTTGGAATGGGTATAAAGGCCTAGCCAGGTGTTTTGTCGGGACTTTCACTGGTCTACCAGGATTACATTTGGCACGGATAGCACAGGATTTGCAGTACGAGTGGAAATGCCTGGTGCGTAGTATTGTTTGCCAATGAGTGCATTCATCAATGTTTTTGAGAGATGTGAGTGCCCATGTGCCCATTGTACCACAGCTGGATAGAGTGCCTTAGGAAGACACACCTTATTTCTCATGCAGAGGAGTCCGTGAATGCGTGTTAACCCCCCTTTTCTCCCATTCTGCCTTTTCACTGTTTGATGCAGAGCCCTGCATCTGTGTTATCTGCAGTTCTGAGACAGGAGTCTGTACTAGTAGTGACACTAGCTGCTCGAGTTCCTTTCCTGTGTCCGAGTGGCTGCCTGTTTTGCTGCCTGGTCTGCTAAATGATTTCCTCTGGCTTCTGGTGTATTAAGCTTGCCATGTGCTTTTACTTTTAGTACTGCAAACTGTTGTGGTAAAAGTAGAGCGTCCATAAGGGACTTATGGCTTTCCCATGTTTAACAGGTGTGCCTGCTGCTGTCAGGAAACCCTGGTTTTGCCATAGTACGCCAAAAGGTGACACCGTACGCGTATCTTGAGTCTGTGTAAATATTAGCTGTCTTTTGAGCACTGATTATGCAGGCCTGTGTAAGTGAGTGTAGTTTAGCTTCTTGGGCGGAAGCGGTGGGGGCAAGAGGGGAAGTGTACAGAATTGAAAATTCGCTTGTGACAGCGCACCCGGTGTGATATTTACCAGACTCGTCCGCGAAGCGGGAGCCATCCACATACAGTGTTAGGTCAGGATTTGTGAGGGGGCATCATGTACGGTGGGCAGATGCGCTGTTTCTGATATCATGGCTTTGAGACAATCATGCGGATAGAGGGATAAGGGATCAGGGGAGTCATCAGAACCAGAGGCTAGAGGGGCCTCGTGGGTACCAGCATTATCATTATAATCAGAATCACAATCTGAATTACCCCCTTAGGAAAAGGAAGGAGAGTAGCTGGGTTCAAACACTGACATCTGGTGAGAGTGACATTGTCAGGGAGCAGGAGGGAACACTGCAAACGTAGGTGCCTTGCCGAGGACAGATGCTTGGGCTGGGTTTGCTGGAGGATGGCAAAAATATCATGGGGTGCAGCAACAACCAATGGATGCCCCAGGACTATATCGGACGATTTGTCTAGCAGGGAATGTGCTGCAAAGACTGCTCGGAGGCAGGAACGGGCGCCGCGTGCAACTGGGTCTAGATGGCAGGAATAATAGACGACCGGGCGGTTGCGCCCACCGTGTTGCTGCGTTAGGACACCCGCAGCATGGCCACCTTTTTCAGACATAAATAGTTTGAAAGGCTTCTGATAATCTGGTAGGCCTAGGGCTGGGGCAGCAGAAATGGCATGTTTCAGCTTATCAAAATTGGAGACAGCATCATCAGTGAGAGAAAATGGATCGGATTTAAGTGCCTCATACAGGGGCTGCATGAGGGCTGAGGCATCAGGGATCCATGATCTGCAGTACGTAACGAGACCCAGGAAAGCCTGTAACGGCTTCTTTGCCGGAGGTAGGGGAACGGACAATATTGTACCTACTCTTGTCTCAGTTAAGTGTCTGGTGCCTTGAGAGATGCAGTGGCCGAGAAAAACAACAGTTTGGAGGCACCATTGTAATTTGGCTTTGGAGGCTTTGCAGCCTTGTTGGGCTAGATACAGCAAAAGGCTGAGGAAAGAGGCCATGGCTTCCTCGCGGGAGGAAGCACAGAGAAGGAGGTCATCCACATACTGAAGGAGGACCACCTGGGGATTCTGTCGCTGCCACGTATCTAATACGGTGGCCATTGCTTTGGAGAATTGGGTGGGTGAGTTTTGCGCCCCCAAGGCATGACGGTCCAAGTGTACTGCTGATTGTTATGGGTGAGGGCGAACAGGGACATGCAAGCCGGGTCAAGTGGCACACTGAAAAAGGCATTTGCCAAATCTACAACAGTAAAGCAACAGGCAGATGGTGGGATACCAGACAACAGAGTGTGTGGGTTGGAAACAAGTGGGGTGTCTAGTATAGTTGCCTCGTTTACTGCCCAGAGTTCCTGAACCATCCTGTAGGCTTCAGGTTCTCCCTTTGAGGTCTTTTTCTTAACAGGGAACAGAGGACTGTTACATGGAGAGGTGCACGGGATGAGGGCACCGCTATCAACAAGAATGCAGACCTGTCTTGCAATGGCAGCGGATTGAGCCGGTTTCATAGGATACTGGAGTTTGCGAGGTGGTGTTGCGCCAGGTTTTAAAGTTACTAGGTCAGGTGGGACCTGTAAACGTTCGATATCCTCTGGGCCTTTCGACCAGAGATGATCTGGGACATAATCTAGTTCTGGGATGGGAGGGGAGGCAATTGGGCCAGACTCGCTAGACAGGAGTAGAGGTATGGCATTAAGGGCCACGCTGTCGTGGAATGACAGAGGCGCAGACAGGGTTACCTGTCCATCCGGCGTAAATTTTATAGAGGCTTGGATTCGAGACAGAACGTCTGCCCAAAGAAGATTTAGGGGACAAGTATCGGACACAACAAATCTGGCAAGGAGATCTGGGTGATTTCCTATTTGTAAGGGCTTTGTTAACAAATTGGAGTGGGGTACACCATCTACTCCCACGCATGAAATATCAATGTCAGATAGGAATAAGGGATCAGGTATGTCTGTGGCTCGTATTACGCTACGGGATGCCCCTGTGTCTATGAGGAAAGTGGTGGGGTTACCTTCAATTGGTAATGTTACTTTAGCAGACAGCCATGACCAGGGAGCCTGACACAGGGTTGCCGGTTTTCTAGCTCAGGGATGGAGGTGGGGGAAAATTATCGGGTACAATGGGAATGTCTGGCTGAGATCCGCGTGTATCTACCCTTTCAAAGGTCCATGGCTTGCGGGGTTCTTTACAATCCCGTCTGAAATGGCTGAATTTTCCACAATTAAAACAGGTTCTTGGGGGGCGCACCACATCACTGTCCTGCATCTTATGGTGAAGAAGCTGGCAATAGGTGCCTACATTTGACGTCCCTGGGCGTCGTGGACTAAAAAAATTGGAAAAGGCATCAGTCAAGCGGCCCCTTTCACCGGTCTTCCTCTGATCAACCGCAGCCTCAGAAGCACCTGTGTCATCACTTGGTAACCTACCAGTTCCTGGAAAGGTGTTACACAAGTGTCGCTTTAGAGCATCCTCAAGTATTTTCATCCTGTCCTCCCTCTGTGAGGGCAGGATGAGCTCTGCAACTTTACCCTTGTATCGCGGATCAAGAAGGCTTGCAAACCAGTAATGATCCCTCTCCTTGATAGCACGAATCATGGGGTCCTTTACCAGGCTTTGCAGGATAAGGGAGCCCATGCAGTGTAGGTTGGAGGTGGCATTAGCTTCCGAGTCTTTCTGGTCAATGAGGATGACCACATCGTGCACTTCCTCCTCCCAGCCATGTACTAGTCCTTGGGTTTCTGGGCACACAAAACCCTCCCTTGAGGATCCCCACCTTCAATGTCCCCACTCCTTAAAAACTTCTCCTACTCCTCCTCACTTGACTCCTCTGTTCGATCAGGCACCCAGGTGGTCAGTGACATCATCATCATTGTCATCACCCCCTATCTCCTCATCACTGGAGCCAACTTGGCAGTATGCTGCAGCTGCTGGGGCAACATGAGTGCCAGTTATTTGTGTGTTATCACTGGCACCCCCTTCCTCTAGGTTGATTATACTCCCTTCCTCAACCTCAGAGATTGAATCAGAGGACTGTAGTTGCTGCGCATCCTCAAGCAGCATGTCACTGTCATTGTAGTCAAACAATTCAGCTGACTCCTCTGTGTGATAGTGAGGCTACGGCAGGAGTAGCTGTGGACATGGAGGCTGCATTAGATGCTTTGGCAGCTGAGGTGGACTGTAAACCACTACAATCCAAGCCAATACACCAAATCCTCTGTATGTTGCTGATGCTTAAGACGGCCAGCTCCAGTTAGAAAGAACAAGTGTGCCCCTGCAGAGGATGCACCACATCCACGATGACCAGAGGCACAGCCTCCCAACACAGAGGCTGCTTGCCCTCTTATCTGTGCCTGGGAGCGTCTGCCTGTCCTTTTTGGTCTTTCTGACATGGTGAGTGATATATAGATTAAAGATATACAGAACTCTGATTCAACTCTGTTATAAAAAATTGGAGATATGCAGAACTCTGATTCAACTGTGTTATCTAGATTAAAGATTTGAAGAACTCTGGTATAACTCAGTGAGACACCCTGATAGCTGGCAGCCAGTGACAAGACATAGATTAAAATTCCCAGAATCCTCCTATAAATCAGTGAGACCCCCTGATGGGTGGCAGTAACAAGACACAGATTACAATTCACAGAAATCTGCTAGACGTATGTGGGACCCCCTGATAGCTGGCAGTGAGAAGACAGATAACAATTCCCAGAAACCTCCTATAAATCAGTGAGAGCCCCTAATGGGTGGCTGTGAGAACACACAGATTACAACAATTCCCAGATATTTTGTAGAAGTGAGACCCCCCCCCCCCCAATAGCTGGTGGCAGTGAGAACACACACTAACACAACAATCTTTCAAAAAACACGTGCTGGGGCTGTGTGAAGCCTTATATAGTGTGCTGCGGGACTTAGCTCTGAGCCCATGATTGGGCAAAATTTGCCCAATCAGGACTCTGAGCCGTGATTGGCATAGTCTTGCACCTAAACGGTGGTCAGGTGCAGGCTGTAGCCAATTACAAGCTTCAGGCCAGTGGAAAAAGTGCATTGTGGTCCATCGTGGGCAAACATGCGGCGAACACGCGGAAATGTTCGGAGTTCGCGAACATCCGAACGGGCGATGTTCGAATCAAACTCCGAACATATCGAACCGAACAGCTCATCCCTAGTAACAAATGTGTTTAAGCCGTGTTTATTTTATAGTAATGTGTTACGGCCTATTTAGCCGGATTTACGGGAATTCTATGCATAGATTTATCTGCATTTACGGGAGTTATATACATATATTCACTTGTGTGCTTTCTGCTACTCACCTGTGACTTCTTATAAAATAAACTTACACCATGTAAAGGATTGAAATTTATTGGAAATTTACATTTCATTTAATATGTACTTGTTATTCCTTTTCCAGTTTATCTTTTGAACAAGCCAGAACCCCCCCCCCCCCCACCCAAACTTCCCTTCTGTAACAGGCAAGGTATTCTTCAATCAACACAACTTTTGCCACATTGTTACTGTTCCATTAATGTTTTATCCTGTTTGCCAGTTTATGTATTTTACTCTTTTCCCTCCATTTCTGTTTAATTTTGTGCTTTTTTTTATCCTGTCTGGTCTGTTTCTCCGTTGTAAATTCCTTCATGCAATGGTCTTCTCTGTAACCTCTATTTTCTTTCCCACAATCCCATTCACCTCCATCCTCACCTCTGCCGTCCCAACCGCCTGATCCACCCAGCCCCTATCCCATTTATATAAGCTCCTTCACTCATCTCTCTGGTTAACCGTATCATGCCCAAGCTCTTGGTCTATCAGCATGCAGTGTCTGCTATACTCTCTGGTAATTATCTCCACTCTCCCCCTGCTCCCTTTTGTTTCACTTACCTCAGTCCCTTAGATTATAAACTCACGGGATGTCTGGCTGTGCACTTGTATTAAGGGTTGTTTCAGCAGTACCATTATCCTTCGGGCAGGGTCGTCTGTTCC
This sequence comes from Leptobrachium leishanense, assembly GCA_009667805.1. Taxonomy (NCBI): domain Eukaryota; kingdom Metazoa; phylum Chordata; class Amphibia; order Anura; family Megophryidae; genus Leptobrachium; species Leptobrachium leishanense. Next base: position 173,733,845 of record CM019068.1, read on the forward strand.
CTATGTTTTATTATCTATTACGTCACCTGTTCGTGCTTCCCCATTGTGAAGAGCTACAGAATCTGTTGGCGTTGTATAAGCACCTGTAACTATTTATAAATGCTTTTCACCTTATGAGTCCTCACATGCTCAATAAGAAAAGTCCAGCAGGTAAAACAATTTCCATTATAAGCAATGAATCTAAGCAGCTAGGTTTTTATACTGTGTGAGTGATTTTATGTCTTGCAAGAGATGAGGCCTGGGTAAAGCATTTTCCACATTCATTACATTTAAACGTTTTTTTCTCCTGTATGAATCCTTACATGTTGTCCAAAATTTGAGGACGAGGTAAAACATTTCCCACATTAAGTACAACCAAATGGTTTCTATCCTGTGTGAATCCTTTTATGTCTTGCAAGAGATGAGACCCGGTTAAAAAAAATTCCACATTCATCACATTTAAATGGTTTTTCTCCAGTATGAATCCTGTTATGTTTTGCAAGATATGAGGATGAAGTAAAACATTTTCCACATTCAGTACAAATAGATGGTTTTTCTCCTGTGTGAATCCTTTTATGTTTTGCAAGATATGAGGACGAGGTAAAACATTTCCCACATTCAGTACAAATAAATGGTTTTTCTCTTGTGTGAATCCTTACATGTGTTGCAAGAGATGAGGCCTGGTTAAAACATTTCCCACATTCATCACATTTAAATGTTTTTTCTCCAGTATGAATCCTTTTATGTTTTGCAAGATATGAGGACGAGGTAAAACATTTTCCACATTCAGTACAAATAAATGGTTTTTCTCTTGTGTGAATCCTTACATGTGTTGCAAGAGATGAGGCCTGGGTAAAACATTTTCCACATTCATCACATTTAAATAGTTTTTCTCCAGTGTGAATCACTACATGTTTTGCAAGAGATGAGGCCTGGGTAAAACATTTTCCACATTCATCACATTTAAATGGTTTTTCTCCAGTGTGAATCCTTTTATGATGTGCAAGATATGAGGATGAGGTAAAACATTTTCCACATTCAGTACAAATAAATGGTTTTTCTCCAGTGTGAATCCTTTTATGGTCGGCAAGATTTGGGGCCCGAATAAAACATTTTCCACATTCATCACATTTAAATGGTTTTTCTCCAGTATGAATCCTTTGATGTTGGGAAAGACTTGAAAAGCTGATAAAACATTTCCCACATTCAGTGCATTTAAACTGTGTGTTTCCGGTGTGAATCCTTTGATGCTTTTTAAGAGCAATACTGTCTGTAAAATGTTTCCCACATTCAGAGCATGAGAATGGTTGCTCTAGGGTGTGAACATGTTGGAGGGTAAGGCCTAATTTTGGGGCAGAATTCTCTTCCCTAAACATTGCTGAAAATGGTTGGTTTTCATTGTAACTTGTTTCATGTATCACAGGGTCAGACTCAGAATATGAGACTTTCCCCATTTCAGAAGAAGACGCTGAAGGTCCTTTATAAACTGAATTCTGAGTAAGGGGATCTGTATAATATATCCTGTGATCTGGCTTTCTGGATTCTATTAAGGACTCGCTATGGTTTATTTCCACTGGGTTTGGATTGGATTTTACATATTCTCCATTATTATCAGCTGAGCATTCACTCTGTGTATGTTCTGGGGGTTCATACATGTCCCTGTCTGTGAGATTTCCTTCTCCATATGTGGGTGATTCCTCCTTAATGTCAGTAGATGGATATTCAGTCTGTGTATGTTCTGGGGGTTCATACATGTCACTGTCTGTGAGATTTCCTTCTCCATATGTGGGTGATTCCTCCTTAATGTCAGTAGATGGATATTCAGTCTGTGTATGTTCTGGGGGTTCATACATGTCACTGTCTGTGAGATTTCCTCCCATATGTGGGTGATTCCTCCTTAATGTCAGTAGATGGATATTCAGTCTGTGTATGTTCTGGGGGTTCATACATGTCACTGTCTGTGAGATTTCCTTCTCCATATGTGGGTGATTCCTCCTTAATGTCAGTAGATGGATATTCAGTCTGTGTATGTTCTGGGAGGGGAGAAATGTCAGGATGTGAGATATCTCCTTCTCCATGTGACTCGGATTCTGCCCCTGTATAAGTAGAGGTATATTGTGTCTGTGTGTGTTCTGGGGGTTCATACATGTCGCTGTCTGTGAGATTTCCTTCGTCACATGAGGCCAGTTCCTCCTTAATATCAGGGGGTGAATATTCTGGGGGTTCTGTGATTGGATAAATCTCTTTCTCTGGGACGTGTCTTTCTTCAGACGCCAGAGATTCTCGCTCTGTGTATGTTGCAGATTCAGCTCGTCCTTTTCTCGTCTTGTTCAGATCCTTTTCCACATTATTGCTTAGAATTTCACTTCCATTTTCACATCCAATATCCCATAAAGAAACCGCAGCGTGAAATTCACCCCATACAGATTTATCTATTGGAGGGAAAATCACATGAACACGTGAGACGTTCATTCAGAAACACGTCTATTACACGGCACAGCCAACATTTCAGGGGATTATTGGGACACGTTGCTCTGGGATTGGACACAAACATTATGAGAATTAAAGCATCTCTTACCCCGTGTAATAACAGGCTGGTGATCCTCCATCATGACGTCCTCATAGAGCTCCTTGTGTTGCTCCACATACTCCCACTCCTCCATGGAGAGATAGACAGTGACATCCTCACAGCGTATAGGAACCTGACACACACAATGACACAGTCACCATCCAGACACATGCCTTGGTGTTAGCGTATAATGTCCCATTCCAGCAGCCTCACCTCTCTAGTCAGCAGACGGATGATCTGATTGCTCAGCTCCAGGATCTTCTCATGGTTTTGCTCATGGATTCCTGAGTGAGGTGGAGGCTCCGTATTGAAGCTTTGGCTCCGGCCGTGTCCTTCTGATATTTGGTGACGGCTGCTGTCACTGACCATCTCATGGATCTTCACCACCATATGACCCTAAACATTGAGAGTGACCCCAATATAGAGGTATAAACATGTCGCCCCCTGGGCCCCCCATGCTTTTGTGTATGTGTCAGTGTGTTATCTCCATAGTGTGCTGTATGGTGTGCTGGAACCTTTATTTACACATGAATCTACTACTGATCTGCCTCTGAAATGTCTCCTGGGTCACACAGCTCCAGGGGGATTTAATATCAGCAGGAATATGGAATCTCATGGAATCTCTTACCTCTCCAGTCAGCAGAAAGATCATCTCCAGAGTTAGATCCAGGATCCTCTGGCTCAGCGGATCCCTGGCTGTGAGTGGATTCATTATCACAGGTTACCTGGACGGCGGGATCTTGTGGAGGAACGATTAGAAGAAGCACAATGTGTCTGGAATCACACAGGAATATTCTGCTGTTTAATCCTCACCAAAAATACATGTAAGAAAAAAAAACATACACCTTCCTCACACCCATCACTGAATCCTCAACAACTCAGGCATCTTAGATGTTCCTGACACTTCGCTCTGAGTCCTGTAAGAGACAGGGTTTGCTTTGGGTGCTGTAGATCTGGATCATAGTGTCTGGGCTGATCTGTCACGGCCCTCGCGCCGGCGCCATAAAAAGGGCAAATCTGGAGTTGCTTCTTAATAAAACTCCAGCAACCCTCGTCCATGTATGATCCCAGACCGGATTTTATCCCTGAAAGGTAAAATATTGGGTCAAAGGACACTAAGGAACATAACCTTTATTCACTGTGAAAATGACAGTGTAGCAAAATAGTCTCAGCGCGTGTGATTTCACCCCTGTCTTGTTTGGTGTTCAGGTGCCCAGGAGTCCACGCCAGGTTTCCCCTCTCCTCTCCAGCTTCAGGTATGGACTGGGCCTGGACTTCCTTTATAGATAAAGGGGTTTGTGAGGGTCCTGAGAACAAGCAATGGCACTATTGGTCTGCTCTGCAGTGGGGCTCGCTCAGGTCTCACAAGGCAGAGAAGGCCACTAGTGCTGTTGTTCATTTTCAGGACCCTCACAAACCCTTCTTTTTCTCGCCTCCTGTATAGACACACACCACCCTAAGGAGATGGCTTATGCATTGAAATCTCTCATTGTGTCTGACCTGCGTGAGGTAAACCTCTACTCTGTGTGGATATCCCACTGTGACCGTCCATTCCTATTCCTGGCTTCTCACCGTGACCTTCTATTGATATCCTCCATTCATGTTTTTGGATTCCCACTGTGACCCTCCATTGCTACTCTCCATTTCTTTTTCTGTGCCTTCTGATTATTGACTATTGCAAAGGACATTGACCACTATTCTGCCAGTCGTCTGCCAGACCCATGCAAGGACTTTGACCATTCTCTTGGATTGCCCCTTTTTGGAGACCTCGCCTAGATGCCCATATTGTGCATGAACTTCAACACACTGTGTCTCCTGGTCCTCAACTCCCTCCTTGTTCTGTCCTATATTCAGTAAGTCTCCTTGTGTTCTTTAGTTTCTGTGTCTCCTGATTTCTGTTTATAGTCAGCCCTCTTCCTGTCCTGCCCTCTTTGTCTTGATTTCAGTATTCTGTGTATCTTGTGTTCAGCCTCAGGTCCTGTCTTGTCCACCTGTTTGTCAACCCCTTTCCTGTCCTGTCTGCTTGGTGTGTTCTGTCCTGTGTATCTAATCCGTCCCATTCCTGACTCACCCAGAAACCTATACTCCCTTATCATTCAGTGTCCCTTTGGTTTACTCATATTGTTCTCGTGTAATAAACCTTTTATTTCTTGAACCCATATGTATATCTGCCTCACTCCACTTTGTTTATACTGCACATTGGGCTCAAACCTGAAACCCCACACAATGACTCGTGACATGATCACATCATCGAACTGTCTCATATCCATCTATTCTGAGCTCTATATATGAGTATACGGGGAATTAGCGGATCCTGAGCTCTATATATGAGTATACGGGGAATTAGAGGATCCTGAGCTCTATATATGAGTATACGGGGAATTAGAGGATCCTGAGCTCTATATATGAGTATACGGGGAATTAGAGGATCCTGAGCTCTATATATGAGTATACGGGGAATTAGCGGATCCTGAGCTCTATATATGAGTATACGGGGAATTAGTGGATCCTGAGCTCTATATATGAGTATACGGGGAATTAGAGGATCCTGAGCTCTATATATGAGTATACGGGGAATTAGTGGATCCTGAGCTCTATATATGAGTATACGGGGAATTAGCGGATCCTGAGCTCTATATATGAGTATACAGGGAATTAGAGGATCCTGAGCTCTATATATGAGTATACGGGGAATTAGCGGATCCTGAGCTCTATATATGAGTATACGGGGAATTAGAGGATCCTGAGCTCTATATATGAGTATACAGGGAATTAGCGGATCCTGAGCTCTATATATGAGTATACGGGGAATTAGCGGATCCTGAGCTCTATATATGAGTATACGGGGAATAGGAATCCTGAGCTCTATAATGAGTATACGGGGAATTAGAGGATCCTGAGCTCTATATATGAGTATACGAGGAATTAGTGGATCCTGAGCTCTATATAGGAGTATACGGGGAATTAGTGGATCCTGAGCTCTATATATGAGTATACGGGGAATTAGAGGATCCTGAGCTCTATATATGAGTATACGGGGAATTAGAGGATCCTGAGCTCTATATATGAGTATACGGGGAATTAGAGGATCCTGAGCTCTATATATGAATACGAGGAATTAGTGGATCCTGAGCTCTATATATGAGTATACGAGGAATTAGTGGATCCTGAGCTCTATATAGGAGTATACGGGGAATTAGTGGATCCTGAGCTCTATATATGAGTATAGGGGGAATTAGTGGATCCTGAGCTCTATATATGAGTATACGGGGAATTAGAGGATCCTGAGCTCTATATATGAGTATACGGGGAATTAGAGGATCCTGAGCTCTATATATGAGTATACGAGGAATTAGTGGATCCTGAGCTCTATATATGAGTATACGAGGAATTAGTGGATCCTGAGCTCTATATAGGAGTATACGGGGAATTAGTGGATCCTGAGCTCTATATATGAGTATACGGGGAATTAGTGGATCCTGAGCTCTATATATATGAGTATACGGGGAATTAGAGGATCCTGAGCTCTATATATGAGTATACGGGGAATTAGAGGATCCTGAGCTCTATATATGAGTATACGAGGAATTAGTGGATCCTGAGCTCTATATAGGAGTATACGGGGAATTAGTAGATCCTGAGCTCTATATATGAGTATAGGGGGAATTAGCGGATCCTGAGCTCTATATATGAGTATACGGGGAATTAGTGGATCCTGAGCTCTATATATGAGTATACGGGGAATTAGCGGATCCTGAGCTCTATATGAGTATACGGGGAATTAGAGGATCCTGAGCTCTATATATGAGTATACGGGGAATTAGCGGATCCTGAGCTCTATATGAGTATACGGGGAATTAGAGGATCCTGAGCTCTATATATGAGTATACGGGGAATTAGCGGATCCTGAGCTCTATATATGAGTATATGGGGAATTAGAGGATCCTGAGCTCTATATATGAGTATACGGGGAATTAGAGGATCCTGAGCTCTATATATGAGTATACGGGGAATTAGAGGATCCTGAGCTCTATATATGAGTATACGGGGAATTAGCAGATCCTGAGCTCTATATATGAATATACGGGGAATTAGCGGATCCTGAGCTCTATATATGAGTACACGGGGAATTAGAGGATCCTGAGCTCTATATATGAGTATATGGGGAATTAGTGGATCCTGAGCTCTATATATGAGTATACGGGGAATTAGAGGATCCTGAGCTCTATATATGAGTATACGGGGAATTAGCGGATCCTGAGCTCTATATATGAGTATACGGGGAATTAGAGGATCCTGAGCTCTATATATGAGTATACGGGGAATTAGAGGATCCTGAGCTCTATATATGAGTATACGGGGAATTAGTGGATCCTGAGCTCTATATATGAGTATACGGGGAATTAGTGGATCCTGAGCTCTATATATGAGTATACGGGGAATTAGAGGATCCTGAGCTCTATATATATGAGTATACGGGGAATTAGCGGATCCTGAGCTCTATATATGAGTATACGGGGAATTAGAGGATCCTGAGCTCTATATATATATGAGTATACGGGGAATTAGTGGATCCTGAGCTCTATATATGAGTATATGGGGAATTAGAGGATCCTGAGCTCTATATATGAGTATACGGAGAATTAGCGGATCCTGAGCTCTATATACGAGTATACGGGGAATTAGAGGATCCTGAGCTCTATATATGAGTATACGGGGAATTAGAGGATCCTGAGCTCTATATATGAGTATATGGGAATTAGAGGATCCTGAGCTCTATATATGAGTATACGGGGAATTAGCGGATCCTGAGCTCTATATATGAGTATACGGGGAATTAAGGATCCTGAGCTCTATATATGAGTATACGGGGAATTAGCGGATCCTGAGCTCTATATATGAGTATACGGGGAATTAGCGGATCCTGAGCTCTATATATGAGTATACAGGGAATTAGAGGATCCTGAGCTCTATATATGAGTATACGGGGAATTAGCGGATCCTGAGCTCTATATATGAGTATACGGGGAATTAGAGGATCCTGAGCTCTATATATGAGTATACGGGGAATTAGAGGATCCTGAGCTCTATAGATGAGTATACGGGGAATTAGAGGATCCTGAGCTCTATATATGAGTATACGGGAATTAGCGGATCCTGAGCTCTATATATGAGTATACGGGGAATTAGCGGATCCTGAGCTCTATATATGAGTATACAGGGAATTAGCGGATCCTGAGCTCTATATATGAGTATACGGGGAATTAGCGGATCCTGAGCTCTATATATGAGTATACAGGGAATTAGAGGATCCTGAGCTCTATAGATGAGTATACGGGGAATTAGAGGATCCTGAGCTCTATAGATGAGTATACGGGGAATTAGAGGATCCTGAGCTCTATATATGAGTATACAGGGAATTAGAGGATCCTGAGCTCTATAGATGAGTATACGGGGAATTAGAGGATCCTGAGCTCTATATATGAGTATACGGGGAATTAGCGGATCCTGAGCTCTATATATGAGTATACGGGGAATTAGCGGATCCTGAGCTCTATATATGAGTATACAGGGAATTAGCGGATCCTGAGCTCTATATATGAGTATACGGGGAATTAGCGGATCCTGAGCTCTATATATGAGTATACGGGGAATTAGAGGATCCTGAGCTCTACATATGAGTATACGGGGAATTAGCGGATCCTGAGCTCTATATATGAGTATACGGGGAATTAGTGGATCCTGAGCTCTATATATGAGTATACGGGGAATTAGAGGATCCTGAGCTCTATATATGAGTATACGGGAATTAGAGGATCCTGAGCTCTATATATGAGTATACGGGGAATTAGAGGATCCTGAGCTCTATATATGAGTATACGGGGAATTAGTGGATCCTGAGCTCTATATATGAGTATACGGGGAATTAGTGGATCCTGAGCTCTATATATGAGTATACGGGGAATTAGAGGATCCTGAGCTCTATATATGAGTATACGGGGAATTAGAGGATCCTGAGCTCTATATATGAGTATACGGGGAATTAGCGGATCCTGAGCTCTATATATGAGTATACGGGAATTAGTGGATCCTGAGCTCTATATATGAGTATACGGGGAATTAGAGGATTCTGAGCTCTATATATGAGTATACGGGGAATTAGCGGATCCTGAGCTCTATATATGATTATACGGGGAATTAGCGGATCCTGAGCTCTATATATGAGTATACGGGGAATTAGAGGATCCTGAGCTCTATATATGAGTATACGGGGAATTAGAGGATCCTGAGTTGTATATATTTTTACAGAGCGCTAAACACAGAGGACACAGCAGCTTTTCCATGTGTCTGCTCTGTGGGAGCCATCTTTATGGAGTCTCCTAATACATTTCTAGCACAATATAAATCCAATCTTCCCCTAATATTTGTATATTAAGACACACAATCCCAGCTCTGACCTGCAGCCTGGATCCTCCTTTCAGTGTTTATTTCTCTGCTACCGGAAGTGATTTCAAAGATTCAGACCTTTTCCTCTTCAGTACAGGAAGTTCTATGGTAGAGTTCAAAACACAAGAGACAAACTCTGTATGTGCAGTTAGAGACACCTTGCAGAGTTATCTCTTGTGTTTTTAGCTCATGCTGTAAATTGAGGTAATGTCTGGAGTCACATGACAGGTGCTCAGGTCACATGGGTTAGCAAGCTGCATTTCCCATAGAGCTCTAGGCTGGACCTCCACTGGGTCCATAGTTGTGCGATCGACTTGGTCGTCAGACTGTGAGCGATATCGGTCGCACGACTTGGTCTGACGAGGGTCGTTCACTGCAGCAGACTAGCGATCAGCGGCTATGGACCCAAAAAGCTGTTTATTCTTGTATTTTTTTCTGAGACTATATAATATTGCATTCTGCTTTTGTAAACACTGCCGTCCTTTGTGCGAAAATGGATCTGGAGGCGCTGGATGCGCTGTTAGACAATCCATACTGGAGAGTTCGCCGGCTGAAACAAAAACAGCAGAAAAATCAATAAATAAGAAGACTTTTTGCTGGAAATGAATACAAGGATTAAAACAAAATATAAACTTTTCTACATTGAACCCCATGACAGGTTTAAGAAAAGGTTAATCCTATAGGTTTCAATGTAGAAATTCGCCTGTTTTTAAACCTGACAAACTAGTAAAACTCCGCAAAACAGGGCATTTTTTAAGGCTGATGTCAGACGAACGCAGTGATCACGTCCGTTTTGCCGCACAGTTTAACGTCCGTTGTAGCATAGAATCATGATCAATAGAGACCCACACACTAAGTGCGTCCGCACCAAACTGCGCACACACAACGCACGTGGCAAACAGACGCAAGTTAGGCAAGAACGTAAAACCGCTAGCATGGACACGCAGAGTGCGCCACGTCCGCGCAGGCCAGCCAGAAGAAATTTTGGGGCCCCTTTCTGACCCTCAGAATGGCCCCCCCGCCCCGATCCCTTCTTCCCATAGGAAATCAATATTTACTGTGAATCGTGGTCACATTAGAGTGTTAGTCCCAATATCTTAAAATCACACATACTGCTCGCACGTTTAACAAACATATAGTATCTAACTGATTTAAATAATTTAAGACAGTATGAAATTGTGATTAAAAATATGAATCAAGATGGTATTACAGAGTGTTGCTCCCAATACCTTAAAATCACCTAAAATGTGTATTAGTGCAAACAATGTAGCATAAAAGTATTATTATATTATTCCACTGGTTAAGCATCACAGCAATAGAACTCCCACGGTAAAGGCAGTGAGTATGAACGTACACAGGAATCCACAGCAATAGACATTTAATGGTATAGGCAGGGGGTCTCTCCTTTAGGCTAGGGTCAAACGAACGCATTATTCGCAGCGACCGTCAAAAAGTGTGTCCGAGTGCATTGACGTATTTTTTCACGGAATGAGCGAAAACGGTCATACGACGCGTATTTTCGGGCGTGACTTTTTACGGATCGTCAATAAAACCCTTTTTGCGTCTGGACGTGATATTGGCCGGACATTAGCAGCGTCTGACATCTAATCACGCACACACGCCGCTATGCCGCCGCAGCGCACTCTGTACGTCAGTACTAGTGGTTCTGCGTTCTCGAAAAAATGCGTTCGTTTGCCGCTTGCGTTGCGCGGCCAGACTTTTGTGCGGCCGTACTTCGTATATTGGCCGTCATCTGCTGCGACCGTCATTATGTGAGCCTAAACGCACGCTAAAAATGCGTTCGTGTGACCCCAACCTTATCATGTCCATCTCCCCACCTCCCTTTTCAGTCCATTTCACCCCCTCTTAGTTGTCATGTTCATTTCATTCCCCCCTTCTCCTGTGTTTTCATTTCACCCCCCTCTTTGCTTTAATTCCCCCTGCGGTTTTCATTTCACCCCCCCCCCCTGCTTTCATTCCCCCTTCGGTTTTCATTTCACCCACCCCCCCTCTGCTTTCATTCCCCCTGCGGTTTTCATTTCACCCCCCCTCTGCTTTAATTCCCCCTGCTGTTTTCATTTCACCCCCCCTCTGCTTTATTCCCCCTGCGGTTTTCATTTCACCCCCCCTCTGCTTTAATTCCCCCTGCTGTTTTCATTTCACCCCCCCTCTGCTTTCATTCCCCCTGCGGTTTTCATTTCACCCCCCCTCTGCTTTAATTCCCCCTGCGGTTTTCATTTCACCCCCCTCTTTGCTTTAATTCCCCCTGCGGTTTTCATTTCACCCCCCCTCTGCTTTCATTCCCCCTGCGGTTTTCATTTCACCCCCCCCTCTGCTTTAATTCCCCCTGCTGTTTTCATTTCATTCCCCCTGCTGTTTTCATTTCATTCCCCCTGCTGTTTTCATTTCATTCCCCCTGCTGTTTTCACCCCTCTCCTCTGTTTTCATTTCACCCCCCCCTCCGATTTCACTTCACCCCCCTCCAGTGTTGCATTACCTTGTTTGGCCCTGGGAGCCGCTGCCAGTGCTGTCAGCACACAGGGGGTTGTGTGTCTCCCTGTGACAGAGAAGCAGTGCAGCTTCCAAGCCTGCAGTTTGCTCTAAAGAGCTGTTACTGCCTGGGCCCGCGGATGCTCTTCAACTCCTCCCTCAAGGCACGTGGAGCGGGCAGGAAGCTGTGTGGAGGAGGAAGGGGAGGAGCAACTGCAGCAGCACCAGAGGCTCCAAATCCCGATCTCAGACAGGGACAGAAAGATGCAGAAATTTCCTCCTTGGTGGCGCGCCCCCTGACAGACGCCTGGGGTCTCCTGCCCCCCCTCGCTACGCCACTGCATGAGCCTACAGGCGTCTGGCGTGCCCTCTCTGACATCATCAGAGGGGGCCCGCCAGCCGCCATCTTGGAGTCCCTGCTCGCCGGCAACCGGGCCCAGGTAGGCCGCAGGACCTCCTCCGAGGCCTGCAGCCTAAAGTAAAAACGCCGGCGGCGGGCCCCCCCCCCCAGTGCCCGGGCCCCTTACTGAAGCATGGGCTGTAATGCCCTGATGGCGGCCCTGCGTCCGCGTACCGTTCTGTATGACTGATGAGGAGATGTCAGACGCAGCGCATTTGCAACGTCCAGCACTTTGACGCACACAATGGCTTTTCATATCCTTTTCACATTTTTATCATTTTTAATATTACATTTTATTTCCCATAGGTACCTTTTTTTTTCTACGTTTGTCAAGAAAAACGGACCGTGTGGTGTCTGCAGTATCTTCCGTCAGTACGTCTGTACGAATGGCGCTATTTGCTTGAAGGTACCAAAGATCCCGTGATAATAATAACAGATCATAAGAATTTTATTTACATGGGAGACGCGAAACGTTTGAATTCCAGGCAGGCTCGGTGGTCCTTGTTCCTGTCCAGTTTCAATTTCTTGCTGACTTATCGTCCTGGTTCAAAAAACACGAAAGCTGATGCTTTGTCCAGGCAACTCGAGTCATATGAACAGCATACGATCGATCATAGTCCAATCATTCCTCATGAAAGGATATTGGGTACAACTGTTCTGACTGTGTCTTCTCCATTGTTGGAGAGAATTCAAGCTGTCCAAGGTGTTGCTCCTCTTGAAAAATCTCCTGGTAAAGTCTTTGTACCTGAGGAGGAGAAAACACAGATGATGATGATATACCATGATTCCAAGCCGTATGAGCATATGGGGATAACTAAGGACAGAAACAGTTCTGGTGGGCAGGTATGCGAAGGGATATTATAGCCACATGCGAAGTGTGCTGTAGAAGCAAGAATCTCCGGTCCTTACCTATAGGTCTATTGCAGCCGTTGCCAGTGCCTGAGAGACCATGGTCCCACCTCTCTATGGACTTCATTACTGATCTACCTGTGTCCCAGGGTCATACGGTGATCCTTACGGTGGTAGACAGATTCTCGAAAATGGTGCACTTCGTGCCTCTGGTCAAGCTCCTTTCAGCCAGGGGTGGACTGACCACTCGGTCCATTCGGGCACTGTCCGAGGGCCCGAGAGTGGTGGGGGGCCCGGGCCCCCCTCCACTACACATGCGGTTCAGGGGCAGAGTGGACTGACCATTGGGGTTGGCAGGGGCCCGGTTAGAGCAGCATGTGCATTGGCTGGTTACAGTGGGAGTTTGTAGCCGGTGGTGGCAGCGCTGCAGGCTAATGCCACCTCCAACCTACACTGCATGGGCTCCCTTATAATGCAAGCCTGCTAAAGGACCCCAGGATTTGTGCTATCAAGGAGAGGGATCATTACTGGTTGGCAACACTTCTTGATCGACGATACAAGGGTAAAGTTGCAGAGCTAATCCTGCCCGCACAGAGGGAGCACAGGATGAAAAAACTTGAGGACGCTCTAAAGCGACACTTGTGTAACACCTTTCCAGGCACTGGTAGGTTACCAAGTGCTGACACACGTGCTTCTGAGGCTGCGGATGATCAGAGGAATATTGGCGAAGGCCAGGGCCGCTTGACTGATGCATTTTTAAAAAAATTTTAGTCCACGACGCCCAGGGACGTCAAATGTAGGCACCCATTGCCAGCGTCTTCACCATATGGCGCAGGATTACCTATGGGCAAGGGCAGACCTGGATACCTTTCCAGCAGATGATCCACTGGCTTACTGAGTGTTGAGATTGGATCACTGGCCAGAACTTAGCCAATATGCTATGCAGCTACTAGGTTGCCATTCATCTAGTGTGCTTTCTGAAAGGACGTTCAGTGCCGCTGGAGGTTTTGTCACAGACAAAAGAGTGCATCTGTCCACCGACTCTGTAGACCGTCTGACATTTATAAAAATGAATCAGTCCTGGATCAGCAGTTATCAATCCCCTGATGCTGACGTAACAGAATAGATCGGGATGTCTTCTGCATTCACAAAACCTCCAGCACTGAACTCTTCCACAATACCACAAAAGGGTTACGGTGTGAAGGCACTTGCTGCCATGAAAGGCACAATATTTGGCTGCACTGACGCCTGTGCCACATTTATATCATTTTAATTTTTTGAACCGCAGGGACCAACCCTGCACTCATCCACAATACCACAGAGGGGGTTACTGTATGAATGCACTTGCTGGCTTGGCACCAAAAGCACAATATCTGGGTGCACTGACGCCCATTACCAGATTCATATCTTTTTAATATAGTACCGCAAGGTCCACCCCTGCATTCTTCCACAATACTACAGAGGGGTTACTGTATGATAGTACTTGCTGGCCTGGCAGTCTGGCACCAAAAGCACAATATCTGGGTGCACTGACGCCCATTACCAAATGCATATCTTTTTAATATAGGACCGCAAGGTCCACCCCTGCATTCTTCCACAATACTACAGAGGGGTTACTGTATGATAGTACTTGCTGGCCTGGCACCAAAAGCACAATATCTGGGTGCACTGACGCCCATTACCAGATGCATATCATTTTAATATAGGACGCACCCCTGCATTCTTCCACAATACCACAGAGGGGTTACTGTATGATAGTACATGCTGGCCTGGCAGACTGGCACCAAAAGCACAATATCTTGGTGCACTGACGCCTTTAACAGATGCATATCTTTTTAATATAGGACCACAAGGTCCACCCCTGCATTCTTCCACAATACTACAGAGGGGTTACTGTATGATAGTACATGCTGGCCTGGCAGTCTGGCACCAAAAGCACAATATCTGGGTGCACTGACACCTTTAACAGATGCATATCTTTTTAATATAGGACCGCACGGTCCACCCCTGCATTCTTCCACAATACTATAGAGGGGCTACTGGGTGATAGTACTTGCAGGCCTGGCACCAAAAGCAAAATATTTGGGTGCACTGCCACTGACGCCTGTATCAGATTCATATCCTCAGAGGGGTTACTGTGTGACGGCACTGTTGCCGACGCTAAAGGCCTAATTTTAAAGCACCTATTGTTACTTTCATCCAAAGCCTGCATAAGTTTCACAATAATGTAGCGCTGCTTTAAAGACTGTGTTCTGCTGCATTTAATTATGGCCACCAGAGGGAGACAGAGACCATGGTAAGATTATGCTGGACAAGCAAGGACAGCACTGAACTACATTTTGCATGATGCTTTGCGTGAGGACAGGAAGTGGGTGTGTAGGAAAGGCATCAGCAGCCTCGTGGAAAGCATGCTCAGAGTGAGCTGGGAGCTGAAAGGAGAAGGACGCAGGCAGAGCTGTTAAGGATTGTGACCAGGCCAGAGCGCAGGGGCTACCTCGCTGGTGCTGGGGATCGGGACAGTGACCCTGCGGAGATCTGTCTATACCAAGCTGGGAGGTCTGAGGACAAGAAGCTGGTTCCGGCTGGACCCCGTGTAAGGAGACTGCGATGAACCATTGGGAGTGCAGGCAGTAAACCGTTGTACGCAGTGTGGAGATCGGACAAACAGGGAGCGGATCCGGTGGCACAGAGTCCCAGTAAACAGCGGAGAGAAATCCTTGATCGGGTCCTGAACAGATTACCTATCGGATGGGTGAGAGGCCTCCCAGGCCGCAGTAGTAAAATAAAGAAACGCACATTGCAGCATTGTTTAATTCCACAGGGCCCCAACTTGACTAGTCGAAGATTTGTTTGTTTTATTCACTGGCCAGTTGAATCTAGTACCCGGGTACCAACACACGCATACACGTACACCTTCTTGGGACACAACCTGTACAGGACTCACATTTCAGCAACGTAGGGGTTAACATTCTTTTTTCTTTTCCGCTGCGCGTTTCTCGCATTACGAACTTCTGTAAATATATATGTATACCGTGCTGCTCTATATATGCCAGTTTATTTGAGATAAGTAAACTATATAAGTTATAAAATCCACAAATCCACAACAGTGCTGGTGTATATTTTTTATCCCTAGTGCGGGGAGACTGACCTGAGGTTTAAATTCAGCGGCTCCTCCGGGAGTGAGCGCTACACGTGGGGGCTCATTTCCGGGATTCAGTCTCTGGAAAAAGCGCATTTAAAGGGTTAAATATGGATCCAGACGAAGCAGCAGAGTGGTGTAAAGCACAGGGTGGCCAGTTAGAGTTGAGTGTAGTAATGGATATTCCTGTAGACACTTGGGCAGAAGAGCAGATCCGCCTGGCCGTGGCAGCGTTGGCACCTGACCAGCGGGGGTTTCTAGCGGACATTAAAGTGAACCCAGAGACTTCTCACACGTATGTTCTTTTTGAGTGGAGAAAGGGTGTTCCCGTGTGTTTTCAGGGCGTGAGTATACAGCTAACCGATGACGTGGAAGTTCGTCTGATCTAGCCAAGTAAGCCACGTGGTGATTCAGCGAACATCCCTGCGTCCAGCCCGCTGGCCATGATCGGGCTGGAGTTCATTGCTGCTATTGGAGACCTCGTAGTTAAGTGTCAGAGGGCCCACCCTTCTTACATCAGCTTCGGATATCGGAAGTTGGAAAAATTTTCAGGAAACTTGCCAACTCCGGTGGGAGAAGAAACCTTCGAAGAATGGGTAGAACAAGCGATGCAGGCTCTGGATGAGTGGGACATCTTTGAAGCACAGAAGAAGCAAAGAATTACTGAGAGCTTAAAGGGACCTGCGTCAGAGGCTGTCAGGAATCTGAAGCTGAGTAAGAGAGACTGTACTGCTCTAGATTACCTGAACATATTACAGGAAGTCTTCGGGCGAACGGAAAAGGCTGCTGAGCTTATATACCAGTATGAACATACTTACCAGAAAAGGGGTGAGAAGATGACAGAATACATGAGGCGCCTGGATAAGATACTGTACCAAGTACTGTTGAAGAAAGGAACAGACCCCACTACAGTAGATCAGGTTAGAATGCGTCAGATATTGAAAGGTGCTTTACCCTTAGATCCTGTGATGTTGCAACTGAAGACTTGAGAAGGTAATAAAGAGTTAAATTACCTAGAACTGATTCGAGTTGTTCGGGAAGAAGAAGCCCTTCTGGAAGAGAAGCTTGGAAGAAGGGGAGAAAAGGTCTATGCGCAACCCATAGAGTATAACGAGTGCTCATCAGATGAAGATGATCCGGAAGAGACATATGAGCCGGAGATAACTCAAAAGTCGTCAAACCAGGTGTATGGTGAGATACAAAAGACTCTTGAGAAAGTACAAGAAGCCCAAGTTAAGATGGAACAGACACATACGGATCTATGCCGGGCCATCTTGACAGTAGCAGAAATGCAGACTGAGATACAGAGGTCTCTCTCAGATATACGAACAGCAGCGGTTGCCGTGGCCTCCGACAGGGGATTTTCAAATGAGCCACAGGAAGAAAGTGTGCCCTCATCCTCGTGGGGAAGATGTTTCGCCGGTAGAGAATTCGGCCATTTCAAGGCTCAGTGCCCGGACAGGAGACAGGGAGGGTCCCTATATGTGCCTGCTAGACCTAGGAGATCCTCTCCCTGGAGGTCTGGTCCTTCGTCACGGGAAGACAATGTACGCCCGCAGTCACCACGTATGAGGACAAGGGTTAGAGTACAACAGACTGGGTCTACCTCTCCTGCTGCTACGAAAAAGTTCCCTGACAAGTTGATAGGTCCTTCGCCCATCATCCCGGTTCAAGTGGAAGGAGTCTATACTAAGGCTCTTCTAGTTTCGGGTGCTCAAGTAACGCTGATTTACCGAGACTTCTATCAGAAATATTTGAAGCATATACCCCTGAAGAAATTGAAGGATCTCGAAATCTGGGGTATGGGAATGGAGAAGTTTCCCTATGATGGATATATACAGATGAAGCTAGAATTCAGTTCGGTAATCGCTGGACAACCGGGAGTATGTGACATGTTGGCAATTGTGTGTCCTCGTCCATCGGGAGCTAATCTAAGTTCTATGAGAGTGGGGATGAACAATGATGTGTTGAGACACCTTTTAACCCCACTGGTCACGGAAGAGAGTCCTGCTCCTAAGAAGGCACACTCGATGTCACCACCGGCCTGTCCACGGAGGGTCAAAGAACAGAGAGCCACTACAGAAGTAAGAAGGCTGAGGAGAACGGAAGGGACAGAGAAGGTCCTATGGTCAGGAAAGACTGTACAAGTACCGATTGGAGACAAATCCTCTGTGCCTGGTCTGCCTATATCTCGTCCGACTTCTATTACTCGGTCTCAGCAGTTACGTCCCGTTGGAGAGAGTGAAGAAGACAGTGAAGAGGAAGGCTGGTGTCTGAGCTGGGTGTGGACACCTGAATCTCAGGGCGTCAAGCCAGTCTCTGACCGGAGTGAGAGTGATTTAGAACCTGATATTTCTGAAGTTATGACTCAAGCACCGGAAGTTCCTGAAGTTCTAGAGGAAACATCCATAGATTACAGTTCTATGCCTTCACTGGAGGGCTCATATTCCGAGGAAGTGTTTGCTGCAATTGTTGATGAGAAAATTGAGCCCATAAATGCGACTCACCCACCTGAAGACGTATCGGGTGATGACAGTTTTATGCCTTCCCTGGAAGGTTCATACACCGAAGATGTATCTACTCAGTCTACAGGAGAGAGAATTGAGCCTGTGGAGCCAGCTCTTCCAACTGAAGAGGATCCTGAAAATTTTGAACCTAAATGTTCAATACGACCCCCTCAGAGACTCACGTATGATTCACCAGGACATAGCACAGAGGAAGCTGTAACAACTGTGCGGAGGTTTCCTGAAGTGTCAGCCCTACTTACAGAGGTGTCTAGGGGTTTGGGTGAGAATGAGGATATTTGCTGCCTGTTATCAACCCTGAATATATAGGTTAAAGTTAGAACTGTTGTGTTATGTATGACCGATACATGTACCCGTTACACGCCCTTGGGAGGACCCAAGAGTTTAGGGGGGGAGAGTGTAGCGCTGCATTTAATTATTATGGCCACCAGAGGGAGACAGAGACCATGGTAAGATTATGCTGGACAAGCAAGGAAAGCACTGAACTACATTTTCCATGATGCTTTGCGTGAGGACAGGAAGTGGGTGTGTAGGAAAGGAAAGGCATCAGCAGCCTCGTGGAAAGCATGCTCAGAGTGAGCTGGGAGCTGAAAGGAGAAGGACGCAGGCAGAGCTGTTAAGGATCGTGACCAGGCCAGACCCTGCGGAGATCTGTCTATACCAAGCTGGGAGGTCTGAGGACAAGAAGCTGGTTCCGGCTGGACCCCGTGTAAGGAGACTGCGATGATCCATTGGGAGTGCAGGCAGTAAACCGTTGTACGCAGTGTGGAGATCGGACAAACAGGGAGCGGATCCGGTGGCACAGAGTCCCAGTAAACAGCGGAGAGAAATCCTTGATCGGGTCCTGAACAGATTACCTATCGGATGGGTGAGAGGCCTCCCAGGCCGCAGTAGTAAAATAAAGAAACGCACATTGCAGCATTGTTTAATTCCACAGGGCCCCAACTTGACTAGTCGAAGATTTGTTTGTTTTATTCACTGGCCAGTTGAATCTAGTACCCGGGTACCAACACACGCATACACGTACACCTTCATGGGACACAACCTGTAAGGGACTCACATTTCAGCAACGAAGGGGTTAACATTCTTTTTTTCTTTTCCGCTGCGCGTTTCCCGCATTACGAACTTCTGTAAATATATATGTATACCGTGCTGCTCTATATATGCCAGTTTATTTGAGATAAGTAAACTATATAAGTTATAAAATCCACAACAGTGCTGGTGTATATTTTTTAGCCCTAGTGCGGATAGACTGACCCGATGTTTAAATTCAGCGGCTCCTCCGGGAGTGAGCGCTACACGTAGGGGCTCATTTCCGGGATTCAGTCTCTGCAAAAAACGCATTTAAAGGGTTAAATATGGATCCAGACGAAGCAGCAGAGTGGTGTAAAGCACAGGGTGGCCAGTTAGAGTTGAGTGTAGTAATGGATATTCCTGTAGACACTTGGGCAGAAGAGCAGATCCGCCTGGCCGTGGCAGCGTTGGCACCTGACCAGCGGGGGTTCCCAGGAGGCCTCCCAGGCCGCAGTAGTAAAATAAAGAAACGCACGCTGCAGCATTGTTTAATTCCACAGGGCCCCAACTTGACTAGTCGAAGATTTGTTTGTTTTATTCACTGGCCACTTGAATCTAGTACCCGGGTACCAACACACGCATACACGTACACCTTCTTGGGTCACAACCTGTACGGGACTCACATTTCAGCAACGAAGGGGTTAACATTCTTTTTTCTTTTCCGCTGCGCGTTTCTCGCATTACGAACTTCTGTAAATTTTTATGTATACCGTGCTGCTCTATATATGCCAGTTTATTTGAGATAAGTAAACTATATAAGTTATAAAATCCACAACAGTGATGGTGTATATTTTTTTATCCCTAGTGCAGGGAGACTGACCCGAGGTTTAAATTCAGCGGCTCCTCCGGGAGTGAGCGCTACACGTGGGGGCTCATTTCCGGGATACAGTCTCTGGAAAAACCGCATTTAAAGGGTTAAATATGGATCCAGACGAAGCAGCAGAGTGGTGTAAAGCACAGGGTGGCCAGTTAGAGTTGAGTGTAGTAATGGATATTCCTGTAGACACTTGGGCAGAAGAGCAGATCCGTCTGGCCGTGGCAGCGTTGGCACCTGACCAGCGGGGGTTTCTAGCGGACATTAAAGTGAACCCAGAGACTTCTCACACATATGTTCTTTTTGAGTGGAGAAAGGGTGTTCCCGTGTGTTTTCAGGGCGTGAGTATACAGCTAACCGATGACGTGGAAGTTCGTCTGATCTAGCCAAGTAAGCCACGTGGTGATTCAGCGAACATACCTGCGTCCAGCCCGATGGCCATGATCGGGCTGGAGTTCATTGCTGCTATTGGAGACCTCGTAGTTAAGTGTCAGAGGGCCCACCCTTCTTACATCAGCTTCGGATATCGGAAGTTGGAAAAATTTTAAGGAAATTCGCCAACTCCGGTGGGAGAAGAAACCTTCGAAGAATGGGTAGAACAAGCGATGAAGGCTCTGGATGAGTGGGACGTCTCTGAAGTGCAGAAGAAGCAAATAATTACTGAGAGCTTAAAGGGACCTGCGTCAGAGGCTGTCAGGAATCTGAAGCTGAGTAAAAGAGACTGTACTGCTCTAGATTACCTGAACATATTACAGGAAGTCTTCGGGCGAACGGAAAAGGCTGCTGAGCTTATATACCAGTATGAACATACTTACCAGAAAAGGGGTGAGAAGATGACAGAATACATGAGGCGCCTAGATAAGATACTGTACCAAGTACTGTTGAAGAAAGGAACAGACCCCACTACAGTAGATCAGGTTAGAATGCGTCAGATATTGAAAGGTGCTTTACCCTTAGATCCTGTGATGTTGCAACTGAAGACTTGAGAAGGTAATAAAGAGTTAAATTACCTAGAACTGATTCGAGTTGTTCGGGAAGAAGAAGCCCTTCTGGAAGAGAAGCTTGGAAGAAGGGGAGAAAAGGTCTATGCGCAACCAATAGAGTATAACGAGTGCTCATCAGATGAGGAAGATCCGGAAGAGACATATGAGCCGGAGATAACTCAAAAGTCGTCAAACCAGGTGTATGGTGAGATACAAAAGACTCTTGAGAAAGTACAAGAAGCCCAAGTTAAGATGGAACAGACACATACGGATCTATGCCGGGCCATCTTGACAGTAGCAGAAATGCAGACTGAGATACAGAGGTCTCTCTCAGATATACGAACAGCAGCGGTTGCCGTGGCCTCCGACAGGGGATTTTCAAATGAGCCACAGGAAGAAAGTGTGCCCTCATCCTCGTGGGGAAGATGTTTCGCCGGTAGAGAATTCAGCCATTTCAAGGCTCAGTGCCCAGACAGGAGACAGGGAGGGTCCCTATATGTGCCTGCTAGACCTAGGAGATCCTCTCCCTGGAGGACTGGTCCTTCGTCACGGGAAGACAATGTACGCCCGCAGTCACCACGTATGAGGACAAGGGTTAGAGTACAACAGACTGGGTCTACCTCTCCTGCTGCTACGAAAAAGTTCCCTGACAAGTTGATAGGTCCTTCGCCCATCATCCCGGTTCAAGTGGAAGGAGTCTATACTAAGGCTCTTCTAGTTTCGGGTGCTGAAGTAACGCTGATTTACCGAGACTTCTATCAGAAATATTTGAAGCATATACCCCTGAAGAAATTGAAGGATCTCGAAATCTGGGGTATGGGAATGGAGAAGTTTCCCTATGATGGATATATACAGATGAAGCTAGAATTCAGTTCGGTAATCGCTGGACAACCGAGAGTATGTGACATGTTGGCAATTGTGTGTCCGCGTCCATCGGGAGCTAATCTAAGTTCTATGAGAGTGGGGATGAACAATGATGTGTTGAGACACCTCTTAACCCCACTGGTCACGGAAGAGAGTCCTGCTCCTAAGAAGGCACACTCGATGTCACCACCGGCCTGTCCACGGAGGGTCAAAGAACAGAGAGCCACTACAGAAGTAAGAAGGCTGAGGAGAACGGAAGGGACAGAGAAGGTCCTATGGTCAGGAAAGACTGTACAAGTACCGATTGGAGACAAATCCTCTGTGCCTGGTCTGCCTATATCTCGTCCGACTTCTATTACTCGGTCTCAGCAGTTACGTCCTATTGGAGAGAGTGAAGAAGACAGTGAAGAGGAAGGCTGGTGTCTGAGCTGGGTGTGGACACCTGAATCTCAGGGCGTCAAGCCAGTCTCTGACCGGAGTGAGAGTGATTTAGAACCTGATATTTCTGAAGTTATGACTCAAGCACCGGAAGTTCCTGAAGTTCTAGAGGAAACATCCATAGATTACAGTTCTATGCCTTCACTGGAGGGCTCATATTCCGAGGAAGTGTTTGCTGCAATTGTTGATGAGAAAATTGAGCCCATAAATGCGACTCACCCACCTGAAGACGTATCGGGTGATGACAGTTTTATGCCTTCCCTGGAAGGTTCATACACCGAAGATGTATCTACTCAGTCTACAGGAGAGAGAATAGAGCCTGTGGAGCCAGCTCTTCCAACTGAAGAGGATCCTGAAAATTTTGAACCTAAATGTTCAATACGACCCCCTCAGAGACTCACGTATGATTCACCAGGACATAGCACAGAGGAAGCTGTAATAACTGTGCGGAGGTTTCCTGAAGTGTCAGCCCTACTTACAGAGGTGTCTAGGGGTTTGGGTGAGAATGAGGATATTTGCTGCCTGTTATCAACCCTGAATATATAGGTTAAAGTTAGAACTGTTGTGTTATGTATGACCGATACATGTACCCGTTACACGCCCTTGGGAGGACCCAAGAGTTTAGGGGAGGAGAGTGTAGCGCTGCATTTAATTATTATGGCCACCAGAGGGAGACAGAGACCATGGTAAGATTATGCTGGACAAGCAAGGAAAGCACTGAACTACATTTTCCATGATGCTTTGCGTGAGGACAGGAAGTGGGTGTGTAGGAAAGGAAAGGCATCAGCAGCCTCATGGAAAGCATGCTCAGAGTGAGCTGGGAGCTGAAAGGAGAAGGATGCAGGCAGAGCTGTTAAGGTTCGTGACCAGGCCAGACCCTGCGGAGATCTGTCTATACCAAGCTGGGAGGTCTGAGGACAAGAAGCTGGTTCCGGCTGGACCCCGTGTAAGGAGACTGCGATGATCCATTGGGAGTGCAGGCAGTAAACCGTTGTACGCAGTGTGGAAATCGGACAAACAGGGAGCGGATCCGGTGGCACAGAGTCCCAGTAAACAGCGGAGAGAAATCCTTGATCGGGTCCTGAACAGATTACCGATTGGATGGGTGAGAGGCCTCCCAGGCCGCAGTAGTAAAATAAAGAAACGCACATTGCAGCATTGTTTAATTCCACAGGGCCCCAACTTGACTAGTCGAAGATTTGTTTGTTTTATTCACTGGCCAGTTGAATCTAGTACCCGGGTACCAACACACGCATACACGTACACCTTCATGGGACACAACCTGTAAGGGACTCACATTTCAGCAACGAAGGGGTTAACATTCTTTTTTCTTTTCCGCTGCGCGTTTCCGCATTACGAACTTCTGTAAATATATATGTATACCGTGCTGCTCTATATATGCCAGTTTATTTGAGATAAGTAAACTATATAAGTTATAAAATCCACAACAGTGCTGGTGTATATTTTTTAGCCCTAGTGCGGATAGACTGACCCGATGTTTAAATTCAGCGGCTCCTCCGGGAGTGAGCGCTACACGTAGGGGCTCATTTCCGGGATTCAGTCTCTGGAAAAAACGCATTTAAAGGGTTAAATATGGATCCAGACGAAGCAGCAGAGTGGTGTAAAGCACAGGGTGGCCAGTTAGAGTTGAGTGTAGTAATGGATATTCCTGTAGACACTTGGGCAGAAGAGCAGATCCGCCTGGCCGTGGCAGCGTTGGCACCTGACCAGCGGGGGTTCCCAGGAGGCCTCCCAGGCCGCAGTAGTAAAATAAAGAAACGCACGCTGCAGCATTGTTTAATTCCACAGGGCCCCAACTTGACTAGTCGATGATTTGTTTGTTTTATTCTCTGGCCAGTTGAATCTAGTACCCGGGTACCAACACACGCATACACGTACACCTTCTTGGGACACAACCTGTAAGGGACTCACAATTCAGCAACGAAGGGGTTAACATTCTTTTTTTCTTTTCGGCTGTGCGTTTCTCGCATTACGAACTTCTGTAAATATATACAGTTGTGTTCAAATTTATTCAACCCCCACTGAAATTGAGTGTTTTGGCCAGTTACAGCACATTGTGTTTGTTTCATTCCAACTCCATTGTGGTGGTGTATAGAGCCAAAGATGTTAGAATTGTGTCGATGTCCCAATATTTCTGGACCTGATTGTATGTACAGTTGTGTTCAAAATTATTCAACCCCCACTGTAATTGAGTGTTTTGGCCAGTTTGACATTGATTTTGATCATTCAGTCATCTTGCTTACAATTAAATCAAAGAGGCACGTGTAGGTCAGACAAATATAACATAACATTTATAATGAAATAACCACAAATGTCTTTTCTGTGCTCACATCATTATCAGTTTTATTCAACCCCCAAGTGACATTCAATCTTAGTACTTAGTACAACATCCTTTTACAGTTATAACAGCTTTTAAACGTGAAGCATAGCTTGACACAAGTGTCTTGCAGCGATCTACGGGTATCTTCGCCCATTAGTCATGGGCAAAAGCCTCCAGTTCAGTCACATTCTTAGGCTTGCGCACTGCAACTGCTTTCTTTAAGTCCCACCAGAGGTTCTCAATCGGATTTAAGTCAGGTGACTGCGATGGCCACTCCAAAATGTTCCAGCCTTTAATCTGCAACCATGCTCTAGCGGACTTGGAGGTATGCTTGGGATCATTGTCCTGTTGAAAGGTCCAACGTCTCCCAAGCCTCAGGTTTGTGACGGACTGCATCACATTGTCATCCAATATCTTCTGGTACTGAAGAGAATTCTTGGTACCTTGCACACGCTGAAGCTTCCCTGTACCTGCAGAAGCAAAACAGCCCCAAAGCATGATTGACTCCCCGCCATGCTTCACAGTAGGCAAGGTGTTCGTTTTTCATAGGCCTTGTTCTTCCTCCTCCAAACATAGCATTGATCCATGGGCCCAAACAGTTCTAATTTTGTTTCATCAGTCCACAGAACACTTTCCCAAAACTTCTGTGGTTTGTCCACATGACTTTTGGCATACTGCAGTCGACTCTTCTTATTCTTTGGAGACAGCAAGGGGGTGCGCCTGGGAGTTCTGGCATGGAGGCCTTCATTACGCAGTGTGCGCCGTATTGTCTGAGCTGAAACGTCAGTACCCACATCTGACAAATCTTTTCTCAGTTCCTCAGCAGTCACACGGGGACTTTTCTCCACTCTACGCTTCAGGTAGCGCACAGCAGTCAAAGTCAGCATCTTCTTTCTGCCACGACCAGGTAGCGTTTCAACAGTGCCCTTTGCCTTGAATTTGCGAATGATGCTTCCTATGGTCTCTCTTGGTATGTTTAACATCTTTGCAATCTTCTTATAGCCATTGCCCTTCCTGTGAAGAGTAATCACCTCTTCTCTTGTCTTCCTGGACCATTCTCTTGACTTCACCATGTTTGTAACCACACCAGTAAATGTCTAGAAGGAGCTGAGTATCACAGTCATTTTAAAGCTGCCTAATTGGTGCTTATTATGCTTTATTGCTGCTCCGTGACATCCACAGGTGTTTTCAATACCTGATTGAAAACACTTGAATGAACCTCTGTTCTTCAGAGTGGTAGTCTTTAAGGGGTTGAATAATTGTGTCAATGAAGAATTCACAAAGGAAACATTTACTACTGTATTACAAAACCAATTGATGTCATTTTAGTTGCATATGGTTCTTTAAAAAGTCCTTGTAGGATTTCATTCTGAATACAATTACAAATGTACACTATATTCCCTAAAACCCTTTACAGCATTGGGGGTTGAATAATTTTGAACACAACTGTATGTATACCGTGCTGCTCTATATATGCCAGTTTATTTGAGATCAGTAAACTATATAAATTATAAAATCCACAACAGTGCTGGTGTATATTTATTCCCTAGTGCGGGGAGACTGACCCGAGGTTTAAATTCAGCGGCTCCTCTGGGAGTGAGCGCTACAATAATTTAGCCAAAAAATTACTAAACTTTTCTACGTGTCCGAAAATGTCTCCTCTTTTCTTACAGACTGCCGCCCCAAGCAGTTGTTTATGGATAGATTAAAGGAAAAGCATTTACCGTCATTTGAAACGTAATTTTTGGGTTTTTAAGGCTGGGTTCAGACGAACGCAGTGTTAACAACCGTGTTAACACTAAACAGGGTGTGAAGATGTATCCCCAAGAGGAATAGAAACTGCAGTTCACAGCACTCTCCACCAACGTGCTAGAATATAGACATATAGAAAAAAATAGAACATGCAGTACAATACAACCTTATAGATGGTCAAATAAGTATGTTTGCTGATACAGGATCTTCAAAGAAGTACAAAGCCTCTAGAATCAGAGCATACACAAGAACATAGCGTAATACTGTGTTAATGAGTTCATGAATAAGTCAGAGGACGAAACGCGTCGAACTGACTTGCTCGTTTCGTTTATTTTTCGTTCGTTCGCCCGCCGGATCGTCCATTATTCGTCCGTGAGTCGGATCGTCCATCATTCATTTCGGATGTCTCCAGGTCTTCGGTTCCCCAATTGGTTGTTCTGAAGGACTGTGGCTCCATCTGCGACTTGGACTTCTCAGCACGGAGTGGTATCCTGGCCAGGCTCTCCTGCAGAAAATTACGCTTTAAGGACGATGTCTTTCCGGCTGTGGTGACTATCCGAACGAATTGTTTAAATATGTGCTGTTGCACACATTTTATCCATTGTGTGCCACTAATTTTGTGAGTGGCTTCCTTTCTGTGGTTTTGTGTTTTATTAAATTTTTGACAGTATTACGTTATGTTCTTGTGTATGCTCTGATTCTAGAGGCTTTGTACTTCTTTGAAGATCCTGTATCAGCAAACATACTTATTTGACCATCTATAAGGTTGTATTGTACTGCATGTTCTATTTTTTTCTACTTAACAACCGTGTT